>QEPC01002056.1:306994-333680 GCA_003113815.1 Sphenodon punctatus | reverse complement strand
CCCTGTGTCTGGGACACAGTGGGGGGATATGGGACCCCCATGTCTCCCCACAGTGCTCCCCACTCCCCCAGCCCAAATCCCCCCACCCCAGACCACCCTACCTACCTGCTCGCGCTGGCTGCAGCAGGAACACATGTGGCCGCTGGCAATGCTGGGAGCGAGGTCTGAGAGACCCCGCCCACCTGCAAATTTTGCACCTGGCCTGGCACAGCCGCAGTGGAGCCTAGAGGGGCAGCTTTGAGCCGCCCCTCTAGACAATTGAAATAGCTTGGGCTATGGGTTCCATTAGAACCCATTGCCCAAACTGGCCACACGCCTTCCAAATCTGCAGTGCCGACCTACAGAAAAGCCTCCCCCTTTGCCCCTGCGTTTCTTCAGCACATGCGCGCCAGCCCAGGGAGGAAAGTCTTTCTCCCCGGCTGGCGCGCATGCACTGAAGAGACGCTGGGATTCGAAAGCCCCCAGCACCGGCCCAGCACCATTCTGGATGCGCACGGGCCCTCAACGTCGGCCCCCACGCATCTGGAATGGTGCTGGGCCGGCACTGGGGGTCCGCGCGCATCCAGAATGGTGTTGAGCACGGGTGCTTTGGCGCTGGGGGCTGCTGTAGGTCAATGCCCCCAGCACCAAAGCGAGGGGCTGCCACTGGCTTGGCTGCTGGCGTCCGCGCGCATCCAGAATGGTGTTGAGCACGGGTGCTTTGGTGCTGGGGGCTGCTGTAGGTCAATGCCCCCAGCACCAAAGCGAGGGGCTGCCACTGGCTTGGCTGCTGGCGTCCTCTCTCTCTCTGCAGACAATGTAAGACATGGCTGTTCCGCCAGGCCTTTCCCAAGGGAGATGGGGTGGATGGGTTGGGTTAGGATAGGGGGGGACGGGGTTAGATATTATTTTTAATGGTAATTATCACTGTTTGTTTTAATGTTTTAAAATGTTTTAAGTCTCCTTGCTAGGATTCAGCCCATCAGGATCTCCTCAGTCCTCAAGGTTTTTTGCAGTAAAGTACAAACTGCTTTGTTGTATGGATCGGCAATGATATTTGAAGATAATCTGCAGCCCCTCAAGGTCATCCAGAACAAGTTTTTGAGGGGGCTATTGAGAGTCCCCCAGGGCATTCCAGGAGCCATTTTTTGCTCTGAGACTGGAATGAAATCTATCTCTAGCTTGGCTAGGCAAGCCTTTTTAAATTATTGGGCTAAAATAAGCAAGGGAGAAGGTCCTCACCTAGTGTCACTATGCCTGATGGAAGAACTTAATTACGATGGAGCTTTACAATATCCCTGGCTATCCAGAGTGAGGCACCTCTTGGGGGATCTGGTCTTCTCTATGGATTTTTTTGTCGGCAAAAGTGCGGCATAAATTAAACATATAATTACCTCGAGAAGTAGGGACGTGGCAATGCAGGAAGATCTTGCCCGACTTCCAGTCTGGAAGGCTGCTCCACGCTATGCCGAACTCAAGAGCGTCCATAACTTGGAGACGTATCTAGATAGTATACTATAAGATGCCCCGCCTTGCGTAGGAACTTTACGTTGGTGCGCTTTCAATTGGTCCACTCAGCGACTCTGGAAGGCCGTTATGCCAACAGGCCCATGGAGGCCAGGGTATGCCACTGTGATGGCCGGTCATTAGAGGATACTACCCACATGCTTTTGGGCTGTCCATCATACGACCGTTTAAGAACAGTTTGGCTATCCCCCCTCTTGGAAGGGAGGGGACATTGGACATGGGAGCAGAAGCTTGACTACCTGCTGAATCCCCAAGCGGAAGAAATAGCCAAGACAGTTGCTTTATTTATAATGTTATTGTCACGTTATCGTGCTCAACTTGTGTGATGCTAGACGTCTTACAAGGTTTGCTTCCCATTAACCTTAGCTCTGTCTGGACTGTCTTTCCTATCTTGTTCAGCTGGTATTTGATCTTTACCTGGGCCTTACTGAGTATACCACACAGTCCTTCAGCATAGTTAGGGGAAAACGGGACTCTGGTTTTAGTGTTAGACGATTTATTGTTTTATTGGTAAAGGGCCCTGCTTATGTGATATATATTTTTTTTCTGTACATTGATATTTAATGACGCAATGCTGTTATGTAGGATTACTGCTCTCAGTGCCATTGCCTCACATTGTCCTGTGCTTCAAGCTATGCTGGAAGTTGGAATTAAGTAAAATTATCTTTGCTTACTGGAGTTATGCTAAACAACTCCCTAATGTATCTGAGGAAGAAAATTGAGCAGAGTCTTTTCTTTTTTTTTTCCCCCCCAGTATTTAATCCAAATAATAGGTTTAAACGCCCAATCAAGGGCGAACTATTCATGTACTATGTAATGATGATGCTATTAACCAGGGTTATTGTTTTTATATTATTTTATGATATAATATGTTTGTTATGTCTGTCTGTTTGTCTCTACCATGTATTCCTTCTTTTTCTTTCGGCCATGGCAGAAGCTTGTGCCAATAAAGTACAACAACATGTTTTGAGATGTTGTGAGCTGCCCCGAGATGCCTGAGGCAGGAGGGGGTGGCATATCAATTTTAATATGAATAAATAAAATAAAAATACACCTGGCTGGAGACTTTTCCCCCTTGGGGTACCTCTCCCCACCCTGTTCTCAAGTGTTTGGCCAGCAGCCTTCCTTCCCACACCCCATTTTATGTGCATCCACAAGCCCCCTACCTTCCAATCCCCAACCCCCCAAACAGCATATTGCTGTTCTATATCACCATTCTCCATGCTCCCCCCCACCCAAAAAAAAATCCAAAGTAGTATAGAAAGCATGGATTATGAAAAAAAATCTTTTTGTGCCTCCTCCTTTTGGCGTGGTCACTTGGGTAGCAATATGGGCAGGGGGACATTTTCCTGATCCCCCTCCCACGGATCCAGCTGTGGTGGAGGGTTTGCGGAAGGTGTGCAGGAATGATTGGCGGGGGGAGAGACGTGGCTAGGATCTGGCTGTGTTGGATTGGGCAGTTGTTGCAGTGGTGCTGGTTGTTGCCTGGCTGCCGATTTGACCCATTGCCCCGGCGATGGGAATCCTCTGCAAGTCGTTACATGGAATGCAGTGGCTGGGAAAGTGAAAGCATTGGGCATGTACTGCCAACCAGGGACAGCTGGGAGAATGCAGCTTTGAAAATGGCGTGTTGGGCTTTGAAGGTGGGCTTTGCATGCACCCCAGTGAGAGCCGAGGTGGAAAGTGATGGCTCTGCAGAGTGCTCTAGGCTTTTTCACCCATGACTCGATGGTGTTGGTAGACCTGGACTCAAGGAGACCGCACACAACCTAATTGATGGGTCCCAGACACATGGGTGCACATTAGCCAGCATTTTCCTGCACAGCGGGCTATGCATGTTCTGGGACCTGGCTATGAGTGGGGACTACATGTCCGGTGGCCACGTTGCTGATGGGGGGCAAATAAATGAGCAGATGGACACCAAGGTGGTGTGGGCTATTATCTTGTTTGTCAACACTCCAAGGTTCAAATCCCATTTTAGCCATGAGCTCAGTGGATGGCCTTGGGCAAGTGACTATCTCTTAACCTCATAGCCCCATCTGTAAAACGGGAATAATAAGGACCTACCTCACAGGTTTGTTGTGAGGGAGAATTAGATAATGATTGTAAAGCACCTTGAACACTTAAAGTGCTATAGAAATAATAATGATAATAGTTATCCATGCTCTCAGTTATATTAAACACTTCCCAGTTCCTAACTGGCCCTTTGGTATTTCCCTTGTTAATACCTTGGTCTTATCTGAAGGTTTAAATGGAACTGTAAGGGTGCATGATCCTTGTGATTATCCCCTGTACGTAGAAAAATTTCAATTGCCATTGATTTTGGGTGGGTGGGATGGTCTTTATTCAGGATATCATGTTTTTTTTGTTTGCTTTTTTCTGTTTCGTTGTTCTCTCTTTGATCAGCCCAAAGTGACATATCAATGTTTGTGAATAAACAGGTAGCAATGAGGTTTTGCCTTCCTCCTTTATACTGTTTAAGACTCTCATCCTCATATCAGTATTGTAAATAACATGCAGAGTTTCTCCATTGTTTAGCAATTGTAAGGCTGTGTTCAGAGCTGAGAGAAGCAAAAGCACACATTACTCTGTAGTAAAATAACATAAAACTGAAAGCAGATTTTTTAGGAGAACATTCTGAACAATTTTAGGTGTTACTAAGCTGAATTGTTTGAGGGGCTTATGAGCCTGAGAAGAATTAGCTGCATGGCGGGGAATATTGTAGCTTTGCTTTACAGCCTCACTTTTGAGATTAGAGAATCCTTGTGAGAGCATTGGTTTGTATTTCCTTAACATACAGTCTAATTTTTTATCCCGCCCCTCCTGAAAACAACTCGGGGAGGGATAAACCAAGAAATGGTTTCCGAGCAGCGACAGATTAACTAGATGCCGAACTAGCTTAGTAAAGGAATTACTTATTATTATTTTTGTTGTTTATATAGCGCCAGCAATGTACCTGTGGGCACTGCCATTTTAGCACACAGGGTTTTATGTCCATGATTGGCCATTAATAATTTATTGAACCTCATGATTTTAGCATTTTTTGGAAGCCTAAAATTTGAGACTAGTAATAACATCGATCTGTTCTTGTGTTAGTTAAGATTTTAGCCCTCATTTTTCCAGAAAAGCACATAAACATTGCTACAGCCTGTCGCAAATGGTCAGAAGTCGAAAGACCTTTTTTAAAAAATATCATGATATTTATGCTAATCTTGATTTTTGGAGCTTGACTCCTCCTTACCTTTCTCTACAGAACAGCTCATTTGCTTTTGGAAGCAAAGGATTTCCAAGTGCTTGCTACCAGTATTAAATTAATTAGATCTGCTGAAACTTTAAATGAAAACTGAAATGCTCATGATTTTATTGCTGTTCTCAAAATTCAAGACTCTAAAATTACATGATTTGCAAGAAAGTTAACTTCAAAAGTGACAAATTATGCAATTTTTGTTGAGGTTTAGGATTGTCAGAAATGTTGTTCTTGATCACAGCTTTGCTAAAAATGAGATGAAGACTTTGTGCATAGTGACAATATATCCACTTTCTTGCAATCCTAGGGCCTTGTTTGTGCAATATGCACACCTTCTTGGAAAGGCAAGTGCTAGAATGTATCAGCTGCATTTGTGCGCATTGGATCTTGAGAAGTGCACCTGGATGTGTGACTCTCATGAAGGCAGGCTGGGATGAGTCCCTTACTGACAATCAGGCCAGTAATTCAGCAGTAACATCATTGTTGTCTGGCATCTACATGGCATAAGGAAGGGTAAGATGAAATACAAAAGAAAGGAATGACAAATAATTGAATAGGACCAGTGCATCATTTATTGAACTATCTATTCTTGGATCTAGCTAATCTCTGTGCAGTGTAGGACCAGGAACAGGTGGGATGGAAAAGGAACTTGCTTCCTTCTTTTGTGGTGAGTAATTGGCTTTGCTCCCATCCTGCTATCTGTCTGTTTTACAATCCATTTTACTCAACTTCTTCCAGAATATCTCTGGCTCCTGCACCTGAAGTCAGCTTTGAAGGGGATGTCCATATCTGAGCCCCTTGTAGTTTTCAATATATTCAGATTCACAAGAACCCTGTGAAGTAGGGAAGTGTGATTGTCCCCATTTTACACAGAGAGCAGCTGAGGACTCGCCCGCTGCCTCGCAGAAAATCTGTACCAGAGTAAAGAAAATTAAACCTGGGTTTCAGAAGTCCCAAGCCAGCATTCTGTTCACTAGCCCAACCTACTGTTTGGTTTTTAACATTCGAAGGGATAACTATGGTTTCGTTGGGAAAGGGCAATAACGACAAACACAAAACAAAAAGGGAGCTGTCCAGTACCTGAAGAATTATTTTAAATTCTCTCCCACCCACTCCAGTGTAATTTCCAAGTGTTGTTGTCAGCAACTGTTAAGGAGTTTTTGCATATCTCAGCATGTGGGGATTTAAGCATGCCAGGCTCAACATCCAGAATCAAGCCATAATTTCAGAGAGTAGGACATCTAGATTTACATCTGCATGTGATTTAGGGACTTAGTGTAGGGATAATATATAATTGCGCGGACACTGCAGAGGTAATATACCAATTATAGGAAGCATTTAAGAGCTTACCTCAGAAATGGCCAGATCCAAATTCCATGGAACTCAATGGGCTTTGCTTTCAGCCAATAGTACCAAGCATGATCTTTCCATTAGATTTCAGCTCACCAGCTCTTTGGAACAGGTATGTCCTTGCGTGCTGTGTAATCTTATCATTCTACTGTTCCTCCTAACTAATCTCTCTGCTTTTGTTATGGACTGTAGCCGGCGGCTATGTAGCTGTCTTGCCTGTGAAGGAGTTAAGCCTAAAAAAAAGCTCAGGGACGCAGTTTTATAACTGCTAGTATTGCAGTCCTGGAGGATTTAGCCCAATCTGGAATGTCTGAGCTGTGCTCAGGGGTTTTAGCATAAAATCCATTGAAGTCAATGGAAGCCCTCAAGGCAGGGTGTGGTGCACTTATTGCAGGACCATTTTCATAGTCACTGCTGGCTGGAGCACCCTTCATTTCCCTCTGATATTTTAGCCTTGCTTGCTTGAATACAGGGGTAGATTCTTTAATGCACGCAGCACTGAAATGCCCCAGAGCTCCCAAACTGAAAAAAAGTCTTCCGAGACGTTTATCAGCTTAGTGGTGTCTGCAGCTTATGTACGTCATATCTGAAACCATTCAGGGCTTGTTTAAAGGTCA
Source organism: Sphenodon punctatus (assembly GCA_003113815.1). Taxonomy (NCBI): domain Eukaryota; kingdom Metazoa; phylum Chordata; class Lepidosauria; order Sphenodontia; family Sphenodontidae; genus Sphenodon; species Sphenodon punctatus. The sequence continues at coordinate 326,960 of QEPC01002056.1, read as the reverse complement.
AGGGGAGCCTGGAGCAGCCAAGACCATTTCTGTTCCCTTTCTCATTCTGGAGATTGTCAGTCATCTACTCATCTTTACCTATTATGATCTTTCATCTACCTGCTCATCTTTACAGTATCACTCTCTCCAATATCCCCTCTTTCTCTGGCTTGAATGCTCTCCTTTCTTATATTATTACATTTCCTTCACCAATATGAAGAGAGCTGCAGACCTTGCTGCTCAAGCAGGTCGGTTTCCATTCGTCACGGTGCAGAGGGGCAGAGATTGGCTTCCAGCATTGCACTGCCTTCCTTTTCTTTCACCTGCTCTCGCTTTTAGCCCCTGATGGTCTGGCAATACAAGTCTCCAGTGTTTCAAAGGATGACTTGGAGGCTCAATTCTAGTGCTTTCCCAAATGCTGTGATCCTACACATAACCTATTGCCATGTACCTTGCATCAGGACATGAAAACTTTAATACTAGACCTAGTGATCAAGACTGAAGCTCAAGATCTGTGGCCTATGTGTCACTGTCTGGAAACTTCATGCAGCAGTCCTTAATACAGCTTAATGGTTGACTATTTATTTATTTAAATTTTATATGCCTCCATTCACTGAGGCTCAGGGTGAATTATAATCCGTAAAAACATTTAAAACCAATAAAAAACAAACCTAAAACCCCACAAGACCCACCCAATACCACCTCCCCACCCAACCCCCTCTCATAGCTCTACCCCAAAACCACCCACCAAACCCAATCCCCTATCCCCACCCACCAAATGCCTTTTCAGATAAAAAATCTTACACTGCCTCCGGAAGATGCTCAGGCTCAAACAAACCTCCGGGGGAAGGGAGTTTCAAAGCAATGGGGCAGAAACCGAGAATGCCTCCCTGCAAATCCTTGTCGTATGAACTAGGCTAACAGATGATATCCCCAGGGAGGGGATCCTGGCTGGTTGCAGGGGCTGTGTTGGGACATGGAAGGACAGATGATTTTTCAGATATGTGGGGCCCAGACCGTTTAGGACTTTAAAGGTCAAAACTAGCACCTTGATTTGTGCCTGGAAAGCTTTAGGGAGCCAGTGCAGACTTCAGAGCACCGGTGTAATGTGCTCCCGGTGACTCGTCCCCGAAAGAATGTGAGCCACCGTATTCTGCACCAGCTGCAGCTTCCAAACAGTCATCAAGGGCAGTCCCATGCATTGTAGTAATCTAGCCTCGAGGGGATGAAAGCACAGATGACGGTGGCCAGATCTGAATCAGAAAGAAAAGGCTGTAGCCTTCTCCCCAGAGTTGGTGAAAAGCACTCCTGGCCACCTCTGCAACCTGACAATCCAGGCACAGTAAGGGGTCCAGTAAGCACATCAAGGGTGTGAACCTGATTGACCAGAGTAGGCCAGAATCCGTCCATAACAGGAGTTCCAATCTCCTACAGGTCACAAAGTTGGCCAACCATTTTCACCTCAGTTTTGTCTGGATTCACAATCTGCTCACCCTCATCCAGTCCCCAACAGCATTCAGGCATCGGGTAAGTACTGAGACTGCAGGGCCTGGATCGGATGAAAAAGAGGTACAGTTGGGTGTCATCAGCATATTGATGGCACTTCACCCCAAACCTCCAAATGACCTCGCCCAGGGGTCTCATATACACGTTGAACAAGAGGGGAGACAAAATAGAACCCTGCAGGACCCCACATGGGAGGTCCCAAGAGGGTGATGAGCAGTTTCCCATCACCACCCTCTGGGGTCTCCCCAACAAGAAGGAGTGGAACCACTCAAGAGCAGGCCCCTGCACCCCCGCCAGGTCCTGCAGTCACATCAACAATACCTCATGATCAACTGTATTGAAGGCCACTGGAAGACCTAACAGATCACCAGGGTAGAATTCCCCTTGTCAGCCTCCAGGCGTAGGTCATCGACCAAGACCGCAAGTGCAGCCTCTGTGTCATACCCAGGATGAAAGCACAACTGAAATGGTTCCAGGCTTGTCTCGATGCTGTCTGATTCCTGGACCTGTCAGGCAACCACTCATTCAATAACCTTCCCCAAACAGGAAAGGTTAGACAGGCCAATAGCTGGCTGTTGAGTCAGCGTCCAAAGTTGGCTTCATAAGCAGGGGCCGGACAACCGCAAGTTTAAGGGCATCCAACACCTTACCCTCCTGAAGGGAGGCGTTGGCAACCCCAGCCAGTAACGGCCCCATTGTCTCCTGGCTGGCGATGGGCAAGAATCCAATTCACAACTGGTTGCCCTCATCGTCCCAAGCACCTCCCCTGCATGAGCAGGTGAAACCAATTGAAACTGATCCAGATAAGCAGGACAAGACTGAGCTTCCATAACCCCAAACTCTGATTCTGCAGAAAAAGTGGCAGACACAATGGATTAACTTTTTTTTAAAGAATAAGTTTCAGGGTTGCCAACTCTCACTCTAAGAAACAACTAAAATCACAAGCCTCTAAGAAACAGCTAAAGCCAAAAGACCCTGTGTGGCCTGCATAAGGGCCCTGTGTGGCCTGCAAACCTAAAGACTCAAAAACAAGGTGCATGAAAGGAACCTAGAATGTAGCATTTTCTTATCAAAACTGTATAATTTTTAACCAACCTCCATGATTTTGGTGGGAATCTGACTTTGAACACTTGGCAGTCCTATGGTTTCTTGTAACTGGAGTAAAGTTCATACTTTTTACTTCACTGAGAAAAATATTATAGGCTCTGTGGTATTTCAGTCTGCACAAATTATTCGGGCACTCCGGAGCTGCTTGCCATGATGAGTGCTTCAGCACCAAAACTCAGCTGAGATCAACTAAATACAATTCATGCTCTCCATGCAGGTTACACCACAGGGCTTGTGTTGCCCTCTGGACAAGGGTGAATTTCGTCTTGTTTTTATAAAAGAATTGGTTATTTTCAAGGTGGCGGAGGGACCAAGTGTATGTTATACAGATCAGTTTTTACTCATTACTGCTCTTTAGTTTCCACAGGCTGTGCTTTGCAACATACTTAGAAATCATTTGTAACCATTTTTAACCTGTTGCTGGAGATATTTTTCACCTGTATCCCAATGATAAAAAGTATTTTAAATAACATTTCAAGTAAACCCAGCAGGCTTTTAGCTACTGATAAGCCATCTGGAGTCTTGGATGTGTCACCATTGGGAAGAGTTTTTATTTTTTTTTTAAAGTTGCCATTTCCAGCAGGCAGGTAGGCAGAAGGCCCTGCCTACGGGACCTTATTTATCACCACACAGCCGGCTGTTAGAAAGTATCGCTGTCAGGCATTATGTGGTTTCCCATACTTTGAAATGATCTTATCATTATGACTTTTAGGGGGTTGTGTATTTTTTTTGTTTGGGTTTTTAAATTATTATTAATTATTATTATTAAACAATGCTATTGATGATGGCTTATGTTCTCAAAATTAGCAGCTTTAATTCACACCAAGGCTATGGCCGTTTTTAGATGAACGCGGCGGCACCCACGCTTGTTTCTCAAAAGAGCCGGCAGTCCATTCTACACGTGATGCTGCCACTGAATACATGCGAGGGCGATGCGCATCCATTTCCAGCCGCGAACTGACCGGGTCGGCAATCGAGGCCGGTCATACGTGGCCTGAAATGGATGCACATCGGCTGCGCATGCGCGTATTGGGCGGCAGCATCACATGTAGAACGGACTGCCGGCTCTCTTGAAAACAAGCGCGGGCGCCGCTAACCACTTACTCTACAGAGTGATCATTACATCTCAACTAGAGGCAAATTGACACAGTAATACATCAGTTTATGCTGTTGATCTGTACACTATCAGAGGAGTAATTAATTCTGTTTAATTAAATCAAAGTAGTTGCTTCACTTTACCTCTGTTCATTGGAACGTGGCCTGACCTAAAGCCCTTATGTAGCCTAGGCTGGTGGCATTCTGTCTGATTGACATCATCAGCCAGTGCTACTGGTTGTTCCCAGGGCTGGCCTTACCATGGGGTGGACCAGGGGGGCCTGCGCTGCTTAACCTGCACCTGGTCCTGGCTCACCACCAACAGCCTGCTTGAGCCCCTGCCCTTGGAAGCAGGCAGCCTGGGCAGTGGGGGAGGAGGTACCGCTGCCCTTACCACCCACCTGTGTGCCTCATTGCCAGTCTGCCCCTTCCTGTTTGTCCCAATGTAGCGCTGCTTGCCTGGGCCACCCGTCTGCACTGATGTTGCTGTAGGCTGCCTGTAGATGAATCTCCCGCTGCTTTGTGGCACGCGCATGTGGATGTCGGGGCCAGCCATATCCTGGATCTGGCATGCTGGGGAATGTAGTGGCAGATACAGGAAATGGCTGGCTTCGGCGTTCGCATGTACGCAGTGGCACATAGCCAGTGGGCGCCGTGGGACCTCCAATAGCAGTGGCATAGCAGGCCAGGTGGCAGCAGACAGTGGTAGGTGTGCGCGGGCAGAAGGGCTGACCGAAGTGAGTGTGTGAGCAGCAGCATGTAAGTTTGAGTGTGTGTGTTTGAATGTGTGCGCGTGACTGCGTGAGTTGGTTTGAATGACTGAGTACATGTGAGAGTAGAGTTAGTTTGAGTGTGAGCTTGAATGAGTGCATGTGTTTGAATGAATGTGTGTGTGAGAGAGAAATGAGAGTGTGTGTGTGTGTGTGTGTAAGAGAGAGGTAAGGGTGGGTGGGTGGGAGGGAGGGAGGGGACAGGGGAAAAGTAGGCAGAGCCGTAGAAAGTGGGTGGGACGATGGAAAAGTGGGTAGAGCTGTGGGAAGGGCATAGGAAAGTGGGAAGAACTGAGGGGCCCCACATTTTGATTTCGCCCTTGGCCCTGCTATTTCTAAGGCCGGCCCTGGTTGTTCCATGTACCGGTTAATGCTACAGTCTCCTTGGTGACACTGTTCCCAAGTGATTCCATGGTGCGCCCCCTAGTGTCAACTACCATTCTTGCTGGTCTTCCCTCACAGAGGCCCTTTTTAATGGGCCGTGGCTGGGGTGAGGGATGGGTCTGTGTGCTGGTGCGGGGGCGGTGCGTGGGTGCACGCATACATGGATGCGCACCCATCTCCACTTACCTCCATCCACCTCCACTCACGGAGCAATCACCGTTTGAACTAACTGCTCCATGCGTGGGTGATGGGTGGAGATGAGTGGGTCACGGGAGCGCACATGCACACCCACCCAGCCACAGTGGTTACACGGGCACACCCACCCATGCCCATGCAGCAGACCTGTGTGGGTATGCATGGGTCCATCTTGTGTAAAAAAGGACATAGAGTAGCCCCATTGAAAGGCTTCAATGCGGCTACTCTGGAGTCAGCGGTTTGTGGATAGCATTCCACTAAATTACCACTTTGAGTCTAGTGTTCCCCTTTCCTGTGTACTCATCTTTTATTTTATTTTTGAATCCCTGGTTCCTGGAAGCATGCGATCACTTGAGAAAAATTGAGATCCTCATTTGCTGTCCTTCATGGTTGAGAGCAAAGCCAGAAAACAAGACCTAAAGTAGTAAAAAACAACAACAGAAGACACAGAAAAAGAAACTCACATGTGCATATTGAAAAGAAAAGAAAAAATCTCATGTGTGTTCAGCTAGTTTTTACATTTTAGGGGATAAATAAGTGACTCGTGATTTCAGAGTGTTTGAAGCCATCAGTACCATCTTTCTATGATCAGTTAATAAAATGTGAATTCAATTCATAGGAAACTCATCATCATTTCACACACCAGACCCCTGGCTAATTCAATACGGCATTTTATATATAAATCAATGACATGTGGTCTTGAGTGGTTCTACAACCCTTAGTGAAACTCCCAGAGAAGTCAATGGAACTGCTCACATGAGCAAATGTTTTTCAGTGTGAGTCAAGGGTGCAAAATCAGGACTTAAGGAGGAATCATTTATTTATGCTTCTTGCATCAAGCTGAAGATTGCTATTAAACACACTTAGTACATGTTAATCTAGTACCACAGCTCTGACAAATGTGACAGAAAGTGGCCCAGTGACTGATATACCAGTAAGCAATGCAGTCATGGAAATTTGGACACACGGATGACCTTGTGCTCAACCTCCAAATGAGTAATTACAGCCCGTTTCATCCTCCCAGGGTTTTTTTTTCTTCTTTTTTTTCAGATCTCATGTAAGACCTCTATATGTTACAGCAACTTTGATCAAATCCTCAAATAAAAACCAGCTGTCTCCGAGTTCTATCTGAGCAAGTTCCATGCAAAGAAGTGTCTGAATGTCACCTTCTGAAGGTCCAATCTCAGGCATGAGAATTTTCCAAAATTTCTCAGGGCGGTTCTGGATAATTCACAAACCAGCTGGGACCAGCTGGAGAGCAGATTGCTCACACCTTGCAGACAGCCACTTTAGCTCTTTTCTTCACAGCAATTGAATATTGCACTCCAGTGTGGGCAGAGACAACACATAAGAATCTTATCATTATGTAGTTTCACTGCTATGAGAATCATCACAAGAGTGCTGAACTCAGCACTGCAGTATTTGCATATCTTCCCAGTTCCCACCGTCTCTCCAAAGAGAAGAAGCAATAGTGTTAGAATACAACTGTGTGATATTGAATCCAGACTTCCTTATCTGCAGAACTCCCAAACCTCCCAAGATGCTGCCTTACATTCAGCAACACCTTCTGGCAAGTGGCCAAGTCTCTCCAAACCTTGGTGGTGGCAGGAGTTGTGAGAAAGCGATTGGGTCAAGAATCACGATCTGATCACAGACCCTGGTGACCAAACACCTGGCTTTGCCATGCCACATTAGATATGATTTATAGCAAACTGTATTAGAGTCTCTCAGATGAAATATTAGGGATCGCTCAGTATGTGATTGTCGAGAAGACATCCAAACCATAGAACATTTAGGGAATTCTTAAATACTTCTCCAGATAATCGGCTTTGTTTCATTCTAGGACATGGGAACCACCAGGTAGATGACAAATTTGAATGTTGACCATTAATGTCACTTTTTAAGTTGTTGTATGAAGAAAAAGTAAAAGAGCTGCAGGTCCAAAAAAGTGTGTAAATTTAGATTGAGATCAACTTAGGGATAGTTAAGTAAACTTATTGCAGTGTGAGCTTCTAGCACTGGGAAATCCAGATTGGTGGTATCCAGCAATTAAGTTGCAAGTGAGATCCTTTTATTAAAAGCAAAATATCTCTATTTGATTTAAAGCCAGTTAGAACAACAAAAGTATAGCGTGCAGCTGTCCTACAGTGCAATTATTCCTCACAATTTCACTACTGTTTCCCTGAGGAGACAGTATCGGAAAGATGAGCAATAGCTATTCTCTCAGTCCTGTTAAATCATTAACATACAATTTAGTGTAAATGTAAATGATAATGATTCAGGATGTTACAAATGTTCCTGCCACAGGTAAAAAGCAATGATCACCAGGGTTCCTAGTTTTTTCTGCCCCAAATAGGAAATTATCTGGAAAAACCCCTAAATTTTCTGATTGAAAAACACCCAAATTGTCCATTAAAATTAGAAAGTCTTTATTGCAAATTATTCATTTTTGTGACAGTTTGATGTACTGGTTGCCACTGCCACTCAAATAACAAAATAAAACTATAACCCACACCAGCCATCCCCAGCATGGAGCCCAAGTCTCTCCTTCTGCAGATGGAGTGGGGGTACTGCACCAACCCCCTCCTCTTCACTAGCTCCGGCATGGACCCCAATATACCGCTGCCTCACCAAAACCTAGACGTGGCTGTGTTCTCACACCTAATCTCTTATCTTGGATGCAGGCACACACTGGAACCTCCACAGAACTTCTACCTCCTTTAAATTTCTATTGTCACCAGTGAGTTTTTGCAGGCAGAAATTTCCCAGAGAAACCTGGAATTCAGTGTTGCTCTCTGGGAAAACAGGAATTCTGAGCTTTTCTCTGATAAAATTGAAATTCCATGGTTTTTCTCTACTTTTCCACACTAAACAGAAAACTAGGAACTCTGATGATCACATCAGGTGCTGAACTGAATCACCCCCATAGATATCATGAAATGGCTTATTGTTTTTAAGATCTTCTGAAAACTAGATCACTTGGGATTTGTCACAAAGTTGAGAAATCTATGCTGCCTTTCATCTGTGCTGGGGTAATGCTGCATTAAGTTAAGAAGCTATGAATGAACTCCATTTGCAAAAGACAGAGCCTGAAATTTTTTTGCTAAACATGAATACTTGAAAAAGCCACAAATCTGCCAATAGACAATATTTACTATGCAGTTATTCTGTAAATACTTTGTGTTTGGGGAAGCCCCTGAGAAATCAGTATTTAATCAAGAACTATAATACTATTTGCGTGCATGTAATTCCCTGTTGAACCATTCACCTCCAACATAAAGATTGGTAACTATAAACCCACATGAACTATAATAATTGTTGCCTAAGTGACTTGCCTAATAGAAAAGCTGTTTCAATAAATTGGTCCACGCATCAATTTATGGGAAGTGTTACAGGTAGGAACTCTTTAACCATGCACCAATTAAAGAAGTCAGCCTCTGAAAGGAATAGGTAGGGATGTTTTCTCACCTCAGTGTCATGGGGTAAAAACAAATGTGACTCTGGCCTGCTACGTCCTGCTTGGGCTGGGGACTGACCCACGTGTCTTCCTGACTGCCACAATACCCCAAGATTGTCCTACGAATTAGCTCCACTATGGGGTGAGGGATCCCCATAGGAAAGCTCAAGTTTCCTCACCAAAAAGTCACAATAGTTATGACTAAAATACTACAATTTATTGCCCGTCACACTGACTTACACATTACTATAAAAGCACTACGGAAGCACGTAAACAAGGTTATTGATTACAAAATATATGTTCTTGAGATACAATTTGGTGAGATAAAAAATATATGTCTCACTAAACCAATGTCGCAGGTCCCAAAAAAGATGTCCAGGATTTGTGGGATCCTGCTGAGGAAGATAAGATGTTAACTTGCTGCTATGCTGGAGATTTGATAAGAATTAAAGTAAAAATAGTAAAAAGAAAAGATAGAAAAGATAAAGAAAAATATAAAACAAAATTTGTCCAGAGATTGAGGAATGACCTCTCAACAGTAAAGGAGCATGGAAGCTCCAAAAAGGGAAGGAAAAAGACAGAAGAGCACTCGGGGGAACTCTGTCCACCCGACACAGTTAAAAATGGACAAGAAACAGAGTTATCTAAGACCAGTACAGTGCTTCCCCAAAAGAAAAGAAAAGTCTGCACCTGGGGACAAAACCTTAATGAAAATAAGAATTGCCCTTGAAATCTGAGGAAAGAAAAAAATTTTAACATTAACTTTAAGGCAAAAAGAGATGGCTTGAAAAGAGTGAAAATGAGAAAATTGTAGTTTAAATGAAAATAAAATGGCTTTAAAAGAGTGAAACATGAGAAAAATGAAATTAAAAAATTTAAATAAAATTACTTTAAAAGAGTGAAAACTGAGAAAAATGAAGTTAAAAATGAAAATAAAAATGGCTTGGAAAGAGTGAAAAATGAGAAGTTAAAATTGAAAATAAAATATCTGAAAAATGAGAAACATGAAGTTAAAATGAAAATAATGTAAAAAAAATAAAGATGAAAGAAAAAGTATCCTTAAAGTAGCTTTAAAAATGAAAAGGGGCTTTAAAAATGAAAAATAAAAGACCTAGGAAAAAATAATAAAAGAAAAGATTGGAAAATAAAAGAAAAAGAGCTGGGACAGAAAAAAAACTATGTCCCACAGGTGACTTGGCCCAGCAGCATGTTGGTTAGCAAGCAAGTGTCTTCCTCGCCTTCTGTCCACAATATCCTGCCAGTCTTACAGGATTTTTGAGAGTCTTTCAATATGGCTGCCATGTGTTCCTCCAATCAGTGGTCAGCAGGTCAGGGGTGACCTGGTTTTTCTCCACTCAGCATGAAGTTTGCCTCTTGCCAAGTGATGATGCAAAAGAAAGATGTTTTTGCTTTCCATGTCTCCACAGTCATATTTTCTTCTTGGTTATTTTGATTTCACCCCTCCTTACTTCTGTGCACCAAGACCATGGTAACCTTTTACTGGTCCTGATCTTTGTCCCACTTCAGTAAAGTCTATTAGCTCTATAGAACTCTATGAAATATAATGGAGTCTATTAGCTTCACTGAAGTTTTTATTAAATTCTATTAATTCTACATAATTTCATACAGGGATTCTTTATAGGAGGTTGTTGAAAAATAGAGGCTAGATCTAACTTGGTTCTACCTACTTTAGAAAGAAATTTATAGAGCAACACTTATTTATAAGACAGTTTTTCATTGACGCAATTCAATGGACCAATTATTCATCTGGTGTATTTTAGTTATAATTTGAAGGCAAACTTTATGTTGAAATAAACTTTAGTTCACTAATTAAATATATTATTCTTGATGTCTTTAGTCTTTAATTTCTCCCCTAGATTTCCTAATCTATACAGAATTCTTTCATTTAAATACCTTAAAACAATTTGGAATTTATATTAATACTACTCCAATTGACAGCCTTAAAAACCTAGCTTAAAAATTAAACCTATTTTAGCAGTTGAGATATGACTGAAACAATAAAGCACCTTTTTCCGCAGGGTGGTGGTGTTCCTCTGTTATCAATATTACTGCTTCATTACATGTTTTTAACTCCTTTAATATTATTCATTTTACATATTTATTTTACATATTTTTACCCCACTCTTCCCGCCACAGGCGGCCCAGAGCGGCGAACAATCACAAAAATATAGCATACTAAAATATAAATATAATATAAAACCATTTAAAACATTTCAAAACATAAAACAAATGGAGAAAAACCCAACCATCCACCCCTCCCCACTCACCCTTTACCCCTCGCCAAATGCCTGATGGAACAGCCAGGTCATACAGCTCCTATGGAACGCAGGGAGGTCAGGAGCCAGACCCCACCAGGAGGGAATTCCAAAGGTGTGGCGCAGCCACCGAGAATGCCCTGCTCTGTGTGGCCACCTGGGGGACCTCCAACACGGCACCCTTGGATGACTGCAGGGGCCGATCCAGAACCCAGGGAGTGAGGCAGTCTCGCTGATAAGCAGGGCCCAGGCCATATAAGGCTTTATAGGTTAAACTGTTTATGTGAAACTGTTTTGACCCAACTTACAAAAAAGACCTTGGGTCCCAGAACCAAACCTATTATCAGTGTCTCTTCAAATTCCTTTGTGCCAATTATGCTAAAAAGTCTGCGTAGCTACAGACTAAAACTGCTTTTTAGGCCAAATTAAATCTTGTCTCCTCAATAAAAAGTGTAAAGACTACTATTGCTTAAAATGTGAATAAAACAAGAGACACTTAATTACAACTTCAATGGGTGAGTAGCAGATCTCAAAAAGTCTATATTGAAGAAATATAATGAAATCAACATAAAACAAAGGCACAAGTAGATTCCAGTCAAAACAACAAATTATGATCAAATGTCAGGTAAGTTATTTAACAGCAAGTAATCAATAATGAATCATAAATACATATTCTATCCAAACAGATGAACAGAGCCATATTAGGGTAATTTTAGAAGTTACGAGATCACAGTCAGGCACCCTGAATCACAGTGGATTCAGAGTGGTGGCTATGATCCCATGCACGTCTGTTTGAGCCCCGCCAGATGTTCACCACAGTGAATTCCTGGCGGGGTTCAAAGCTAATCACGGTTCTGGAGGTGAGGCCGGTCTCACCTCCAGAACCGTGATTAGGTTGGTCACAATCCGGGATGGGGCTGGGAATGGCTGCGGGTAATGACTGTTACCCAGCCCCATCCCAGAATCATGTCCCAACCATGGGACGGGATCAGGCGCAGCATCCTGATTGGCTGCTGCGCCCGCCTGTCTCCCTTAGGGTGGGAGGCCATGGAAGCGCGCGGGGGGGCGGGGTTGAGTGTGGCCGCACGGCACGCTGCGCAGCCCGCCCCACCCTGATTGCCCTCTGTGATCAGGCCAGCACATCTAAAGGATGGCTGGTCTGATCACGGACTGGGATCAAAGACGGATCCTGGTCCAGAGTTCAGTGTTGCAGGGCAAAAGACCCATCATCTCTGAAATTACCCTTAAAACCAGTGTCTATACTGTGAAATACCACTAGAGGACCTCATTGTGATATCATAATTAGAGTTAATTTCTAATCAACATCTTCTAACAACTATATTAACTGCAGTCCAGTCCTAATGAAGTCAAAATAAAATAGCTGACCTTCACATAACCCAGGGGTGGGGAACTTCAGGCCCGGGGGCCAAATGCGGCCCTCGGCAAGTTTTTATGTGACCCCTTTCCAGTGCCTGGATCTGGTCCCTGGATCCAGTCTCTACTAAAAACTGAGCTCAGGATAAGGGAGCAGAGAGGAGGGCATGCACAGATGGGTAAGGGGCAGATCCAGGGCACAGATCTATGATCTGGACCCTCCTTTTGTTGAATACACCTGTTAAGCACCCTCACCCCAACCTTTATGTGGCCCTCAGAGCTCGTACTAATTTTTACTGTGGCCCTTGGGAAAGAAAAGGTTCCCCACCCCTCATGTAACCCAAAACCAGATAACATTCAGTGAAAAGCCAAAGTGTTTACTGCCAGTTGTGCAGCGTGCCATGGGTCGCAAGAAAAGAACAGAAAGAAAAATGCATTCTGTGGCCTAGTCTGAAACATGAATACTTTAAATCTATGAAGGATTTTATCCATAATTAGGATGGAAAAGTAAATCTCAGACCTGAGTAGAACCTATAAGGAATCCCTCTTTTCAGCAAACAACATGGCTAAAAGATGTCACCTATTTTAAAGGCTATGGCTTCTTTTGCCATACCATTGTCCACTTAACAAAACACCCACCACTTGGGGTCCAAGAACCCACCTATATATGTTAAAAGTGAATAGTTTTAAAGCATTGACAGAATACAACAGAAGAACCAACCAAACAGGGTTTGCTTCAGTTTCTAGGTGTATGACCAACAAGTATGTAAACAAGATAAGAAAAAGAACACTTTTACTTAAATGTCTTTCAGTACAGAAATAACGACACCAAAACCTGACAATTTTAAACTGACCTGTCTTTGAGGGCTGAATTAGCTCAGGGCCATTTTCCTAGCTACAAGATGTTGTCCTGCAGCTAACCTGGGCAGGTAGGTGGCTGGCCCGGGATGTGCCTTGAGTGCCTATCCTGTACCAAGGGCTGCCCGTGTGGGTCAACACTTCTGTTTGGCACAAACAAGACTTGAGGCCAGGGTAGGGACACTCTCTAAAGAGAGTGGACCCACTCTGTTGCCCTTCACTGAAGGTTACTTAAGTTTGTCAATTCTTGCAATATTGTGGTTTTTAGGAGTTTCCTTAAACCTAAAATAGCAGGAAGGGCTCTGCCTAGAAGAATATCCTTGTGTGCAAATGCAAATTGACATTTCCTTGTTGTACTAATCAGCTCCAGACTATCCATCCTGCCCCTTTCTGTACAGGTTTCTGCAGGCAAATCGGACACACTGCAGTTCACTCAATGCAGTGATTAGGCAGGGCAAAAAACCTTCTGATTCTTTGTACCTGGAAACATTTCAAACAAACGTTCAAATAGGAAAATCCCTGTGTACCAGGGTAGGCCTGGCCAAGGGTTTGTCCATGCAGGACCAGACCCCTTCAAGCCGGCCTGCCTCCTGGCTCAAGTGTGTCAGTGCAGGACCAGATCCCTCCAAGCTGCCCCGGCTTGAAATTAGCTCAGTTCTGGTTTAGTACTTTATTAACATGTCCATAGGCTTCAGCCTTTTGCAGTTCCATGCAATTCGCATAGCAATAGTAGCTCGGTTTCACTAACGTCGGGAATGCAACCCCTCTGACAACACCAGCCCTATCTAATCCCCAAACCCAGCCAGACTCCAGTTTCTGGCTGGCTACTCACAGTTACAAGACTTCAACGCTGCTACAGGACCATGGACAGCAGTCCTTAGCAATCCAGTCTCCAACACCCCCATGCTCAACTCCCTCTCAGCCTTAGCAGCCTTCACTTTCAGGACCAAGGTCAGCAGTCCTCAGGAGCGCCTCTTTCCTCCTGAGTCAGGCCCAGGCTGCAGCCTCCTCAGGCTTCCCTCTTCTTATACAGCCCCAGGGTGCGTGGCTAGCCCTTCGGGCTTGCAGTCTTTAAAGGGACAGTGCCACGCTCCCTACTGTTTCTGCAGGGTTTTTCCTCCTGCTTTAGGATTGGTCTCACCAAGCCCTTTCTGGTTGGTTGCCTGGCACATCCCAGCCTCTCATGTCCTGAGGTTGGCACCCTTGGCACTCTTAAAGGGGCAGGAGCCCCAGCAGAGTGCTCCCTGCCATACCCTGATTTTGTGATCATTTTGGGTTGCTTGTAGTTCAATTCCATATCAAATCAATTCAGGACTAGTGCAGATAAACATACTGCAAGTAACTGTTTTGCGGCTGTTTTTTCTAGTCACAGATAACTTTTCATTCTCTCTCCCTCCAATTGCACATCAGAAGCATAGATCAATGACAAATGATAATTCATGTTGAAACACAGGCCTGGAAGTCCAGAAAATTAAAAAGTAAATAACACCTTGTATATTGAAAATATAGTGACAGAGCAACAGCAGGCAAGTACTAACAATCATTGTAAGCTCACAATATTCTGTGTAAGAACGAAAAGCATCTTGACAATAATAATCTTAAAATACAAAGACCATTATTTGCATAGAGATTGCACAGCCAACCTCTTTTAGAAGATAATTTCAAATGCTTGGAAACACTTTCATGAAGAAATGTATCTCTTCCCACAAAGAGCTTCAGGTATTAGATGTTTTTTCTAGCATCTTCGAGTATTTCATAAAGATGAACAGATGGGAATTGCTCCAAAACCCTTGTAAATGCAAAGAGATCTCCCATCCCCTAATTTTTTGATGCCCTCTAGATCATGGAGAAGAAACTTGGACAGTGCTAGAATTTCAGACCAGAAAAGTAATTTCCCAATAAATGCTTGAATTTTAGCAAGCCTTAACGCAGTTAAGGAAATGAAAAATCCAGCACTCCAGGGATGTCCTGTATGCCAAGGACTGAATACATCTTCATAGTTCTTCAGCATTAGACATTGAGCCTGCCAGCATATGAATCAAGTAGGGCAGAGGCAAGAGCAGGGGTTCTCATCCTGAGGGTTGCAGTGACCTGGGGGGCTGCAAATGAGTCTTGGGGGCAGGGTTCTGAGCACTCTTCCTTTTCTCCATTTTTAGCCCTTTTATTTTAAAAACAGAACATGTTTTTTGGACCTTATGTTTGCAAAATAAACCTTAAAACTGTGAACTGAATGTATACTGATGCATTCCTGAATCTGCTGGCAGACTAAAACAGTAGCGTTAGGGCAGGAATCCGTGTTCAGTGTATGTTCCCCATTGGCAGCAATGAGGAAAATGCATGGGTCCTTCTCTAGCAGGTGTGTGAACTGCGCTAGTTACCTTGATCCAGATCTTGGGGACTCTGACCCTGTGGCAGCAGAATCTGGCGTTTTGTCATGTTGCCACAAAATGGCTCCTGTAAGAATTTATTTTGATTTATTTTTCAAATTTATACACTGCCTTTCCCACAAGGGCTCAGGGCAGCTTACAATAATAAAACAGCAATAAAAATTGTACAGTAAAACACTCCCACCTTCCCCTCAAAATTCCCACCCTCCCCACAACCCTCCCCAATAACCTAACCAACCCTCCTCCCTGCCCACCAAATGCTCTTCCAAATAAAAAAGTTTGACAATGCCTCAGGAAGATGCTCGGTCTCGAGCTCAAGCGAACCTCTTGGGGAAGGGAATTCCATAAAACTGGGGCAGCAACCAAGAATGTCCTCCTGTGCATGCCTGTCCCACAGACAAGGGTAACAACTGGAACCTGCTAGAGGGTGCCCATGGCCGACCGTAGGGGCTGCAATAGAACATAGTAGGACTGGTTGTCTCTCTGATATATGGGTCACAGATTGTTTAGGGCTTTAAAAGTCAAAACAGCATCTTGAATTGTGCCTGGAACGTTATAGGCAGCCATTGCAGACTTTGGACCATAGGTATAATGCAATCCCAGCAACCCATCCCCAAAAGGAGCCAAGCCACCACATTCTGAACCAGCTGCAGCCTCTGAACAGTCATCAAGGGCAGCCCCACATAGAGCGCATTGCAGTAATCGAGCCATGAGGTGATGAAAGCATGGATGACAGTGGTCAGATCCAAGTCAGGAAGAAAAGGGCACAGCCTTCTCACTAGGACTGAAATGGCAAGCTGCCACGGTAGCTATTTTCAATGGAAAGAGCTCTTCCACAGTGGCACGGTTCATAGAGATGTACGATAGAGACTTTTGTCTGCGATCTTCCACAACTTCCGCTGGCACTTTCCGACATGCAGTCAAGGAGCAAAAGTAGCGAAACAATGTTTCTTCCACCATTTTCCAAGATTATTCTGGCACTTTCTGAGATGATTTCAGACACTTTCCAATAATTCCAATAATTCTGATGTCTCAAAGCAAAGGGTATAGAATAAGCGTAATGCCAGCGGCTGTGGAAAGTCGTGGGCAATTTTGAAATGGCAGAATGAAATATCTGTGCAGCAAAGGGAGTTGCAACTTCAGCCCTACTTCTCACCAGAAGGAGTTGGTGAAAAGCGCTCCTGGCCACTGCTGCAACCTGACAATCCACGTGCAGCAGCACTCCAAGGCTGTGAACCCTATCAACCAGAAACCTAGGCAATTCCCCTAGGGCATTCCGGAACCTCTCTGGTTCCATAAGTCTCCAGGGGCAGACATGTGCCAGAAGATCGGTCTGGAGGAGATAATGGTCCGTCCATGACAAGGGTGTCGTTCTTGAATGGTTCCACTCATTCCTGGCTGGAAGAACTCAGCATGTGGTTCTTGGGGAATGTACTTCATCTCCCCGGGACCTCATGTGTGGAGTCCCACAGGGTTCTATTCTGTCCCCCCTCATGTTCAACATGTATATGCAGCCTTTGGGAAAGGTCGTGAGAGGGTTCAGCATACGTTGTCATCAGTACACCGATAACACACAACTTTACCTCTCTTTTTCTGCAGACCCAGACCCAGCAGTCTCGGTGCTTAACCAGTGCCTGGCAGCTGTGGGGGACTGGATAAGGAGCAAGCTGTCTGAAGTTGAATCCTGACAAGATGAAGGTGATGTTGGTGTGTAGGGCTGGGGGGGTAGTGGTCCCCATCATCGATGGGGTCTGCCCCCCTTTGGCAACACACATCCATAGTCTGGGGGTGCTCCTCAACTCACAGCTCTGCTTGGATCTCCAGGTGGAGGCTGTGGTGAGGGGAGCATTTTGCCAGTTACATCTGGTACGATGGATGCAGCTGTGTTAAGACATGGACCCACTCCCACGAGTGAATATTGGGAGCCGGTACCCCAATATCCAAACGACTCTTGAATTTAGGGAGGAATTAGCCAAATTGATTTAAAAGGGTCTGCACGTGTCCACTGGGATCAGTCTGAGGACATGATGCACTGCCAGCTGTGAAAAAGGGGATACTCTGATACAAATAAGGGGGGTTTATTGACACAAAACTAGGTATTGCATACAAATAAGTTCTATACCCTCCCACCCAAACACAATTGACATACACACACAGTATTTCACAAGCAAAACCCTCTGCTCTGGTTACTCTGGTGAAACGGGATGTGGAAAAAGGGAGGGGGGGAAATAAGCAATATTACCTCTCCAAACCTCTTGAAAAGAGACCACCTTTTGTGTACCTTTGAGACCCCTCTCCCCACCTCGCAAAACCCTATAACTGTCCTGGCCCCCATGAGCAAATTGGGTCATTCTTGAACACACAAGCAAAAGTCCAGAAGCGGACACCTGGGAGCCGTTCAGTCAACGGCCTCAGTCTACAAGGCATACTCCACAAGACAACAAGGTCAT
This sequence comes from Sphenodon punctatus, assembly GCA_003113815.1. NCBI lineage: Eukaryota > Metazoa > Chordata > Lepidosauria > Sphenodontia > Sphenodontidae > Sphenodon > Sphenodon punctatus. Next base: position 309,122 of record QEPC01002056.1, on the reverse strand, counting down.
CAAGCAAATGGTCATCGAGCTCAGGAGGTAATTCCCCATGGGCATTCAAGAACCTTTCTGGTTCCATTTGTCTCTGGGGGTGAATCGACCAAACTGGTTCTACACCTCTCTGGACTTAATGGCTTTTTTATTTCTGTTTTTATTATTGTAAGCTGCCCTGAGCCTTTGCAGAAAGGGCAACGTAGAAAAATGACTAAATAAGTAAGTAGATCAAATAATTCTGGCTCATACCATTAAGCCTGCTATGACATATACCATGTTACACAGTCATATAGACACCAAACATCTTTATGTTTCATCACAAAGTCTCGGAAACACATGAATGCTGAGATTACATATATTCATAATTCATAACTCATAGTCTTAGTTACAAAACACCTGAAATCACATGGACTGGGAACTCCAAATAATGTATCTTTTTGGAACATGATTTCAGCTAGCATGGTTTGGGTGGCCACGGGCCAGCAATTGAAGCGCCACATCCTTGGGTGTTTTTACATGAGCACTGCTTGAGAGAGTGGGGTCCATGTCTGCCGAGTGGCACGGCTGCAGAGCACCCATGCACGTAAAGTGAGTGGAGAAGGATTTAATGGGCAGCTCCCTGTGTGGCCATTGCACCCACTAGGCAGTCTCCACTAAAACTAACACAGCCAGCCTACCTACTAAAACTGTTTTTAATGCATGTAACATAAAGGATGTTTAGGTTTCAATAGTCACTGAATCTCTGAGTTGTTAACATTATCATATTCTAATTAGTTTACTTAGCTGGGTAAATTTTGTTACTTAAGATAAATAAATGCTTTCATTTACCCATGCCTCTTCTATAGAATCACGCCTGTAATTTCTGCAAGGGGCAATATATGATTTGCCAACTTCCATTTAGATAAATTAAGCCCTTTTAGCACTGTCCCATTAATTGACTTTGATAAATTACACAGAGGATCCTGATGTTTAAATTGTACAGAGTTATTTTGTTTCAGCAAAAACAAAATAAAACGATGCCCTCCCAGTGTGTGGCTTCAATGAGAGTTCATTAGCACTACGTTTTTAGCATTCTATTTAGTACTTAAAATAATTTTGTGAGCAATATTATAATGTTATACAGTAGCATGCTACCAAGGAATAATACATTAATGTGGCATTAAAAAGTCACCATTGAAATTAAATATTTCAAATATACAAATAAAAGAAAGCCAAGAGAAGAGTATGGCTTCCAATATATTTATTTATTTATATTTACTACCCTGCCCCTCTCGCCCAGTGGCGACTCGGTGCGACTTCTGTCATATCAAACAATATCGCATTCAAATACAATAATAATAATAATAATATAAATATGCACAATAAAACAATAGAAAACCAGTTCTGCGCAAAAACATACCCACCCAACCCACTAACTCATTCCCTTCCCCCCCTTGCCAAATGCCTGATGGAAGAGCCAGGTTTTGCATTGCCGATGGAAGGCGAGAAGATTCGGACTGAGTCAGATCTCCACCAGGAGAGCATTCCAGAGCGACAGAGCAACCACCAAAAACACCTACCTGTTGGTATGGACCCGCCTATAATGTGGGACCTCCAGGAGGGTGCACCCAGAGGACCGCAGGGGACGCCCAGGGAATGAGACAGTTCTTAAGATAAGGAATGCCCAGGCCATTTAGGACTTTATAAGTCAAAACTAGCACCTTGAATCAGGCCCAGAAGACAATAGTTTGGAGCACATGTTTTATATGCTCCCTACAGCCCATCCCCATAAGTAGGCAGGCCGTTGCATTCTGCACTAGCTGCAACTTCCAGACCGTCGCCAAGGGCAGCCCCATGTAAAGCACGTTACAATAGTCTAGCCTCAAGGTGACGAACGCATGGATGACAGTAGCAAGATTGGAATCCAAGATATATTTTATTTATTTATTAAAATATTTATATCCAGCTTCTTCTGCTCCCAGCAGCTCGAGGCAGCTAACAATAAAAACACAAAATACAAAAATACACAAGTAAAAAATAGATTTAAAAACTACATTAAAATTCAACTAAAACTGGGGGGAAATAATCAGCCCTCACCACCATAACCCATCCCACCCACCCATCTCCCTCACCAAATGCCTGGTGGAACAGCCAGGTCTTGCATCTT
>QEPC01002056.1:271830-296077 GCA_003113815.1 Sphenodon punctatus | reverse complement strand
CATCTCCACCCAGAGGAACTGGGTGGAGGCATCATGTGTGCACAGGGCCCATGGTGATTGGCTGCAGTGGTGCCCTGCAACATGTATAATAAAATGTAACACCCATTTTATGGATGTTAGAGTGTCTGTGTAAAAAGGGCCAATGAGTGCGTGCAGGGGGGCATTCTTGGTTGCTGCCCAACAATGATGGCGCTCCATCCCCTTGGTAATCTGCCTAAGCCCGAGCCTGTTTAGCTCCCCGAGGAGGTGTAAGACTTCTTTGTTTGGCCAGGCATTTGGCAGACAGGGGAAGGGTTTGGTGGGATTGGGTAGAGGGGTCGGAGAGAAGGATTGGTGGGTGGCAGGTGGGGATGAAGGGTGGGATGATGGGATTTAAATATATTTTATTGTACTTTATATTTTGGATTTTTAATTTTGATGTATGCCACGCTGTCTCTCTGGAGAAGGGCGGGGTAAAAATGTAAATAAATAAAATAAAAATGTCTGTACTTAATTTAGGCTTGTAAGAAATAAGGCAGAGTTAAGGTTACCTGGATGCAGCTGAATGTTTACATTTGAATGTGATGGTTGAGAGATGTGTTGAGTGGTAGCAGAGTATATAGGGGTAGCAATAAGGGCGAGAAGTCATTGGCTAGGCTAGAGTATTTGTTGGTGACTGTGCAAACCTTAACTGTATTTCCATTCTAGTTGGGAGCTAGGATCAGAGGTTTGTGGAGCAAACTGAACCTATTTCCAGTGTATATTTTCCTGACTAAATTTCTCTGTCCCGTCTCCCCCCACCCCACTCCACACCACCCCTTGTCTAAATACAGTCATTCGTTGCATAATAGTGGTTTTGGTTGTGCTGTTGTTCACAGTTCAGTGTGGATTTCTAATTTTCATTACTAATGTTTATTTTTTATGGGTAATTCGAGTTTTGCTATTTTGTACAGATGTATGTTACAGGATGTTTTATCATTGCCTGAAGCAAAATAAACCAGTTGATTTTTAAATGAAAACTTGAAGAAGAAAAAAACCAAAATCTGTACCCTGCATGCATAACATTCCCTCATGTAAAGCAGACTTGAGCCCAGACCCTTCAGAATTGCTACCATGCAGCTATAATAAATCTCTCTCTGAGAGAAGAGATGAAAGAAAAGATAATCATGCAAAACAGCCCCCCAAATTCTCCACTATTTATCTGTCAGCCAGTGGCAAAAATGAAAATATTGGAGATCAAGCAAAGAGATCCCCTCTTTCTCTAAGGAGGGGACAGGGGCATGGAAGGGAAATTAAATCTGCAGCTGTTGCTACATGTAATGCTTGCCACTGTTCCAGCCACCTAATAGAAGAACAAGTGTTTGTTAAAGCAAACCCAGGAGCTAGTCACAGAAGGAACATGGATTTGCTGGAGTTTGCTGCCGGGATCAAATCCAGGAAGCTTATCCGGAGACCTATGGAGCAGCTGATAACATGACATGCAATGAAAATCGGTTCACTGTCACTGCAGTGCGGGCTTTGCTGCATCATTTTTCACCACATTGGTGTTTTGCCAATTCTTTTTTTTCCTCATCAGTGGGGAGCTTTTCCATGTCAGTTTCACCACCTTGGAATTTTTGTCTTGTCAGTTTCACCAGCAGGGTTTTCAGGTTTCATCTAATTATGCTGCCACCCGATGGGCTCCCCTGTTAGAGTCCATAGAGTGGCAGCATAACCACAGAACAGCATGAACACAAATGTTCATGCTACTCCACCACAGGATGACGTAGTTGGTACCACGGAATTAATTTTTGCCGTATTTAACATAACGTGTAAAGCCACCCTGCAAGGGAGACAGCAGATATTTGGAGCTATTGTGTCTATAGTCTCTTTGTTGCTGTAGAACTAGCACAAAAGAAATGTTCTCATTTGATTCTTGCTGAGTTCTTGGTCTTTTCCTTTTGGCAAGCTGTTGAAGAGTGTGAAATATTTCAGAGATGTTAAACACGGGGGGCAGTCCAATGGCCCGCACACGCTGACCCCTATGTGTACCACCCAGTCTGAACGCATGCGCTCAGTCACATGTGCACCACGCACAGCCCAGCCACGCCGGGCAAAGTGCAAGCTGGGCTGACGTGACCCCCGAGCCCACATGCCCTGGGGGATGGAGCAGAAAACATGCCTGCTTTGTTCTCTGGGCTGCGGGGTGCACGGGCCCCGGGGCTGCACCAGCCTGGACCATGCCCCCACCCAGTGCGAGCGCTCTGACCTGAGGCGGCATGCGGGGTCCGCTGGATTGCCCCCAGAGAGTATGAATCCTGGCTCCATTCTTCAAGTCAGTGAGTGCTGAAAGTTTCATAGGAGCCATTGGAGACAATGTTGCACTCAGCAGCACCAGGGCATGCTGTGGCAATCGGGGACTCGGGGACTTTCGCTGCCACCAGCCTGTTACTCCTCACTCCCCGAGGGTTCATGGGCCTGACCCTTGGTCCGGACTTGCTCTCTCTCTAGTGGTGTTTCACCTTTTTCAGACTTGGTTCCTGGTGGGGATCCCCTATTAGCAGCGTTGTAGCCAAGCAGGGGCGAGACAGACAGGACTTCAGCCTCCAGGTTAGGTGTAAACACAATTAAATTTATTATAATTTAAGAACAGGTAACAGTTCAGATTTCAAGTTCAGATAACCGATAGGATCGATTCAAGACAGGTCACCACTCCTCTAATCCCTTCTGCCCTCTCTTTCCTTCAACAGTCCGCCCTGATAGTCGCTCTTTTAAAATGCACCAATCACTGTCCAGTCCGGCTTAGCATTCCAAAGCTGTTCCATCCCCCAACAACTAAGTATGACTTCCTCTTTTCCCCAGTGTTCTTACGCAACACATGCACACACCCCTGAAATGCAAAGGTAATGGGAGAGGAAGGGTATATTTTCCTTGAAGATTGGCGTAAGGAAGCGAGAGCCGTGTGAGGTACTTTGGGATGTCTGACTGAATAAAACCTAAGGAAATGGATTGAGCAGTGGACAGCCGCAGTCATCGGAGGTGCATGTAAGGGGATTCCACATGTTCTCCACAACCCTAGCCTGGGCGCAAAGAGCAGTATTAGTGGAGTTTGTACACACAACCACAGGAATGGTTACCTGATAGGCCTGGGTCTGTGGCTCCAGAAAAGTATGGAGCCGCAGATCCGGATTTGGGTCCACACATGGGCAATTATACTTGTGAACCTGCAATTACAGGTGTGAGAGGGAGGAGTAGGCCTCCCTTTCCAGCTGCTTGCAGTGAGTCAGTGTGAGCAGGGGCTTCCTGCTGAACGGCGAATCAACAGAGAGTGAGGGATCCCCACCACAGCAGAGTGTCTCCACCAGCACTAGAGACAAAGAAGTATAGCGTGATACCATTTATTGCACCAATTCCAGTTGGGGGAGGCATGCAGCCTTGCGGACCTCGCAGGGTCTTTCGTCAGGCAGGTCTGGGGTTACAAAATGAAGAAACAAAGCAAAGCAGAGGTCTAGACAGTGATGGGGGAGGTGTCTGTGGAACTCGGGGGGGGGGGGGGGGGTGCTAGCCACACAGCAGAGCTGTGGGTGAAGCCATATGGTTTTCAGCAGTCCTGTTATATGGGATGTTATCTATCGACTCTGTTGTTATAGGGTGGGTAACATGTGGAAACAACCCTGATTTACACAGAAAGAAGCAAAAGGATTCAGTCCCTAGATACCTGGTTCATGGACTTAGTTGTCTAACAAGTGGGGTTTCAGGTTAAAGAGCGAGAGAGCGGAGAAGGAAGCTAGGTCAATCCCATTTATTTAAAAAGGATCTTAAAGGTTTTTAAAGTGTTGTTTTGTTTTGTTTAAAAAATCTATTTCTATTGAAGTAGCTCTCAGATTTGTGCAGGTGTATCAAGGGGGTTTCTGGTTTGGAAACTCAAGGAACTGGCTCTTCAGGAAATTAAATTTCTCAACTCCATTATAAGGCAGGTGTGGTGAAGGCATCCTTCATAATTGTTCCTCCAAATGCCTTCTCCTTAGGGATTGAATCCGAGCTCACTCTCTGTGCTGCACCAGGGCTGTCCTGTCAAGTGTGCTGAATTGTTTAAGGTGATTTATGATGTGGGCTGCTGAGGACACAAAACTCATTTTTACTAGGAAAACAGATTGTACCCAGGCCAAGATGCTAGAAATGAAGATGGGAATGATTATATTGCTGATCTCTGACTTGCATTCCCTCCGGCTCCCCCTAAACAGAATCATTTGTAGGGTTATATCTGCATACACATTCCTAGACAGACAGAGAAACATTTTTGTGGTAGCAAGAAGTTTTAGAGTCACTCTAAAGCTGTGACAGGTTAGCCTGCAACCCTGGAAAATGAAATGTTTCAGCCTAGGGTTTGATCCAACGTTCTTTACACTGTGGGAGTACTGGGTACCAGCAAAAAGCAAACTGATACTGGAAGCAGAAAAAAGGAAAGGCCAAAGCAAAGTTGATAACTCCCATTTTATTTTAGTGCGAGTTTCATGATTTTAAGGGTATTCTTAAAGCTCCAGCTTCTAAAATGGTGAGAGTCTGAGCTGTTGCGTTTTTGTTTGTTTTTGAAGTGTGGAGCTTTGTTTGTTTGTGGGTTCAGAGAAGAGCTTTATTAGATGACTGTGAACACATTCTCACATCCAGGATCTCAGCACATTTTTCTTTTCCCGGCATATTTTAATGCTATGAGAGAGTCTCCATGTGCTTATTCAGCAGTGCTTACCGGGGGGGTTTCAAGCGCATTGGGGGAGCGGCCAAAACCTACCTTTAGAGCAGCGCGTTTGTAAAGAGCCACATAAATCCTGCTGTGGGAATTGCTGTGTTCGCATTAGACAAGTGCATATTTTGGGTTCGGTGGCTGACTGGCAGGCTCCCGCCGCTTGGATTGGCGGTGTGGACAGGACGGAGCAGCTGCTGAGAGTCTCTTCTGTTCTTCCTTGGTGCCGCTCTCTTTCACTCTCTCCCGGCACTGCCTGAAGCCAGAGATCGCCATTCTCCATAGCGGGGGCGGAGGGGGGGCGGGGAGGCGAGTCCTGGACATTGCAAATGGGGGGCGGGATAAACTGTCCAAGTTGCTAGTTTTGGGTGTGAGATGGGGGGGGGATGTGCAAGCTGGAAAAGTCACTAGCCCTTCCCCTCCCCCCTTAGCGCTGAGTTTGCAATGATTATCTTCCCACACACCCCCAAATAAGCGATTTGGGAGGGGGCGTTAATTAGCAGGCAATCGGCTGTTTGCAATTTGGCTGGTCCCGTCCTGTCCCCGCTCCACCCCAGAGGGGGACGGCACTGGCCAAGGCTGTCTGTTCTTCACCCAAGCAGTGAATCCCCCTTGTGCCTCGGCTGCGTTAGAGGTCACATTATTAATCGTGGCTTGTGCTCCCCGGGGTGGGGAACCTCATCATCATCATCCCAACCCGCTTGGTGGTGGCTACTTTGCAGACGCTGAGGTGCCAACCAGCGGCTGCGCTGACTGACATCAGTAGAGGATTTGCGGGCATACTGGAATTGTGTGAATGTCAAAGGTGCATTCTGTAAAATGGCTTAAATGCGCAAAAAAATGATGGTGTGAATAGCGCATGGGTTTGTTTAGGTGCATTTTGAAATTGACTGCATTTAGAAAAACCAGCATTTTAATGTATGTGTGAATGCACTCTGTGATATGCACTAAACCTGAAGGCTCAAGAACCAAAAATAGAACCAAACCAAACAAACAGAACTTCAAAATGTATCCCTCCTCACCCCCACCCCCCAGCACTCTGAGGTTGTTGGGGCTGACTGACATGATTTTTTGAACATTGTGCATTGTTTGAGGATTGTGCTAGAGTGTTCAAAATGTGGTCTGGACCACAATTGGAAGGGGGTAGTTGACTGATCTGAATGTGAAAGAGTTCATGGCCATTACTAATTACCTGACTCATCCAGCCCTGTCAGCTCCATCATCTCCAAGAAAGGCATTTTTTAAAATTTTGAATTTTACAGTGCATATTCCCTAATCTCTATCTGCTCTGGGAGTTAGGTGCATTGATGGGATGCAGGACCTATTTGTCTACCTAATTTTTCTCTATAGAGCCTCACTCCACCTATCATTTCAGATACAATAGAAGTGGAAAAGGTGGGTATGAAACTGCTTTCATATGAAGAGAGGCTCAATTGATGAGGGCTCTTCAGCTTAGAAAAGAGTCAACTGAGGGGGATATGATAGAGATTTACAAGATCATGAGTGGAGTGGAGGAAGTAAATGGGGAGCTGTTGTTTACCCCTTTCTCAAAATACTAGAAGGGGACACCCAATGAAGTTGACTGTCAACCGATTTAAAACAAATACCATAGAATGTGAGAACTTCCCATTTTCTGTTTCTTACACTTTAGTTTATGGAATCTTATTTGCTACAGAGGCTTCTATGTAACTCCATGTGAGTAAATAATTAATTAGAAATGCACCTGATCCGGCACTCGGGCATACTCGCCCCATTGGCATTTTCACAGTAATAAGTACAGGTTCATGCATTTAGTAGAAAGTAAGTAAGCTTATTGTTAAAATCACTCAAAATAGCAGTGTTTAACAGTAATATATTGAAATATTATAGTTGTAAAGCTAGTGATATAATACCTAAATATCTCGACAGTGTCAGTTTAACTAAAGGCTCTGTGAGAGGGCAGTGTTTTAATTTTGATGGAATTAGCAAAAGCTAATCATTAAGCTATTTGTCTTTTTCATCTTTTTTGACATCTTTAATATTTAATGTGCTTCTGTGAAGCAATTAGTACTCACTGCTTTATTTTCCCTAATTAAATTGCAGTCTCATCTCAAAGATTTCTAACTGACCTAATGAGACTTTTAAGGTACTCGTTCATTGTAAATATTTGTACCATCGATTAAACGGGGGACAAAGATTCCAAACCACTTCAGCCAGAGGAGAAGGTAGCTTGGCAGATGGCAAAGGGACACACCTGAGCAAGTAGCAATGAGCACCGTTTCTTCATCCCCTGTCTACCGCTGACTGGCTCATGTGTGCAAGCTGAGCATGCTTCGCCAAAATCACTACCGTTGGTTTGAATCTGAAGGCGTGCATGAGACGGTTATGAAACAAAAGAGAGACAGTTATGGAACAAACATGAGATGGTTAGGGAACAAACATTAACCTATTGAAATTTTTTGAGAGTGTTAAATAAGCAGGTGGATAGGGGTGAACCAGACAATAGAGTGTATCTGGATTGTCAGAAAGCGGTTGATAAAGTCCCTCATAAGAGACTCTTGAGGAAATTAAAAAGTCATGGAATAGGAGGCAGTATCTTAGTTTGAATTGGTGACTGGTGAAAGGATAGGAAAGAGAGAGTAGGGCTAAATCATGAGTTTTTATAATGAAGAGACGTAAATACTGGAGTGCGTCAGGGATCTGTACTGGGATCGGTGTTTAATGTATTCATTAATGATCTGGAAAAGGAAGTAAAGAGTGAGGTGATCAGATTTGCAGATGACACAAAGTTATTCAAGGTAGTTAAAACATGAGTGGACTGTGAAAAATTACAGGAGGATCTTGTGAGACTGGATGACTGGGCATCTAAATGGCAGATGAAATTTAATGTGGAAAAGTGCAAAGTGATGCACATAACAAAAAAATAATCCAAACTATATGTACACAATGCTGGGTTTTAAATTAGGAGTTACCACTCAGGAAAAGGACCTTATAATTGTGGACCATTTATTGAAAGCCCCGTGTATTCTGGCAGTTGAAAAAGCAAATCGAATGTTAGGAATTATTTGAAAAGGGATAGAGAATAAAATTGAAAATATCCTAACCACTGGAGCAGAGGTTGGTGGTAGGTTCTGTTTTACTCGAAGTCTTCAAATTCAGACTGGACATTCTGACACATTCCCTTCACCTGTGCTGAGGAGGTAGCGTTGCCAGATATCGTTCATTTTAAGTTGCAGCTTCTGAACAGTCTTCAAAGGGCAGCCCCGTGTAAGAGTACATTGCATTAGTAATGTATCCCTTACAGAACAGGAGAGTGGGTGATCCTTCCTGGCTTTAAAATGTATTCCATAGTAGACATTGTACAGTCTCGTATATTGTGCTCACTTACAACTTCGGCTCCATACACCCCCACTTTGCCTTCGTCTTTCAGCCCCAGTCCTCTTACACTGCAGGTGGGGGGCAACACTGAAGCTGGAGACAGGAGGGCGTGAGCTGCCCCCTCACCCCCTCCATTTCCTCTTTAAGAAAGAGAGAACTTAGGAGTCCTGGCTCCTGTCCTGTTTGTTCTACTTTGTCCCAACCCTTTAACAGAGATCTCCGGAGTCGGGACTCCTGGCTTCCAGCCTCTCCACCCCACTCTAATCCAGTAGGCTGCACTCCCTTCACAAGCAACTCCACAGACCTGGTTCCTAGCTTCTTCTGCTCTTCCCTGCTCAGCTCTCAATCTTGTAACAGACAACCCAGAAGTCCTGGGTCCAAGTTGCCCCTCTAACCTTCTAGCCTCCACTCTCCTCTCAGATAACTCAAAAGCTCTGGAAGAAATACAATCTGTATCTGTGTGTGTCGTATGGAAGAGAAGTAAGAATGTGTGTGGAATGCCAAAAAAAAAATCAAAACAGGAGAGGAAGTGGAATAACAGGGAGGGAGGCTATTGGGATTCAAAGGACAGGGTGTCAGCGATGGTAAATGGGTTAAACAATAGGAGTGCTCCCCCGGTATCCCATCAGTCTCCTGAATCAGTTATTTCACTCAGAACCTTGTCATTGTAACTATTTCTAATTCCTCCTGTCATTCCACCCACTTACTTGAGTCTGCACACTCTTCGTATTTATCCATAATATGGATACATTATGGATTCCATATCATTCCAACAATTCCGCTTACTGCATCTGGTGCCTTCCTCATTATTTCACACCCTCTTGCCTTCCCCATGTACTCCCAAAGATGCAGCTGTGCTGTATTATTTCACAGTCACTTAATTGGATGTTGGAATGACATTAGTATTTATTTAGAAATTGGCATTGCTGTTGCTTCCATTCCTTCCAATGGCCATTCTATTTAATTAATTTCAATGTACTCAACTTAAAGTTTAAATTAAACATTTGTATACGACTGTACCCAGCTTCACTGTGTACTGGGAGGGCAGTGGGGACTAGGGGGTAAGAGAGAGGGTTGTGAGACATTACCAGTTGTCCCATGTTCCCCAACTGACATTAAAGAATAGAGGGAATGGAGGTGGTGAGGGGCCAGCTCAAGCCCTCCTGTCCCCAACTTTCATGTTGCCCCCCACCTGCAGAGGAAAAGGATTGGAGCTGAAAGACGAAGGCAAAGTGTGGGTGCATGGAGCCTAAGTTGTAAGTGAGCACAATATGTGAGACTGTACAATGTCTTTACTGCTAACATGGCACGGAAGTTAAAGCGGAAGCCTTAACTTGCAATTTTCATGCTTTTTAGTGCATGATTGAATTTGCAAGAGCTTTTACTCTTCTTGTAAACCGGTTTTTTTTTTACTATGGAATATCCAAGTTTTTTGTTAAATTCAATGCTCCCCCCCACCCTCGCTCCCATGCCCCCCTGCCCTCACTCCCTTAACCCCTGCCCTTGCTCCTTTGCCTCCCCTAGACCAAAAGCGCCCCCTTGCACTCATTCCCTTGCCCTCCCACAGCCAAAGCACCCCCTGCCCTCTCTCCCTTGCCCCACTGCCCTCACTCCCTTGCCCCCACACCCAAAGCACCCCGTGCCCTCGCTCTCTTGCCCCCACACCTAAAGCGTACCTTGCCCTCGCTCTCTTGCCTCCCCTACACCCAAAGCACCCCCATGCCCTCGCTCCCTTGCCCCCACACCTAAAGCGTCCCTTGCGCTTGCTCCCTTGCCTCTCCCACACCCAAAGTACCCCTATGCCCTTGCTCCCTTGCCCCCACACCTAAAGTGTCCCTTGCGCTTGCTCCCTTTCCCCCACACCTAAAGTGTCCCTTGCCCTCGTTCCTTTGCTTCCCCCACACCCAAAGTGCCCTGCCATGTCCTTGCTCCCTTGTCCCCCCCTGCCCTCACTCCCCAGTACCCCGAAACCCTGAGTCACAATTGTCCAAAGCCCTGCTCAGGGAAGGGAAAAACAGGAGCAGAGGCGGCAAGCAGTGCTCCTCTTCAAAGCAGCCCTGCCCCTTTTCATAGGCTAACTTGGGTTTTTTCACAATCCCATAACTTTAAAACTTTACAAATTTTTAGATTTACAAATAAAACCCCAAAGGCACCCCCTGGCATCCTCCTTTAATTTTCTAAAAGGCTAATTCCTCCTCCCCACCAATACTCAACCCCTCTACCCTGCCCAGATCAAGACCGTCTGACTAAATGAAAGATCAGACTTGAAAGTGCAGTTTTCACACTGCTATATCTCCGCTTGTATCCAATAGATTCAGCCGAATGTTTCACAGCATGAACTGTTTACTCCAGTGATACTCCACAACAAATTTCACAATCCTAACTTTGATCATGCCGATGTTAGAACAAATAGAATGTTGGGGCTTTATTATGTAGTGTGCAACACACTTAACTATTAGAGTGCTTCTGTGCTCTAATAATGATTCTACAAAATGAAGGTCCAGTATTAAAGCCTTTCCAAAGCTCACTGAAGTTGGTTGGAGACCTTCAATAGTTTTCAGTGGAGTTTGGATCAGTCTCCTAAGTAGTGGTTCTGAAGGAGAAGAATTGAAATAGCCTATTAGATACAGTGCCCAGCATTTAAAGAACTCAGTTTTGTGGAACGAAAAAAACATTTATTCTTCTGAGCATTTTTTCTATTATCACAAGTTTCTTTTTTCTCCTATAATATTGACCCTCCTACTTTGACCCTCACTCAGCAGCCCATCTAATATATGCACTGCCATTTGCCTCTAAAGTGAAACTTATCCACTACCTCTTCACATTAATACCAGCCCAATTTTGCTGTAACCACCTCTATTAAATTCCAAGTCTGTCTGAGAATATTCCCTTTCTCTTCTAGAACTCTTTTCCTCCCTATTCAGAGCTCTTATTATAAGCAACTCAGCCAAATCATTCTAAAATTCCTTGTGAACTCTTCCATCTGTTGGTCTTCATATAATTTATCATTTGTACCTGGACTGCTTGTTTTGATACCATGATCTCTTGTACCACTTCAGTTTCCTTGCCAAATAATCAGTCATCATAGAATCATGATTGATTCTTCAGCAAGGAAGCGGAAGTGGTACAAGAGATTACGGTATCAAAAGAAGAAAGGTTGAGGGCCTGGGGAGGGGATGTGGCTGCCCGGCCATGGTACGGAGACGGCGTTGGTGGCCTTGGTGGACGATCTCCAGTGGGAGATGGATGCAGGACGTTCGCCATTACTTTTTCTGCTAGATCTCTCGGCCGTGTTTGATACGGTGCACCATGGGCTGCTGCTGAGACAGCTGCATGACCTTAGGGGTCTGGGTGGGACCACCCTTGGGTGGTTCCAGTCATTCCTCTTGGGGAGGACCCAGTGGGTTGTCCTGGGGGCAGAAACATCTAGCCCCCGGGCCCTGGACTGTAGTGTTTTGCAAGGTTCAATCCTGTCTCCTTTACTGTTTAATATATATATGCAGCCCTTGGGGGAAATTGTGAGAGGTTTGGTGTTCGTTACCACCAATATGCTGATGACACCCAGTTTTACCTCTCTTTTTCAGCCAACACAGGCCCTGCCGTCTCTGTGCTATCTCAGTGTTTGGAGGCCGTGGCGAGTTGGTTATGGCAGAGCAGACTGAAGCTTAATTCCGATAAGATGGAGGTGATGGTGGCAGGCCGAGCGGGGGAGGCATTGCCACCTCTTGTGGAGGGGGTACGCCCCTCCCTGGTCCAGCAGGTTCGGAGTATGAGGGTGTTATTGGATGCAGGTCTCCGTCTAGATCAGCAGGTGGATATGGTGGCGAAGGTGGCATTCTGCCAGTTTTATCTGGTGCGGAGGCTGCGCCCATACATCTCCAGACCCAACCTGGCCACTTTGATCCATGCCTTCATCACCTCGAGGCTGGACTACTGTAACACGCTCCACGTGGGGCTTCCCTTGACACTGGCCTGGAGGTTGCAGCTCATGCAGAATGCGGCGGCTTGTCTCCTAACAGGGATGGGCCAATGAGAGCACATAGCACTGGTGCTCCGTAGGCTGCACTGGCTGCCGGAAACGTGCCGAGCGAGATTCAAGGTTTTGACTTTGATCTATAAGGCACTATACGGTCTTCGACCTGGATACCTCAGGGACCGCCTCACCCTCCGCGATTCAGGATGGACCCTTTGGTCTGCCGGGGATGCCCTCTTGGAGGTCCCCTGCGTAAAGTGGGGGGCTACAATGGAGAGGGCATTCTCAATGGCTGGGCCCCGGTGGTGGAACTCCCTCCCAGAGGAAGCACGGCTGGCCCCGAGTCTGTTGGCCTTCCGTCAGGTCTGTAAGACATGGCTGTTCTCTCAGACCTTCAGAGGTGGGGAGGGGAGGGTGGGTTAAAAATTTTTTGGGGGGACGTGTTTTAAAATTGTCTTAATGATTATATTGTTGATTGTTTATGCTTTAATAATTGTTTTATATTGTGCTGGAAGCCACCCCGAGATGCCGTGGGCATGGGGGCCAACATATAAATATAATAAATAAATAAATAAGTCAGGCATAAACAGCAGGTAGGTCAGAGGCAGGCATGGCAGGAGAGTCCAGTTGCTCAGATAATAGTATAGGAGTGAACAGGAAGCTTATATTTAAGTGATAGCCAGTTAGCAGCATACTACTAGTCTTGTCTGAGCAGCTGAGTCCTCTGGCTGAGGTTTATAGCCAACAGCTTCCTGGCTGCTCCTGCTATGTTGTGATGCAGTGGTTTGGACCTCTGCAATAGGACCATGTGGGATGAAGTTAAATAACTCCCAACACCTGACAAAGAATTTTGAGTAAGCTCTGGAGATCAGTGGGTGAAGAAGATAGTCTAAAGTCAAGAATAAATTAGATAGTTTTAATGAGACTATGAATTAAATTAATCAATGTTTTGTCTGTTCTTATTTGTGTGGAATACTACAAAGCAGAAAGCTCCTTCTTTTAAATGGAAAAGATGTTAGAGGAAGAAGTAACTGAAGAGTTACTTTTTATAGAAAGCCTTTGAAATCAAGCAAATTTCCTCTTACTAATCAAGCATACATCTCCTCTTGCTAATCTCCTCTCGTCTAATGTTAGACAGGTGTTAGAATAATACATATTCTAAGCATATCTGCAGCACTATAATATAGAAAACGGAATGATGAGAAAAATCTGTACACAATATTTAAAAAAAACATTTTCAGTGAAGTGACCCCGAAATATAATTAACTCTCTCTACATACACACATGTGGTCCAGCCCGATCAGGAGAGAAGCCGCAGCATTTTTCACCAGCTGCAGCTTCTGAATCATCACCATGGGTAGCCCCACATATAGCACATTGCAATAAACCAGTCTCAAGGTAATGATTGCATGGATGATGGTGGCGAGGTCAGACATATGGGCAGAGTCTTCTCACCAGATGTAGTTGAAGGAAGGCATCCTTGGCCACAGCCAACACCTGGGAATCCAAGTATAGCTATGAATCCAGGAGCACTCCTGGATTGGAACCAATGGAGGACGAACACCCCCAATAATAGGAGTATTCCCCTCGCCTACCAACATCACCTCCATCTTATTGGGATTGAGCTTTAATTGACTCGACCTCATCCAGTCTCCCACAGCGGCCAAACACTGGGACAACAAGGAGACAGCAGGGCCTGGGTCGATGAAAAAAATAAATATAGTTGGGTGTTGTCTGCATATTGATGACGACAAACCTCCCCAGCTGCGTACCACCTCCCTGAGCAGTTTCATATACACGTTGAACAAGAGATGGGATAGAATAGAACCCTGTGGAATCCCACACAAGAGAGCCAGAGGAGAAGAAATACAGTTCCATAGAACCACCCGCTGTGATCTACCAGTGAAATAAGAAAGGAACCATCATAAGACAGTTCCATCCACCCCAGCCAGCTCCTACAGGTGGGTCACCAACATCTCATGATTCACGGTATCAAAAGCTGCTGATAGATCCAGTAGAACTAGTAGGGTCATACAACCCCCTACCCAGCTCTACTACGAGGTTGTCGACCAAAGTTATCAACACTGTCTCTGTGCCGTAACCGGGACGAAAGCCCAACTGAGTGGGATCAAGAAAACTGGTGCGGTCCAGTTGTGCCTGCAGTTACTGGGCCACCACCGCATTCAGTAACCTTCCCCAAAAAAGGGAAGGTTAGAGACAGGCCAGTAAATCACTGGGCATCCATATCAAGCCTCCTTGAGGCAGTACAGCACCCTCCCCTCCTGAAGGAAGGTGTTAATTACCCCCCAGCCAGCACCAGCCCTAATTGTCTCTCTGGTGGCCTTGACCAACCAGGAAGGGCATGGATCTAGTTTGCAAGTTGTGACCTGAACAGACCCCAGGACATCGACTGCTGTCACAGATTGAGATTCATCCCACAAAACATGATCAGACAGGGCATTTCTAACCTCTGACTCTGGCACTGCCTCTGAAATGGTGGAGTCAAAGCTGTGCTCAATGCGAGTGATTTTGTCTGCAAAGTATGTTAAAAACATGTCACAGCAGGCCTTGGATGAATTCAGTTCCAGGCCGCGACAGGGTGGACCGACCAACCCCCTCACCACAGCTCTGCCAGATGTGACTGATTTGGACGCTATGAGGGTAGCAAAGAACCATTTCTTTGCTTCCCGCACAGCCATGGCATAGGTCTTTAAAAATGCTCTATGCTGCAACTGATCGTCTTGGGCATGAGTACAGTGCCACCATCACTCCAACCGCCTCCCTTCACACCCCAGGTCCTCTGTGAACCACGGAGACCTGCAGTGATGAAACGCAGGAAGCAGACACCTGGGAGCCACCTGATCAATGGCCTCAGTCGGCCAGGTGGTCCAAGAGGCCATGAGGTCATCAACGGAGTGACCGTTGAAGTCAACAGGTATCTCCCCCAGAGTGTTCCAGACCCCCTTTGGTTTCATAGGCCTCTGAGGGTGGACCATTTTAATAGATCCCACACCCCTACAGTCAGGCAGGCATGCCAAGATGGAGGCTCGTAGGAGGTAATGGTCCAACCATGACAAGGGATAACTCTCTACTCCCCCAGTCATCTGACCTCCCCCCCCCCGCCTCAAGGTCAGTGCAGAATATCAAGTCAAGAGTATGTTCCCCCCTCATGTGTCATGCCCACTACCACCTGGGACAGCCCCATGTTGACTATGAATTCCTGCTCCGCCTGAAGCAATCTAGTCTCAGCATGGATGTTGAAGTCCCCTCAAGACAATAAGCTTAGAAGACCTCAAGACCAGGTCTGAGACCAGAGCGGCTAGAGCAGTCAGGGAAGCTTCTGTGCAGTGGGGTGCTCGGTACACCAGCAGAATCCCAATCCTGTCCCTGGCAGGACCCCCTGGTTCTTCTCCGGCCAAATCAAACACAAGATGGAGACCCTCTATCCCAGACTCGGTCTTCACTGGGAACCTCCGAGCGACCAAACCATCCCTAAAAATAACAGCTATACCCCCAACGTCAGCCAGAATAGGCCCCGACAACTCATCCAGCCAGGTCTCTTGTCACACATCTGAGATTGGCAGCCCAATCCAAAATGGAATCATAGATGGTAAAAGATGTATTGGCCACCGATCTCACATTAAACAACACCAGCAACAGGCCAGGGTCACCTGAGACCTCATCCATCTGGTTACCTGAACCCAGGGGGGCTGAACGGGGAACCCGCACTAACCACTGATTGCTTCATTCTTGATGATATCTTCCCTCTCTTGGGTCATAGATTCCCCCTCCCCATGATGACCCCAATTGCTGCCGCTGTCCCCCACCCCCAGCTGGCCTCCACCAGCCTGGCTCCTGCCTCCTGACTGACTCCCCGTCAGGGTGGTGGGGAATGAGTCCCACCCCCAGTCATTTCCTTCCCTGCTGTACTTTCTCCTCCCAACACATCCCCCCCACCCCCTCACCAGGAGACAATTCCAACCCACTTCATCCCCACACATCCCCAACCACCTATCCCCATTCCCCACCACCAACCACCACAGGGGAACAAACACCTAGATGGGGAACCCTGCCGCTCTGACCGGCTAGGGAGCCCCCCTCCCCCCTGCTCTCACCAGAGGAAAGAATCCTCCCTCCTCCCCATCCCTTCAGCCCAAAACAAACCCCAAACAATAAGACGTTACCCCAATCAACTAAAAACCCCAACCAAAAAACCATCTCGCAACCAATACAAACCACTAAAACCCACTGCACAAGTTTAAAATAGAAGCCTCCACCCACCCACCCCCATCACCCCCAAGGCCTCACCAAGGGTGAGGCCTATGTTGCACCCTAAATAACTCAACCCCTCATCAGAGGGGGGGGGGGGAGATGGCAATACAGGGGCTCTCAGACCCAGGGGCTTCAGAAAAACTACCCTCCCTAGCGGTAACAGCAATAGAAGGTGGCCAAGGGGAAAACAGCATTCTGATGGAAACCGCATTCACCACAATTTTTGTCATTTTAAGCCTAAATATGAGTCTGATTGGCAGCCAAACAGCCAGCCAGCATGTTTCCCTTTCAGCCCAGACTTTGTCAGTTTCAGCAGCAGGATTTCTTTTTTACTCTTGGGAGCAAACTTGTCAGTTTCACCAGCCGGGGGAAGAGGGACTGGAGGGGAATATTGCTTTGCAGATCCCTCCTCACCCGAGTGTTTCCCTTGCAGATCTCTGAGCTTTCACAGTTACACACCTGAAGGTAATCTATCCATCTCACATCCTCATGGCCTATCGTGGCTGGGAAGAGAGGGTAGGGAGTACTGCCCGGCTGGTCAGCTCGACCCCCATGCTTCAGCCAGTGCCCTCTCCTGACTTTCCCTTCTCCCAGCGAGTTTCCCTTTCAGCCCCAGCTTTGACAGGTTCATAGGAAAGGGGGGGGGGGGCAGATGGAGGGGGCAATTGCTTCAAAGATCCCTCCTTTTGGAGTTTCCCCTGCAGTCCCGAGCTTTGTCACTTTCACCAGAGGGTTTGGTTAAAAATGAGGAGCAGTAGACTTGTCAGTTTCACCTGCTGGGGAGTTTACTTAGCAACCAGAGCAGCCAGCCATGAGTTTTATTTTCAGCCCAAGCTCTGTTCCATCCATAGTCAGCAATAAAATCTCCTGGTGTCCATACAACAATAGCCTGCATGAAAGCTCATATCCTCCTATACAGCTCAGCTGAACATTAATTATAGTGAAGTATGGGAGCCACTTTTCTCACTCCATCTGCCAAAATGGGTACTTCAAAACATCACAACTTCCAAATTATACAGCAGATTTAAAAAAAATAAAAACATGGGAAAATACAGGTCATGCTTGGAATATTTGAGCACTGCTAGATTTCTTAATACTGCTCCCTATGTGTACAGGCGCAAAAAAGTTGCATAGGGGAGAAAATGTCATTCAGCCTCCACAGTTCAAACAGCTGTAACTGTTTTGTTTTTAATCCGATTTGCCTGACATTTTGTTAGCTTCTGTACCTTACCTGAATGATCCTCCTTACCAAATTTCAAAGTGATAGCGCAAATCATGCCAATTTTATAATGAATAGAACATTCATGATCTAACACAGCGCTACAGCTGCCTTAATACTTCCTGCAGCTCTGTAATAACCATTGTATAATGATATTCATATTGAACATTCACATATGCATATTTAATAAATATATTCAGAGACATTATTGTTAGTTTTGGAAGAAGGTGCACAGCCAGCCAGACAAAACTATTCAACAGGGAAGCGCCCTACTCCATGTTTAGCAATTCTCTATTCTTATTGCTTCACAACAATAGTGCCTCATGCTGGATCTGTGCAATGAATGTGCATTTCACCACGGGGCTGGGAGAAGGGTTACTAGTTAGCAAGGGAGCCCAGCGACAGTGGTTGTCCATTCATCAGGGCACTGAGGCACCGTCCTACTAATTCCCAGCACCCCTGACCCCTCTTCCCCCATGCGGTCTGGCTCCTGGCAACTTCTGTGGATATGTGCATGCACAGAGGAGCACTATCCACTGCACATGTATGTGGCAGCTGGCCATATTGGTGGCTGGCAGAGATGTGCACAAGATCACAAAGGACGTGTAGGGGGGCACACAAAGAGAGTGGCTGGGCTGTGCAGAAAAGATGGGGGGGGGACTAAGAGGGAGAAAACTGGGCATGTGCACCAGGGGAAGGAGTAATACTAGGAGGAATATCATGACAAACAGGTAGAATGACAAGGTTCTGGGTGAAATAAGTGATTGGGAGGAGTGACAAGGAGACCCTCCAGGGTAGACTATATTTTCCAAATGTATTCGTTAGGAAACTATCCATGGCTCCTCCCAAGTGAACTCTACCCTTCATGCCCTCCTCTCTCCCAATTGCAACTGCGGCTGAGGTGGGAGTGGGAATGCCAGAACTGTTTGGTTTCTTTCATGCATGCTAAAACAGAGTTATACTGTCACACTGAAGCTTTCCCCACAGTTGAGAATATATAGGGCCTTTCTCCTGCGTGGTGGATCCTTTGGTGTAACGGGGACTGAGCTCACCCTGTCGTACTTCTCAGTGAGGGCACATGTAAGGTTTTTCTCCTGTGGATTCTCTGGTGTATATTAAGCCCCCAACTTTTCTCATAGCTTCATTCCTGGGTTTCCATATGTACAGGCTTTCTCTCCTATATAGATTCTTATTTTTAAAATTGCAAATTTTAGAAGTGAAAGAAATCAAATGTACATGTAATGTCCTCTAACCTAAAATAGACTTGAACCCTTGATTTGCCAATTTTTTTTTCTTTTCCTGAAAACTGCTAGTTTCCTGTTGCAGAGCATGGCATTTTGCTCATTATTGCATGCCACCAAGATTGCATAGTCTTTCCATCTTTATTCACTGTGGGGGTGTTTTTTATTAGCTGTGTATTTCATAATATCGTGAGAAATTTTAACAGTGGCTCTGCTCCCGGTGGTCCCGTTTCCCGCCCCACCAACGTAAGAGCTCACCAGCTGCCACTGCCCAGTGGGCCGCAAGTCATACCTCTCTCAGCCAATATTAGAATTCAGCTGTCTGTTGCAGCTCACTGCTGGGTGCTTAGTGAAAAAGTCCTCTCTCAGTTGTTGGTGTCAGCAGTTTTGTTCAAATGTTCATTTGGAGTTACCAGACTGTGCAAGAACACACCCAGCATAGATAAAATCTTTTTTCTCCCTATCAGACTATTATTAATTGTAGATGATTTTTAGAAACCGACTAAGCCATTTGACGAGGACATTTTAAAATAAGTTGTCAAGATGGACTTTATTATTTAAAGAGCTGTGATTCTGGCATATAATATAGCGATTCTGGGTTCTTTTCTAAATCCTGCACTAAGGTTGTGGTAAGTGCCAAAACTTAACTTAAATTACTATGTTGCCAGTTTAAATTAAATGTGAGGTGGTGGTGGTTTAGCAAAGATAAATCAGATAAACCCTGGTACAACTTTATCCTATGCAGCTACACAGCATGGGTCACCTGAAGAGAGATTTAGAAACTGGAGTGTTTTTTGTTGCTGATTTTTTTCCCCAACCAAAGACAGCACGGCTAATAATGACTTAATAAATTCAATCAAACATGCTTTGTTTAGAAAAACTGTGGTGATAGTTGAAAAATATTTTTAAGAGAAAGTTTAAAATGTTAGTTTTTTAAAAATTATGGTACTTTAAAAGACCGTCTTGTTTTCTGTTCTCATTTTATCTGTTTAATTTTGCTCTACATGGTATATTGTAGATGCTTCCTATTTAGTTACTTTAAAGCAATTTTAAAGCAAATAAGAGACTAATTCTCATTGGTTTGTAATTCATGAAAAGTCCTTCATTTTGAAGTCATTGTTGATTTAGGATGCAGTCCCTGACTATTGGAGTCAATGGGGGTGGTCCAGTAGCTGCTTATGCACCGGGAGCCAGGTGCACGCACACAAATATTGTGCAGGTGTTTGTGCAAGTATTGCACGCCATGTGTGCAGAGCATGCGCACAGCCTGTACATGGCCCTGCACACATTGCACGCATGGTGTGCATGCTGCACACGTGGTGTGCAGCAGTTGTGCAAACACCTGGGCAATACTTGCATGCATGCACCTTGCTGACAGTGCATAAGCACCTGCTGGATCAGCCCCGCTGTCTAAACTCTCATTGACTTCAGTGGAGTCAGGATTGTGCCCCAAAACTTTATAGTGCTTTAATATTTCACAGCATATTGTATGTACAAGAATGTAATAGTACACATGTGTTCTCACTCTCAAAATATAAGAAGATATTTTGTTTAAACTGGACTTTCACAGATTAGGGTGTCACTGAATTTTCAGCAACTTTTGACAGCATAGGTAAACTGGCATAAAGATTTAAATAATTATCTCAATAATACATGTGGCAGAACTTTACAATTCACTCTCAGGGTTCTGATGATACAATAAGCTATAAGAGTGCAGAACAAGTAGTATAGAAACAGGACCAACATTTTTAAAATGAATTCCAGTTTTTAAAAACCTCTAAAATAATAAAACTCACAAGAAAACTGTGACAGTTGGCAGCCCTACAGATTTTCAGAAGTTGATGCCCAACATTCTGAAAGTCAGATGTCCTTAACATGATTACGGCTCCAAAAATCCTCTCCTATAATTCTTCTATATTATATTATCTAATCTTCTATAATATCGTCTGTAATATCTAATATGAAAACAGGCAGGCTGTGGTTGGAATGTCTTCAGCAATGAGTAGTATTCCTGTACTTAAAACTCATAATGTGCAGTACTACCATCTACTGAATGAAATTGGAACTGCTCAACTGTGAGTCATAAGCATTGTGCTGGGTTGTCTTTTAGCTCAAGTGAGAGTTTGGTTTTGGAGCAGCAATACCTGAGAAATACCTTGGCTGTTGCCAAGAAGTTGAGTGGCTGTGCTCTACCGCAGAGTAACAGCCATGAAGTGCTAGTTGGCCAGGAATTTGTTACACTATTGTCCACACACATTAAGAACTGATACAGTTTGTTACTGGAACAAAGCAAAATAGACCCTTTCTTGAACAAAGATGAAAGGCTTGCTCATACTTTCGGCTGTGTTCCAATCTCTGTGTATGATACACAGCTCATCTGCAGCTCATTTTGTTTTTTTCTGAGAGTCTTTTGCACAGAGAATGTGGTATAAGTGTTCCTTAATTCTGTACTAAAATTGATTTTAAAGGAACATTGCAGCAAGTATATTAATGTCTCAGATAACTAGAAAGCTGTTTGCTATATCTGTGGACTCTGATAGGTGCAAGTGAGTTCTGCTGTTTTATTGCTGTTCCAAAGAATGAAAATGTGCTCAGTGATGCAAGGCCATACATATTATGACTTTTTATGGCAGAATAGCACAGACAGAGACAAGATAATACTCATGTGCTCATGTCCACTAGCTTTCAGTCCACAAAGCGCAGTGTTGTTCGAATGGCCCAATAAATGAAGCTTAAATCGGTGGATATTTTGTTCCAGGAGTTTCTCACTAATGAACGCCAATGTTTATGCTACTATAAAAGGAGGACAATGTGGTGTTTGCAAATTCTTAGAAAAAATTCTGAGATCTATAAAGCTCATAATAGTCCCCAGACACGTAAAGTATGACACATGCATACCCCCAGAATTCAATGGCAGTGTTACAGTCCGAAACATGGATTAGTATAGTCTGCTATATGTTTGTACCTGGCTTTTATCTGCAGGGGATATGTTGGCTTTATATGACAGACTTGTTTGTATTTGCTTGAGTCTCCCAAACGTGTAACTCTGTCCCCCTCCCCCCGCCCACATGTATGCTTCCTCATTTGTTCTTTTATCCCTGCTAACACTTTTGAGTTGCAAAATAGTTTGACATAAAGCCATATTTTCTAGTGATGAAGATTTCCCAGCTGTATTTGAAATTCAGACTCTGACTTGCTAGAACGCTATCAGAAAGTAGGGGTGAGACATGGGCAAATTTTCGGTTCTCATTTTTTGTCAGTTTCGGTTCTCTGTCTACTGGTTCTCCTATCCGTTCTCTCGGTATCTGATTTTTAACATTGTGGTTTTCCCCACTGACTTCAATAGGGAAAACGGCAATGTTAAAAATCTGATGGAAAAAAAAACAATGCAAAAGATTCGATGCTGAGAAAGAATTGAGATAATCCAATATAATCAATATTGGGTACTTTCAGTTCTCAGCAATACCGGAAGTCTCCTCCCTATCAGAAAGCAAACAAAAATGGGTAGTAAGTGAGAGTCCTCCTGCCACCTGACCCAAACCCAAAGGGATTGACCAACTGTGTCAGGTTCCGCTTGGGCACTCCCCAGATGTCTTTTGGATTCATGTCAGGTCAGACAGAAATTTTAAAACCGACTTTTAGCTGCTAAAGCTCTTGTTTAACTACAGCAACTCTGGGAACCCAGTGCACTGAGCCACAGGCTGTTTTGCATGGAGCTGCCAATGAGGGCCCTCTCTGAAAAAAGGAAGCTCAGAGCTCTCCTTTGCATCCCTAACATGGTCTCCCCAGCCAAGAAAATTCTTTGTGCAAAGGAAAGCAGTTTCAGAATTTGGAATAGTATGTTTTTATTTTTTATAAAACAATGTTCTAAAAATACAATCCCCCTCTACCCCACCCTCCCCTCCGAAGGCCTGGGTGAACAGCCAGGTCTTGCAGGCTCACCGAAATGTCAACAGACCTGGGACCAGACGGGCTTCCTCCGGGAGGGAATTCCAGAGCCTCAGCCCGGGCACTGAGAATGCCCTCTCCATTGTGGCCCCCCGCTTTACAGGGGGGACCTCCAAAAAGGTGCCCCTGGTGGACTGCAGGGATCGCTCTGAGGCGCGGAGGGCGAGGCGGACCCCAAGGTATGAGGGGCCCAGACCGTGTAGGGCTTTATAGATCAACACTAGTACCTTGAATCGGGCTCGGTACGCTATAGGCAGTCAGTGCAGAGCACGGAGCACAGGTGTTATGTGCTCCTGCCTTCCCGTCCCCAGCTCTCTGCATGGGTGGCCGTTGCTCTTTCACCCTAGGTTTAAAACAGATGGATGAGTGGTGCGGCACGTTCCACTGCCCACACGGCCTGGGTAGAGCGAGAAACAAACAAACGTGCAGGTGGCCAGTCCTGCCCTGCTCCTAGCGCCCTGCCCCCACCCATGGCAGACAACCATGGCAGCCCCTGCTCTGAGGTGGGTATGATGGGGCTGAACATACATGCTAGCCCACATTGGCCCTTAGCCCAGGCTGTGTCCTCAGGGATTTTCCAAGAACGCAGCCCAGGCTAGCCACCGCCCCGCCCCCGGCAGCCCGGACTAACATCTGGCGGTTTGTAAGCAGTAGGGATGTGTGAACGCAGTTCGGGGTTTGGCCCGAACTTGGGGTGTTCAGTCCATTCACAAACACCCCAAATCCGAACCGCCCCCCGCCCGAACCAGCTGAACAAAGTTCGGGTTCCGAACCCATTTATTTATTTTATTTCAATAGATTTCTACCCCGCCCCTCCTGCAAAAGCAACCCGGGGCGGCTTCCAACAATAAAACAAAATTAAAAACAATTTAAAACATTCAATACAATAATATTAAAACAGAGCTAAAAATATAATAAATACATAATAAATAATGGGTAAGGTGGGGGACCTAAAAACCCCTCACCCTACCCTCCCACCCTCCCCAAAGGCCTGAGCGAACAGCCAGGTTTTGCAGCTTCACTGGAATGTTAAAAGGCTTGGGGCCAGGCGAGCTTCCTCTGGAAGGGAGTTCCAAAGGCACAACGCGGCCACTGAGAATGCCCTCTCCATTGTGGCCCCCCGCTTAACACGGGGGACCTCCAAGAAGGCACCCCCAGCAGACCGAAGGAGCCGCTCTGAGGCACGGAGGGTGAGGCGGTCCCTGAGGTACGAGGGGCCCAGACCGTGTAGGGCTTTGTAGATCAACACAAACACCTTGAACCTGGCTCGACACGCTATCAGCAGCCAGTGCAGGACTCAGAGCACAGATGTAATATGCTCCCGTCCCCGTAAGGAGACGGGCTGCCGCATTCTGCGCTAGCCGCATTCTGCACTAGCTGCAGACCAAGAACAAGGGAAGTGCCACGTAGAGCGCATTACAGTAGTCTAGCCTCGAGGTGACGAAGGCATGAATGAGGGAGGCCAAGTGCAGGCTGGAGACGAACGGATGCAGCCTATGCACCAGATACAGCTGGCAGAAGGCAGCCTTAGCGACTGC
>QEPC01002056.1:244273-256662 GCA_003113815.1 Sphenodon punctatus | reverse complement strand
AACCACGGCCCGGCCACCAAGAACACCCTCTCCATTGTGGGCCCCCATCTTACATGCGGGTTTAGCCACCGCCTCCACCTGCTGATCCAGACGGAGGCCCGAATCCAAAACCACCCCCAGACTCAGAACTTGAAGAGCAACAGGCGGGAGAACCTCCCCTATCAGGCGGGCCAGCACCTCCTCCACCCTTCCCACCACCATCACCTCCGACTTATTGGGATTGAGCTTCAGTCTTCTCTGCCACATCCAATCCGCCACGATCTCCAAGCATTGGGAAAGTAACGAGACAGCAGGACCTGTCAGCTGCCTTTGATACGGTTGATCACAAGATGTTGGTGGCGCATCTGTGGAAATGTGTAGGGCTGGGTGGGACTGTTCTTGAATGGTTCTGCTCATTCCTGACTGGGAGAGCCCAGCGAGTGGTACTCGGAGTATTTTTCATCGTACCGAGACCTCATGTGTGGTGTCCCGCAGGGTTCAGTGTTGTCCCCCCTCTTGTTCAACATATATATGCAGCCTCTCAGTGAGGTGATCAGGAGGTTTGGCATACAGTATCACCAATATGCTGATGACACTCAGCTATACCGCTCTTTTTCAACAGACCCAGACCCCACAGTCTCCGTGCTTACTCAATGTCTGACGGCTGTGGGGGATTGGATGAGGGCTAATTAACTGAAGCTGAATCCCAAAAAGACAGAGGTGATGCTGGTGGGGAAGGCGATGGAGTTAATGGCCCCCATCATTGATGGGGTCTGTCCTCCAGTGGTTCCCCAGGTACAGAGTCTGGGAGTACTCCTCGATGCGTAGCTCTGCTTGGATGTTCAGGTGGAGGCTGTGGCGAGGAGTGCCTCTCACCAATTACATCTGATACATCGGCTTAGGCCATTCGTTTCGGACTCCGACCTGGCCACCATCATCCATGCGTTCATCACCTCTAGACTAGACTATGGTAGCGCACTCTACGTGGGGCTACCCATGGTGATGGCCCGAAGGCTGCAGCTGGTCCAGAATGCGGCGGCCCGTCTCTTGGTGGGACTGGGCTGCCAGGAGCACATTGCACCAATGCTCCGATCTCTGCACCGGCTGCTAATAGTCTTCCGAGCCCGATTCAAGGTGTTGGTTTTAACCTATAAGGCCCTAAATGGTATGGGCCCTCTTTATCTGTGAGACCGCCTCACCCCCCGGGTACTGGACCGGCCCCTGCAGTCATTGCTGGGTGCCCTCCTTGTGGTTCCCCGAGTCTTCCAGGGGACCACATGGGAGGGCGCTCTCGGTGGCTGCGCTGAGACTGTGGAACTCTCTTCCAGTGGGCGTGGGACCTTCCCTCCTTTCGTAAAAGTTGTAACACCTGGCTGTTCTGCGAGGCGTTTGGTGGGGGAGATGGGTGGGGGGTGGGGGTGGAGGAGAGGGATGGTGGTGTAATATGATGTTTTATAGTTATTTTAATTGTTAAATTATATTGTTGTGAGCCACCCTGAGCTGCCTGTGGCAGGAGGTGCGGGATACTAAATGCTTTTAATAAATAAATAAATAAAATATTAAATAAATGCTTGCTGATAATAATAATAATAATTAATAATAGAACTGATCCTAAATACCACAAGCAGAATATACGAGTAGTTCTCACTGAATTTGTTGGGAGCTATTCCTATCGTGTCCTATGCAGGGAAGAATTGGGCCTCTGGGATTTGTTGTGTCCCAAGATTCAGTTACTTTCAAGGACAGACTGACTAATAAACGTATGGAAAGAGATTGAATAACAATGGTTAGAATCCTGGAGCTGATCCATAACAGTTCATTACCTTCAGTAGACTAAAGCAGGAACACTGGTTTAGGTATTTATAAATACCTAGAGCAAAGGTCAGATGGCTTCAGGATTATGCCCCAAAAGCCATGTTTGGGATTGATTTCTAGTATCGTGAAGAAACCAGAAATAATTTCAATAATTTGAAAAAACTGAAAATGTTAAGAGAAATTTCATGGAAAAAAAACTTGACTAGATGATTGGAATTTTTCATAAGTTTTTTATTTTTATGAAAAATTGAGTGGTGAATATGCAGATTACACATAAGCAAGATGAGCTAAGAGGTACCCTCTAAATTCAGTGAATCTGAGGTGAAGGCTTCATCCCTTTTTCCTTTTGGTTTATCATCTAGGGGTGAGAATCATCTTGAACACTCTTTTTTTTTTTTTTTTGGTTGTCAGAACTATAGTTTTGCTGCTGCGACACACTTTCCCAGTCTAATATCTGCTTCGGTGAAGGACAGCAATATCAGCAGAAACAATGTCATTTTGTATCTTACTGTTTTGTGCTGTCATGCTGTGGAAGGAACAGCCAAAGACTATATAAATAAAGTGGGGGGAAATAGAATAGGAGGAGTTCCCTTGGCACTCTTCCCTATGTGGTGCTCTAAGTGCATACTTTGAATAAAGGGAATCGCATCTGTCTACAGGCATTTAGAATATGTCTCTCACGCAGGCAACTTCCGCTATAAAAGCAGAAGCTGTGCAGGAGGTGAGTTGCGTCTTCCACTCTCTATTTCTTTCTTAGAAATATGGTTTCCATTCTTTTCTTACTCTGTTCTTTTAATGTTCTTAGATAACAGCCCGAGGTTTCTGAATACAGAAATCTGCATTTTTCTCCAACCTAGTCTAAGGGGTTACCCAGATTTGGGGAACTGCTCTAGCTGAGATTATTATAAACTTCAAATTCTTCTAGGCTGACAGTAGGAAAAAGTATTTTTCATGAATGTAAGGTATCCCCTCAGAGCTGCAAGATTCCAATCCCACTAAAAAAAGTTCAAGTGTTCCATGGGGAAGGCTTTGTTTGTCTAGTGAGACGCTTTACGAAATTTCCTCTATTAGGATGAGAGCTGCAGTGGGTAGCACTTAGCTACCCGCAGGTAATACCCATATGATCTAATCCCCAAAGGAACCATGTCCTTCCCCTTCAGTGTCCTCTACCCACAAGGAATTGGTCTGAGCAGAGAATTCCCTTTGGGGGGGGGGGGTAGCACTAGGTTATTCAACCATGAAGGCTCCTTTCTTTCTTTTCTTTTTTTTTCTTTTGAGTGTGTGTGGCGGGGGGTGAAGGGGGGGAGTCTTAATATGTCAATTCATTTTCTCTGAAAATTTCAAAGCTGTAATAACCTGTAAATATGGCTGTGATTTAAAAGTTAGCTTTCCTGGTAGCCATGCTATTGACTCAAAGGGTTAACCAGCTGGCATTCTTGTTGTCCTAACCCCACCACCACCCAGTTTTTGTGGGGTGTTTTGGCAGTTCAAAAGTGTTCCTTTCTCCCTTCCCAGACAAATTCATTTGGTTCTGATCGGTCCCTCTGAATGCAGCGTTCTCAAAGGCAGTATTAGGGACAGCCACATGTTTAGTGGCTCTTGATTTTATGACAGTCTGTTCAGTCTAGGCAAAACTTTTAGTCTCCTTACTGATATTATCCATGAACTTTATGTTAAGAAGTAGTTGCTGTTGTCATCGTCCTCTTTGAGCCCCGGCTGAAAACTGGATTGGAGCCAAAATGTATATTCTTATTTCATATAACTACAGTTGTTCTATGATAAACACTTTGTCACTAAGGACCTGGGCAGGATTAAAACCAGTAACCCAGAAACAAAAGTAACATTTCCCATCAATAAATCTAGTCCAGCAACTCAATTTGTTTGCTGGTGTGACTCCATTTTGAGACTCAGAAATAATCCTGCGACTCTGACAACAACAAAAGCATGTAGAGTAGTGAGCCCATCCACAGATCATGCCACCCAACTTGAGGTTTTGGCCGTATGGAAATAAGTCTGAAGGCATAAGCATAATATAAAATATATTCTAAGTACTGTAGAATAATGGTACTGTTAAGTGGTTTCAGGACTGGCCGAGATAGATAATCCTATCTCATCTACATAATAAAAGAAAATATTGTAAATAAAGTTCATAAGAATTTGTTAATAAGCAGATTTTTAAAACTTGTTTTTACACATTTTCTGCTAGCAAATGCATCTTACAACATACTGTAGAACTGTATCGTTAAAAATATTTAACAGATGATGTAATAGCCACCTGTCACAAAGCACTTGCAAACTGGAAGGTGAACAAAATTTATGTTTTTGTTTCCTGCTCTAATCATGTAATAATACAGACTCTGTAGTAATAATTTGTGAAAAGATGAGTATTTGTGAATCATCCAATGCTAGTCGATACGTATAAAGGGTGAACTACCGGCTCTGTTAAAGTCAACTTCACTCTAGTGGGGCCAGGATTTGACCCAAATACTACATTGATGGAAAGTGTTATGCAACAAAGACTTGGGAGAAACAAGAAAATCTCTGACCCTTGGCAAAAGTCAAAGTACCCACCTCTGAAGTCCGATAGGAAATAAGATTAAACACTCCACTTTCATTCTGAAAAGCTACAACATTTGCCTAGAAGCAGTCTGGCATGTTAAAGTTATGTACATTATGGGCACATTTATAGGTCCACTTCTAATCTGTTTCCTTTTACCTTAAAAGGGGTGTATAGGACTGTTGCAAAAGTGGTGCTAATTGTGTCCTTGATCCTACCAGGGAGGTGCAGCCTAGGACTCTGCAGAGTGAGGCAAGGCACGGTCCTAAGCACTCTGACCCAACAGCCAGCTGTCCAGCACTAGCCAATCGGGGGTTCCGATTATTGGGGGTATAGTTATAGGGCTGTTGTCATGGTCGGACCATTACTTTCTGAGGGCCCAGATCCCTGCCTTCCTTTGCCCCTGCTGGGGTGATGAACCAGTTAGCTTGGTCCACCCACAGAGACTAATGGATCCCATAGGATTCCAGAACTCTCTGGGGGACTTACAGGGCTGGCCCAAGGGTTTGAGGGGCCATGTGTCAAGCCTTGCTGCGGGGCCCCAAAGGCCGGCGGAACCTTATGGCTGCACTGAAATTTATAGCTTCCTTGCATGTTCGTTTTCAATCGTGTGCGCCCGCCTAACACGCATCCCCACTCACCCCCCCCGCTTGTCCCTATGCACAGAGCAACTGGGGGAAATGGTGGTTACTATGTGGGTGTGGATGAGTGATGGGTGAGTGGGGATGCGTGTGCAGCCATGTGCATGCCCCATCCACGCACTGGTGCACCCACGGACCCCCCCCACCTGGCAGAGCCGTGTAAAAATAGCATGTGAGGAGCCACTGGAAGAAGAAAAGAAGGTTGCTACCTTGTAAATAAGGTTCTTTGAGATGGCTCCCAACATTCTCACAACACCCACCCTTCCAGCCTTGCATGGAATTTTTTCCTTATATTTCTAGAAAGGGTTGGAAGGAACTGTCATTCTGAGGGGGGAGAGCACTTTTTATACTACAGGAGCTCAAGACCATCATGTGGCTATTATTTGAATAGGGTGAGTGCACAACCCAGTTATGAGAATGTTAGGTGCCATCTTGAAGAACCTTCTTTACAAGGTAGCAACCTTTTGATCAGCATGTGGGCAGGAGCTGTTTGTAAACAAACAGCTTTATCTACCAGTCCAATCGGTTGTCCCAGCTCCTGCTGCTGCAGGAGGGAGGGAGGGAGAGGCAGGTGAGGGATGGGGTCCCCGTGCCTGGGGCCGGCCCTGGGGGCACACAGCGGCGGGTGGGGGGGCAAGCTTTCTACCCTCACCCTCCCTAAGGAAAGGCTCCCTCCGGTAGAGGCAGGCAATGAGAACTGAGCAGCCCCAGCCCGGCTGCCTGATCTCACTCTCCCCACAGGGCAGACAGCATCGGGTGCCCGGAGGAGGCAGAGGTGTGGAAGGGAGGCGGGCATGTGCCAGCCAGCAGCGGGGGGGGCCCAGGGCCATGGGGAAAAAAAAACCAAGACAGGACAGGTAGCCGGGCAGCAGGCTTTGCTACCAATGGGGGTGGGGAAACATTTTTTAAAACGGCTGTGTCCCGACTCCCTCTCCAACCCGCAGCAGCGGTGCTGCAGGGCTCCCTCCCTCTAAGGCTGCCACGGGGCCATGTGCCTGGGCACCGGTGGCACATGCCTCGGGCCGGCCCTGGGGATTTACCTACATATGTTGACAACCTCTCAGTTGATGACCTGATTGATCTGTGGTATGGTACATTGACTTGGGCCATTGACACAGTGGCACCCAGGAATCTGATCCCTCCACAGCAGCAACACAGGTTTCCTTTGTATACAGAGGACCTGAGGCTGCTAAAGTAGGAGGGTAGGTGGTTAGAGCATAGGTGGTGCTCGACTTGCACCAAAGCTAACTGACCGTGGCATTGATAGTTTTTGAAGGACTATGCCATGCTTGTGGCGAAGAAAGCTTTCTTTGCTGCCATCATAGCATCTGCAAAGTGCTGTCCAACAGAGCTCTTCCGAATCATAGAGGTGTGTACCAGGGGCCCATGTCATTTTCGTTTTTGTTATTTAAATCTGTCAGTTTTGTTTTCATAAATATCAAATTGGCGTTTTCGTTTTTGCTTTTGTTTTCGTTTTCCATTGGTTTCAATGGAAAACACATTTTTGGCTGTAACATTTTTGTTTTCTGATACTTGGAGGGATTGTACCTCCAATGGAAGGCATTAAGTGTCCCAAATTCTAAAACAATTGGATAAAGGAATCCAATTTTAGAAGCAGTTGAATTATATTATTTTGCAAAAATCTTCATATACATTCCTAGATGTAACTTCTTTGTCTCACATTTAATATAGATGAAACTTGGCATGTTTACACCCCTTACCATATTTACTATCTCTGCCAACTTTCAGAAGAATTGGGTAAAGGGTCCTGGTGGTATACGCAATTAACTTATAAATGTACGTCTGATTGTAACATCTTTGTATTCCAACCAGTGTACATGAAATTTGGCAGGGCTATATATCACACTTTCACAATCATCTCTGCCAAATATCAGAAATATGTGATAAAGGGTCCCAGTGCCTGCACAGCATATGTAGAGAAGGAGCCTATGCCAGGAATACTCTTACGTGTCACTGTGGTATAAGATCAGTTTGTGATGCCAATTGGCCAGCAGAAATGTCAACCAAATATCCTCATTCTGTGTTGTGACCATCCCAACCTCTCTTCCCCCACTTATTACTGGGAAGTCAGAAGCATTTGTTTAGGAAAGAGCCAATAGAGATTTTCATATGTCCTCTGTCACAGTGCTGCAGGATGTGATTGTGATGATAATTGGCCAGCCTGGATGTGTAAACTATGTCTCCTGAGTTCTGGGATGCTATCCCCAAAGTCCCTTCTATGCCCACCTGGGGGCCGCCCCCATGACCACCTCAAAGCCACTATGGATTGATCCTGTAAAGCTGGAAGCATGTAGTAATTGACCAGTGAATGTGTCTGTCAATTTTTTGGGTTGCTCCACATCATCCCTCCCCCTGCCATGCCAGGTGCCCGCCTCTGACTGGCAATGCATGTGCTGCTTTTTATCTCAATAATGGTCTTCAACAGGAACAACTTCAATTGCTTAAAGAATCAGGTTCCCTTTATCAAATTGTTAGGGATGGGTGAACAGATCATGGTTCGGGTCTGGTTCGGTTCGGCCGTTCGGTTTGGTCGCTGCGTTCGGGTTCGGCCGTTCAGTTCAGTCATCTTCAGTTTGGTTCGACCATTCGGAAAAAGTATCGCGAGAGCCCATGACTGCCCCAGAAACAGGAAATTCAAGTGCGTG
Organism: Sphenodon punctatus; assembly: GCA_003113815.1. Lineage (NCBI taxonomy): Eukaryota > Metazoa > Chordata > Lepidosauria > Sphenodontia > Sphenodontidae > Sphenodon > Sphenodon punctatus. Next base: position 249,004 of record QEPC01002056.1, on the reverse strand, counting down.
CAGAGCTTGTGTGGGTGAGAGCATGTGTTGTGACTGGCTGTGCGTTTGATTTTTATTCATGTGTGTTTTGGCTGTGTGGTGTGTGTTGGTTTTGGTTTGGCTGGTTGGTGAGTGTTGGTGGGTGCTGTGTGTGCTGTGTTGGGTGTGTGTTTTAAAAAAATAAAGAAAGAAATTGAGAAGAAGGTGACCAGTGCCACCACCATTAAACACCGGGCCTGGGGGAAGACCAAGGTGGTGGAACCGGTGGTGGAGGAAGAGGTTCCTCTGGCTGCTGCTGGATCTTTGGTGGTGGAGGAGGAGCCAGAGCCGGCAGGCAGAGGAGGTGCTGCTGCCACTGCTGCCAGGTTTGTAAACTTTTTTTTACTTTGAGAACAAGAAACTTAAGGCTCTATCCGTTAGAGCGAGCTCACTGGCGTGCGGGTGGGTGCGTGGGTGGTGGGCATCATTCAGGCACAAACTGTGGGCATCAGCGGGTAGCTGTGGATGTCTTCCACAGAGAGAGAGGGTACTGTAGTGTGGGGGGCTCTTCCAGCAGTCAGGCATGAGCACGAGCAGCACTCCCACCCAAACATGTACCTGCCAGCCATCGCCACTCTCCAGTTGCCATCCTAGCACCCCCAAATAAGGGCAGGATTTGCACATGCTAGCCAGGGTCTCTCCATTACCATCCCTGCCTAGCAGCACTCCAGGGAGGTCAGGATTGGCACGTGCCAACCAAGGTCACCATCTCCCATTGCCATCCCTAGCACCCCAAGGAGAGAGGACTAGAGGCATCATCATAAATACATGATATTACTTAGATGTTGTTTATGCATTCCTGTTTCAGAGAGGAATCAGATGCCGGTGCTGGTGCCCCGCCACGCAGGACACCCAGGTGGAGGTCAGACTCACCAGTGCCACCCGCAGACAGTCGGCAGACAAAATTCTGGTGGTTTTATGACAAGGGTGATGGAATCGCCATCTGCAAGGTAAGGCACGGGGTCTGGAACAACAGGGAATGGATTGCCCTATGACCTGTTAGGAATGGAAGTCCCCTGCAGAGAGAGATTGGCCACCCACCCACTTGTGGAGACAGAATGCAGGCAGGGCTTGACACAGACCATTGGTCTGATGCAGTGTGGCACTTCTTATGTTCCTATCTTTTTATGCTCTTTAGATCTGCAGCAAAAGATTAAGGAGACAGAGAGAGGGACCTCATCGGGGCTAATCACCCACATTGAAAAGCTCCACGGCCAGACAGTGAGGCGGCAGGAGGACTCTGGTGTGGCCATGGAGCCCGAGCAACAGTGCAAGAAGAAGGGGGGGAAGGTAACCCACAAGCAACGGCATGTAAGCCCCCCCCCTCCAGCCCCGATGTGGAGACCCTTGGGAGAATGCTGAAGCCAAGGCCTTTTGGGCCGAGTTGGAGAGGCCCACCCAGGAGTTTGTAGCCAGCCTGCAGGAGACAGCAGCCACCATGAAGAACCGCCTGGTGGAGCAGTTCTAGGTGGAGAAGAAGAAGGTGGAGGCGTATGGCCAGTATGTCTCTGCCGAGATGGAACGCCTGGAAATGTACCACCAGGTGCTCTCCAGGTGGCATCAGGACATGGAAGGGGCCATGGAGTTTGCCGTCTCCCACGGCTATGATCTGGAAGAGTCCCAGGTGGCCGGCCCTCAGCCCTCTGCTGTGCCCCAACAGCTGTTGCCTTTCCCCCAAGTCCCGGGGGACAGACCCAGAGACTCATAGTTTAATTTATAAGTTTCCTTTGAATGTTCGCTTTTGGTTTCAGAATGTTGTTGTGGTGGTGGTGGTGGTGGTGTTTAAATAGTTTTAATAAAAGTTGTATTTCTTGTTACGAGCTTTGTTTGATCTCTCCAATCTTTTATCCCTATGTGCTGAAGTTCTGGCTTGCAGGTGGCAGAATCTCATACAGCTTGTCGATCCCTACCAGCAGCACCTGCCACCCCATGTAGCGTAGTTATTAACCCAAAGATGTGCTGTGCCAGCAGCAGGGTCTCATCTTGCAGACAGCCCCCCAGGAGGCGCAGGGCTTGTGTGACAGAGAGAACCCCTGGCAGCGGGCCGGGCAGCAGGTGGTGGGAGCTGGTGTTTGGAGGGGCTTTTATTTACAGCAGCTTCAGCAGACATCCATGGGTGGGTGCGGAGGAGTAGGCTGTAGCCTGTTTGGAGGGAGGGCAAGCTGGCGTGCAGGCACCGGGCTTCTGGATGCAGTGGAATGGAATGNCGCCTTCAGCTTCCATGCCAGGTCAAGCGCCTCATTGGAGAGCTTCCTGCCCGGAGGGCCACAATCCCCGCCCCCTGAGAATCTCGTCCAGGCTCCTCTTGAGACTATGGACCAGTGGGGTCACCTGGATTAGGGTGGTGGTGGAGCTGCTCATGGTCTCCGTCACGGCCAGGAACGGTCTGAGGACGAAGACCATGTGAGCTAGACTCTCCCATTCCTCCCTGTTGTACCCTGGAGGTGCCTCAATGTCTGTCTCCAGTTCCACATGATGCAGGGCGACTTTCTGCTCAAGAATCCGCTCGAGCATCAGGAAGGTGGAATTCCACCTGGTGGAGACATCCTGGATGAGTGTGTGCACCGGCGACCCTTGTTCGGCCTGCTTCTCCTGGAGGAGCTCGCTGCCCTTCATGCTGCGGTTGAAGAACCCAGTTAGCTTCCTCCCCCGGTTTGACCACGGAGCTAAGGGTTCCTGGCCTAATCCCCTTTTCCCCCAAGCCCAGATCATCCTTCACCACAAGATTGAGGGTGTGCGTGGCACAAGGGATGCTTGTGAAGCCCCCGTCATGGACTGCCTTTATGATATTGGCCGCGTTGTCCGTGACCACACACCCCTTGGTGAAGGCCGTGCCTGGCATGACCGACTCTCTCGCCATGGTGACCAGGGCTGCCTCGAGGTTCCTTGAGGTGTGGGAGCTGTCCATGACTTGTGTCTGAAGCAGGGCCCACCTATACCCTGCTTCAGGACCCCTCCTGCCACTGCCAAGCACTGCCTCTGGGTCCTGCCACTAGTGTGCAGTCACTGCCAGGTAGGCGTGCTGGGCATTTCTGGTGGACCACAGGTCAGTGGTGAAGTGGCCCGTGGCCCCCCAGCCCCTGCCAGCTGCTCCCTCACCTGCTCCTTCAAAGCCCTGTAGAGCTGGGGCACCACAGTCCAACTCAGGGTGGAGCAGGAAGGCAGCTTAAAGTTGAGGGCCAGGAACCCAATCAGCCACTGGAAGCCCTTGTCCTCCACAATTGACAAGGGCTGGCCATCCAGGGCTATCATTTCTACCAACAAGTGCTTCGCTTTCTCTTGGAAGCCAGTGCCACGGCGCCCTGCCGATGGGCTTGACAGATCCCACCCACCCCAGTTCCTCCATGGTGGACTGACGGCGCTGCTGGCAAGGCTCCTGCTGCTGTTCTGCCCCCATACTGCTCCTGCTGCTAGAGGCAGCAGCAGTTGGTGCAGGACGCTGGCCCCCTGAAGGAACCGGGTGACTGGACGCTGCAGTTGGGAACCCACTGGCATCCACTTCCCCTGCCTTCCCGCTGATCAGCAGAGCACTGTGGCATGACTTCAGGTGCCTCGCCATTGCAGTTGTCCCAAGATTGGCGAACACCTGCCCATGCTTCCCCAGCTTATTGCACAATGTGCACTGCATCTCTCTGGGATCATCTGCCCGCACCTGCTTAAAATGATCCCAGACTGAGGATTTTTTTCCCCCTCCTGCCTTCTTGCCCACCCCGGCTGACGCACGGCTGCCAGCGCTGCTGCGAGGGGGAGAACTTGGTGGCTCTGGTGACACAGCTCTGGGAGGAGGCTCAGCCATCACCTCCGCTCCAGACAGCTCCTCTGCGGCACTAGTGTAGTGTCTGCCTCTGACTCACTGTCAGCGACCATGGTGATGTCCTGTGAAGGGGAGTAGTAGGACCCTGAGGCTAGACTGCACATGCCCGCCATGCTGCTGCCACTCTCCCTGTGCACCCCTCTGTAGCTGCCAGTGCTGCTGATGCTACTCCTCCTCTCCCTACTGACATTGCCCGGGGATTGGGCCCTGCCTCAGCAGCTGGGGTGGGATCCACCATCTCTGGACTGCTGGGGATCGCCTCGATGGTGGGGGACATTGGTGGCCCTGGAGAAACATCGGAAGCAGCACCAGCTCCAGCACCACCAGCAGCAGAGACAGACACAGCCTCAAGTCCTGCAGGCCTTCCAGTGCCCTGGGTGGCAGTGGAGGAGGGTACTGCCAGGAGGCGATGCTGAACCGCTGAAGCCTGTTGCCGTAAAGCAGGCCTGCTGAGTTTGGGGGGTGCTGATGTGCTCTGCCTTTGGCTACTGCTTCTGCCTGCTGCCACTCCCCTGGCACGGCCCTTCCCACCTCTGGCACATGCCCCATTGCCTTCCCTATGGCAGCAGACCGGCCTCTCCTTCCCTTCTCCATTTCTCCCTCCAAAATTAATGTTTTCATATATTTATTTTATTTTATTTTTGTATTTAAATTGTTTATTATATCTATCTTGTTTATTATATCTAGCTATAGGGGTGGGACACCGGGTCAAATACCGGCTACCAGATTTACCGGTTATCGGATTTTAAAAAACCGGATTGCCGGATTTGTGTACCGGTTTACCGGTACCGGATTTGTTCCATTGATTTCAATGGGGAACTGTCCCCATTGAAATCAATGGAAAAAACCACAAAAAACCTCCCCCTCCCCCTCCCAGACTGTGCAGGTGGAAGGGGGGG
>QEPC01002056.1:222243-243845 GCA_003113815.1 Sphenodon punctatus | reverse complement strand
TCAGCGCTACTAGGCCTTCCGGTGAACTTCCGGGTTTCACCGGAAGGCCTAGTAGTGCTGAAGCTGGCAGCCACAGCCAGCGCTGAAGCCGCCGGAGTCGGACCGCCGCCGCCCGGAGCGCAAGGTAGGCGATCCCTGGGTGGGGAGGTAGGTAAGGTGATCTGATCCCTGGGGTGGGGGGGGTGTTAAACCACCCTCCACCTCAGGGATCGTACCTTCTGGTGCAGGCTCTGGGTCGCCGGCGGTGGCCCGGAGCCTGCACTAGCAGGGACTTTGGGGGGGAAATTTTTTTTTAAAAAACCAGGCTGGGCAGGATGGGTGGGGGGTGTCCCCCCTTCCACCTGCATAGCCTGGACTGGGGAAGGAAAGTAAAGTGGGGGGGGTGTTTCGTGGTTTTTTTTCACATTGCGGCCATTCATTTTAATGGCCGCAATGTAAAAAAATCCGGTAAGGGGGAATCCGGTAAACGGGTGGATTTCCCGGTTTAATCCAATACTGCCGGTACGCCAAATACCAGCAGTATCGGATACCGGAAGATCCGGTAGTCCCACCTCTACTATCTACACTGTCCCACCCCTACTATCTGTCTGTGTGTGTGTGTGTGTGTGTGTGTGTGTGTGTGTGTGTGTGTGTGTGTGTGTATATATATATATATATATATATATATATATAAAAATAAATAAATAAATGGGATGGGGGGGGAATCTTAAACAAAACAAGGAGTAGTACAAAACTAAAATGAAACCTAAATCAATCTAATAATAATTTAAATTATTATACTCTAAATGAATTATTATACTATAAATGAATCAAAAAACAGGGGAAGGGAAGGGAATCAGGGATGGAATATATGGGAGAGGGAAAGGATTCAATGGGGGAGGGAGGAAGGAAGATTGAACACAGGGAGGGATAAAAACAAAAAATAACTAAATCTAGCTAAGCTAAATAAATGAGAATATGGAGGTGGATGGGTGAAATAGGAGGAGGATGGCAATGGATTAGGAAGGAACAAAAACTGCTGGGAGAGAGGGAGCCTTCTGAAACATCTGCTGTTCAGGAACAGTGACTAGCTCAGAAGGTTTGGGGAATGGGGGAGGCAATCAGTTTTGTTTCTTGCTGCACCCGCCTCACCGCAAGCCCCATTGGCTCCATGCAGCCTAGCCCATGGCCAATCGCAGACTGCAAAGCCAGTGGTCTGAGGCAAAAAGAGATGGTGATTGGGCAGACTGGCTGCTACTCCAAGCCTCTCCACCCTCCACCCCTGCTGCCTGGAAGTCTGCTCCTCAGCTGACTCCCCCTTCCTGCCACGTTTGGTCTTCCAGTGACATGGTACACCACATTTTAGCCACCCAAACGTGATCCAAACTGACCAAACTGTTAAGTCATTTCGGCGTTCGGAATTGAGTTCAGTTCGGTCGGTTTGTGTTCGAGTTCGGTCGTCCGAACAGGCCGAGTTTGGGCCGAACTCCGAACTTCTGAACCGTGTTCTCCCATCCCTACAAATTGTCCTGTAGTTTGGCAGAGATGACAGGTAAGGTATGTGATACATTCCTGCCAAATGTCCTGTAAACAGGATGGAATATAAAAATGTTACAGCTGGAAATGTATTTTCAAGTTAATGTCTTATACCATCAGGACCCTTTATCCAAACTTTCTGAAAATTGGCAGGATTCATAAGCTTGTGGAGGCACATAATATTCACAGGTTTTATGCAAATTGGATGGAAGATAAAGAAGTTGTAGCCATGAATGTGTATGGAGCTTTTCTTAAAATCACAACATTCAATTGCTTCTATAATTGGTTCCCTTTATCCAATTGTTTAGAAAATTGGTACACATAGTGCCCTCTGATAGGCGTTCAACCTCCCTATGTTTCATCAGAATCAAATAAGAAACAAAAAAGGTAGATCCAGAAATACGTTTTTCAGTGCTTTCCCTTTATTTCAAAAACAAAATGTCGTTTTCATTAATTGTCTTTTTTGTTATTGTAATAACGATAACAAAAATGACAATTTTTGTTATCATTATTATAATAATAATAAAAACAACATGCACACCCCTACCAGCTAAATCCTGGCTGTCTCCACCTGCAGTTAGTCATTAGTCGCCCGCTGTGATGAATTTGCCACCTACTTACAGATAAAGTTGCTCATATTTGGATCGACTTGGAAACTGCTGGTTTGGATGCAGAGGCAAAGTTTGCGGTTGGGGAGGCTCGGTCTTGTCTTGTTTGCTTGGATCGGCTTCAGTCATCAATGCAGAGGATGTGCTAGAAATGATGCGGGCAACCAGTTGTGGATTAGATCCATTGCTTGTCCTGGCTGGTGAAAGCTAGCTGGGAGACTTTGGGGCTGTTGCTGGCTGCGGTTGTCATAGCCTCCCTTTGGGAGGGCAAGGTGACTGTTTGCCTCAAACCTGTAGTTGTCTTGTCCCTGCTGAAAAAAGCATCTCTTGATGTTGACTCCCCTGCCAGCTATTGCCCCTTCTCTAACCTAAAAAGGGAAGGTTATTAAACAGATGTTTGTCTCTGCTTCAGGAGCACCTCCATGCTATTGGATTACTGAGCCCATACATAGCAGTGTCCTACTTTTGTGAGGGAGTGTTGTCAGGATCAGGCCCCAGGAAGACTGTCACTCAAGAGTAAAATCCAGAAGTAATGTATTCACTATAAGCCATAGGCTATCCACTAAACCCCTAGCCAGTCCTTTGCACAAGCACACACAGTCAATTACATACAGGTTAGCCAAGCCAAACAGTCTCAGGTTAGTTCACATCAGCACTTCTCAACTCCTCACACCAGGCATCCTTTCTTCAGGATCTTCCAGGCAGTCTCTCCAGAGATGTGCTGTCCTTCGTGGTCAGGCACATACTGCCTCTTCTTCTTGGACTGGCTCCTTTTGTCTCTGGAGCCCCGCCCCAAACACTTCCACTTCCTGTTGGTGGCCATCTTAGGTGGTTCTCTTGCAGTTACCATCTTGTGGCCCTCTTAAAGGTATAACAACTTTACTGTGACACCACTCTGCCACACACCTCCTCCTTCAAAGACACAGTCATTCAGGTAGGACTGTCTTACCAAATCCCTTTCCACAATTTTACACAATTCATAATTTATAATGCCACAATTATGTCATGGGGTCTAACACCCCGAACTAGGGCTTTCCCACCCTCCTAGCCTCCACATCACCCCTTAACAGCAGGCCCGTACCACCGGGGATATTAAGTACTTAGAGCTACCTTTAGCTCATGTAGCGTTAGTCTTAGCTACTTTCGGTGCCCGTTCTTATCATTTTTCCTCCTGCCAGGGAGGTAATCCTCTACTCAGTTTACAGTCTATTTCCCCTCTTGTGGTTGGGAGGCTGACCCGCCCATGCCTTCCTGTCACTCTTCCCTCACACACACACACACACACCGGGGACCCTCATGACCGTGTCAGGCCAGTGTAGTTTACACAGTCATCAGTAATACTATCCCCTTCCCAGGAGTTATAACTGACATATTTATCCACAATCTTATACATTATTGAGGACTTCCGTCAGTCCCTTACCATTATACAATTCTTTGTTAGAGGTATCTGACAGTGGGAATTTCCACACATCCAGGACCTGTATTGTTCACTATTTAGAGCTTTCTTCAGCTATCATTAACATTGGATAGAGCTTTCTTCAGCACAGTTTCTTTGACCTTCGGATAGAGCTTTCTTCCAGCTCCATTTACCTGGGAGGTCAATCTCCTCCAATCTCTAAAGGCCTTACTTGATAGCCTGCGGGCCTCCCCTGCCAGGCGTTACAATTTAGGATTACCTTCAACCCATTATTATATTATAGCTTCCTTCAGCTCTTTTTTTTAACTTCCTTTGTATCCTGCCAGGGAGGTGGTGCTCCACCTGGTTTACAACCTTTATATACAAACATTTAGGATACTGGGAGTGGGAATTTCCACCTTCAGATCTCGTCACAACTTTGTTGCGATTACCATTAGAGCTTCCTGCAGCTTATATTTTTACCCCATGAAATCCCCTGCTGGGGTGGGAGGCAGACCCACCCTTTTCTCCTTACCTCCCAGCCCTGGGACCCTTACATCAGGATTGTTCCTGTGGCACAATCCCAGCATTTTACAATTACTAGTATTTTATAACACCACCATTCCCAGGGCTGCCATTTGCACCTTTTTAGGCTTCCTGCAGCCTTTTAACATTACCATGCCAGCCTTGGCCATGGTTCCCCTCCCTCTTCAAAGAGGCTCATACTGCGGGCTCTTCTAAGTAGTTAGCAGGCTTGCTCCAGTCTGAGCTCGTTAGCTCTTGCTAGCAGAGTTACTCCTCTGGTTCTGCAGCCTCTGTTAATTCGTAGCTTATTTCCCTCTAACTGTATTGCAACATTCGCCGTGCCCTTTCCCCACTTCTCTAAATTCTTCCTCTGTCATGTCATAAGCTGTCTTCACTACTACCTGGTAACCCTCCTCAGGAGCAGGGGTACCAATTTCTACTTCGTTGTCTTTAGCCCCCTTCAACCGCTCCTTGTTTTCTTTTACTGTTCTCTCCTGTGGTAGTATCTCCTCTACCATTAAGCCTTCTCTTTCTTCCTCTGACTCAAGAGCGGGCATTAAGTCCTCCTCTTTCTCAGAGTCTCAGTCCTCAATTTTTCCTCTTATTTCCTTTATCTCCTCCTTGTAGCCATTGATGCGCTCTACGTCCCAGTCTATCGTTTTGCCCCTTTGCTCCCAGGCCTCTTAGCTTCCTTGTTTCGTCTTTTAGGGCTTCGTTCTCCTTTACCATTTCTTTCATTTTCTTAGTCTTTATTGCCATTCCTTTGCTTTAAACCCTCTAGGTGTTCCTTGGCCAGGTCAGTCTGCATACCATGCTCCACCTTATCAGCAGGATCCTTCTTTACTATGGTTCTCCACCCCTCTACAGTCTCTAATGTTAAACCTGTCTGGGTCTCTTTCTCTGTTACCCCAGATGTGGCCAGTCACTCTTTCTGTCTTTGAGCCTCCTGTTTAACACCAAGTCTTTCCCTTCTCTTATTTCTAAGGAGCCTTTTCTTCTTTCCACGATGCACCTCTGTTACAGGCCCAGCAGATCCTTCTCCTTATTGCCTCCTGTACCGGTTTCCCAGCCTGTTCTGTCACAGCTAGCCTCGTATTCCCCCTTTCCAGTCTTTGGGGCTTTTCTTTTAGGACCGTCTCTTTGCAGGTGTCCTGGGCTATCACAAGTCCAGCACCTTCTGTATCCCACAGTGGTGCAATACCCACTCACATGCATAACAGTCTCATGGGCCTCCTTCTCTGGTAACTCCCTTCAGTTAGAAAGGGGCACCATCTATATAAGTGTCCCTACTGTCCACAATAATAATAATAATTCCTGACAATGCCCATCATGTAGCTTTCTCCAGGACTGCTCCTCCTGCTGCCGCTGTGCACGTTGCTTATGCATACCCCATCTGCTATGCTGCAACGTCAGCTCCACCCAATTCCAGAGTGTCACTGCTTGTCTCTGTCTGGGGCACAGCCCTCCAGCTCCCCTCTCTCTCTCTTCACAGGGATCTACAACCTTCTCTTTGGTTGGGGTGAAACTCCTAGCTCTAGCCGTGCTCGAGCCCCAAGTCCTCAGGCAAGCTTGCAGGGCACTCTTCTGTGTTGCTCCACTCTAGGTCTCAATCCTCCACTTCTCTGTTGCTGGCTCAATTCTCCAGTTGGCTCATCTAAGCACTCTCCTTGTGGGTATGAATAACTCCCAACATACAAAATATGAAGACAATTCAAAACAAAATTAACAGAGTTGACATGTTTTGACCAAACAGAAGTCTTCTTCAGAACTCCACAGATATATTCCTGAAAGTAAAAATGAAATAGATGAGAATAACACCACACTTCAATTAATATAATGCCCATTTTATCACATAATAAGATACACAAGGTATCATGTAACAAATGTTACCAAATCAACCCCAGGCACAGACTGCCCCTTCTTTTTGGGCTGACTCTCTTTTGTCTCTGGAGCCCCACCCCAAACACTTCCACTTCCTGTTAGTGGCCATCTTAGGTGGTTCTCTTAGGGCAGGTGCCATCTTGTGGCCCTCTTAAAGGTATAACAACCTTATTCTGGCACCACTCTGCCACACCAAATAAGTCAGGATTTCATCTTGGGTATGGCACTGAGACTGCACTTGTGGCCTTGGCTGATGACCTTGTTTGGCAATTGACAAGAGAAATTGTACCCTGTGGATTTTGTTAGATCTTTCAGCGGCCTTTGATACAGTGGATAATGGGGTGGGGTTGGCATGTTATGTGGCAATGTTCCGCGGGACTGCTCTTGAGTAGTTCTTCTCATTCCTGCGTGGGAGAACCAAGAATGTGGTGATGGGCGGTGGCTTGTCGTCCCCTCGGGAACAGGGGTTCTGCAGGTTTCCATCTTGTCCCAACTCCTGTTCAGGGTGTATCTGAAGCCCCTGGGTGAGGTTGTACAGAGATGTAGAGTCACGTGTCAGAAGTATAACTAATGACACACAACTAGGGTGGCCATACCCCCCCTTTAAAAGCGGATGATTATGAAAAATACATATTGCGGGGCTGCATTGGTTCCAGTGCAGCCCTCTGCCATGTATTTTTCATAAGTGCCCTCTTTTAAAGGGGGGGCGGGTATAACCACCCTACACCCAACTCTATCTCTCTTTTTCATTTGACCAGGTTCTGCAGTCTTGGTATTTATCCAGTGCCTGGTTGCCATTGGAGACTGAATGTGAGCGAGCCAAATGAAGCTGAATCCATACAAGACTGAAGCGGTGATGGCTGGCCAGCCATGTGACCTGGGAGACATAGGGACCCATGTTATTGATGGGGTCCAACCTCCTCTGGTCACTCAGGTTCACAGCTTTGCGGTGATCTTGAATCCATTGCTGCACCTGGATTGCCAGGTTGTGAGACAGTGGCCAGGCGCGCTTTTCATCGATAACATTTGGTGAGAAGTCTGTGACCTCTGTTATCAGATTGATTTAGCCACTATCATTTATGCCTTCGTAAGCTTGAGTCTAGAATACTGTAATGGGCTCTACACGGGGTACCCTTGATGACTGCTTGGAGGCTGCAGTTGGTGTAGAACATGGTGGACTGTCTTCTGTCGGGGGTGGATTGCCAGGAGCACGTTACACCGGTGCTCTAGCATCTGTCCTGACTACCTATCGCTTTCCAGGCACAATTCAAGGTGCTGGTTTTGACCCATAAAGCCCTAAGCGGCAGAGCAGCATGTTCGGTGGTCGGCCCACTATTATGGAACTCCCTCCACTTGGAGGGTCCTTTAAGCCCTTTAAGCCCGAACCTGCTCATCTTCTGAAAAAACTTTTTTGTTCGGCCAGTCTTTTGACAGGCAGGGATAAGGTTGGGTGGGGGTTATGGAAGAGTTGGGGAGGAGGGGACTTTTAGATGTTTTTATTGATTGTAAGCCACCCTGAGCCTTGATGGGAATGGCAGCTCATACTGTACATGTGTGTTAGCTGGAGATAGGGTGGTCAGCTATATTGTTGGCTTATGTGCATGCCCACACCAGTGGAGGTGGAAGTTGTGGGCCAGGCTGCATGGGGAGAGGGTGCAGCCGTTATGCAGCAGCAGCTCATTGTGCAGGTCTGCACCCACCACTCCCTAAAGGGTGGGCCACTGCTGCTCCAGGGTGCAGGCAGCCATATACTCACTAGAGGGACTAGGCACGTGGATGAGCATCAGTGACATCCTGGGAAGAACTCAGTCACACAGATAGCACACAGATTTCTCCAGCACAAGGGTGCTGCTTGGATCTCCCAAAGAAATCAGGGCTTCAGGGGTCAAAAGGTATAGTGCTTTATCAGAAAGAGGCAGGGGGGAAAGCCCCCCCCCCCGGTTCCTGACATAGACCCCACAAGCGCACACACGCACACAGGGACAATTGAAATGTCATGATGCTCCAGAGGGGGCATGGCCACACCTTTAGCCTGCTCACTTTCAGATGCGGCACTGCTATCCAAAGTAGTGGGCAAATCCCTTTGCCCCACTGCATTCGGGTGCACACCTGAGGGGAGGTGGCGGCGACAGCTGTAGGAAGCTGAAGCCCGTCGTCGGGATTTTGTGGCGCAGCCCAAATAAATCTGGGGCATTTCTGCTCCGAGATATCGGTTTTGGTTTTGGCTGTGACTTTTCTGGCATATTTGTGGGCACAAATAGTAGCTAAGTGTGATCAAGCACGGAACGTATCTGAAAAGCACAACTGTTTTGAGCTGTAGAAAACTCGCTTTTCTGGGGAAATGACAAATTTGCCACCTATGTAAAATGCACACATAATGCCTGTGAATCCTGGACCCTTCCCTGTCCCTATTCAAGGCCTGCATTAAGGTCTGCTTCTTTGAGGTCGCCTTTAATTCATTAACCCAGACTATATATTTATCACAGCCTTGTAGATTTTAACTAAAATATCATAGTTGGAGTAAATTAATTACTGAATAAACTGCATCCTGTAACCCACATAATACTCCTTATTTTTAACTGTCTGTGTCTTAACTAGATTGTAAGCTCCTTGGAGCAGGGACCATCTTTGGCGTTATGTACATCTGTACAGTGCTGCATACGACTGGTGGAGCTATAGAAATGATTAGTAGTAACAGAAATATGTACACAATGACTGCTCTCTGCAAGCCGTGTGATCCATGGCCAATTTTTTTTAGTACTGCTGTTGTTTGCAATCATCAGCAAAGTTTGTAACTGAATTGGGTTTAAGGGGATAAAACTGAAGGCTTTTAATTTTGAAAGATCTTTTAAAGCCATACTGTCAGATTCTCAGCTGGTGTCAATCAATGCTTTCAATGGAGCTATGCTGACTTATATCATGGAGCTATGCTGACTTATATCAGCTGAGGATCTTCTGTGGCGAAGATGCCATCTGCTACATTACAAATCCATTTTAAAACCTGAACTCTTGACAACTAGGAATTTGTACCTGTGAAGCTGCTATACCCCAATTCTTTCAGTTATATGGAGACATAAATTAATTAATTAATAATGATATTAAAAATAAAGGAATATGTTTCAGATCTCTGTCTTAGATTTTCCCTCCAGTCATGCCAAGCATAAACTCATTCTCTCTCTGAACTCGGTCCTTTCTTCCTTTTTTCCCCCTCCCCTTTCCCTAACTCTGTTGATTTGTTTTGTCATCTTCCTGACACAACTTAATTTTTTTCTTCTTATTCCAAATTTAGGAATAAATAACTTCTTCAGGCTTCTGTAACTGTATTCCTATAATATCTAGTTAATTAGAGAGGTAAATATTCTAGAGCCAAATTTTCAAAAGACATCTAATGATTTTTTGTACCTCCATTTTAGATGTCTGACTTGAGAAACCTGTGACTGATTTTGTGAGGCAGATTCTAAGTTCTTCCCAAAATTCAATTAACAACCCGGAACCTTTGAGAACATCTGAGACTGGGCAACCAAAAGCACTAGCCATTTGGAACCTTATAATAAAAAAAATTACTATAAACAGAAAAAATATGTAACTTGCACCGGAACTTGCTATTTTAAAGTCATATTTTGAGAGCTTTGACAGACCAATAAGTTGCTTTGAATCATGTCTATAATATGCAGGTAATTTTTTGCTAAAAATACCTAAAGATATCAGACAGTGCATTACAGTCAGTAGAAAATTCCCTATGACTTGAAAGGGGACCTAATTACAATATGTACCCTAACCTATGATCTTGGGGTCAGATCAACCCCACCAAGCACAAAAAACATTAAAATATGTTAATTAGTAGCTCTTCAAGTTTGAGTTTTTAGGACATTGTCACCAGCACCTCTGGACATATACTACTAAAATTTCAGCCTGATACCTCTTACCGTTTGTCTCCTATAAACAAAAAAGTGGCATTTTTCAAACAGACCCCAGGTTTCCATAGAGTTTTCCTATTGGGATCAGATAGGCCCCAAGCCACTGCATGTCAACTGGGATCAAATCGACCCCAGCTTAAAATAAACCAAAATAAACATTTTTCAAGGACCATTCAGATAGCAAGGGGTCATGGAACTCAAGACCACTCCAGACTGGCAGCAGCAATGAAAATTAACCTCTTCACTGCTATTATTTTGTGCCTTTGTATCATGGTTGAAAAAAACCATGAACATATGATAAGTATTGGTTCTACAACTTTGAGCTTGCAGCACGTTGTCACTGGTACTTCTGGCCATAACATACTCAAATTTTAGCCAGATATCGTTTGTCTCTAATGACTAGAAACGTGCCAGAGTGCAAACTCACACAAGGTGTCAATGGAGTTTTCCTATTTGGTTTTACACAAACCTTTTCTGTGTCATTTTTTAGCTGTTCAGGTAATGTTAGGTTTCATTTCTTCAGCCTAGGTTTAAGTTTCCCTTCTGGGGTCAGTTTGTAGAGACAAGAAGTCAGGAAATGTTAGATTTCATTTCTTCAGCCTAGGTTTAAGTTTCATTTCTGGGGTCAGTTTGTGGAGACAAGAATCCTAGGCAAGCAAAGAAATGCAAACAAGCCCTGAAGCATCCTAGACAACAACAAAAGAAATGCAAATAGCAGGCTATAAAGGTGCTAAGTGTACTCCACTGTCCTTAGTAAAGCTAAACTATAAGGCACAGCCAGTAATTTGCAGGAGAGAATTTGCATTTGGGGCAAATTTGGGGAGTGAAAACAGTCCCCATAAAACAGACTCTTTCATGTGTTTCTCTGTGTGTGTGTGTGTGTGCTCCCAGGGCTTAGTTTGAAGGTTTTGGGACACAGACCATGTTTTGGGGATAAAATAAACCCCCACCTATAATGGGTTTTCCCATAGGGGTCCAAATGTACCCCAAGACCTGGCGATTGCAATTTTTTTTAAGTTCGAAGGTAAGGGTTTAATGTTCCAAATTATTGTACATTAAAACTGACTGGATTGCATAAGGCTTCAAGAGAAGAAAACTATGGCCCTTTTTAAATGGGCTGTGGCTGCATGGGGGAAGGGTGTGCGCACGGCAGCGTGGAGGGGGGGTTGTACATGGGCACACACCAGTCCCCTCCCCATCCCCACTCATGGAGCAATCCCCATTTTGGCCAATTGGTCCATGAGTGGATGACGGGTGGAGGTGGGTGTGCATGCGTGTTTCGTGGGAGTGCATACCTACCCACCCGCCACGTCCGTCACACAGTCGGCACCCACTCATGTCCATGCAGTGGACCTATATGAGCATGAGTGGGTGTGTTTGTGTATAAAGGGCCTATGTCTCAGAAGATGTGTGGAAGTAAGGGTTATGTGTAAGAGCTGCTTTCACTGAGAAGAATTAGAGTTGTTCCCTGGAGGACGTAAATCCCAATTTGGTAATTCCCTGGCAGCCTTTGCTCTTGCTGTACACACGCATGCTGTCTTTTTTTGGTTTTACTATTTTTTTTATTTGTTTGTTTCATTGTGCATCTCTATTAGATGTTTCTCATGGGCCAGCTATCAAGAGACACCCTGCTCTGCTGTGGTGTGACCAAGGAAGGCATTTTCAACACTAAACAAGGTATTGTGTGATTGAAAGGAAACATTAACAATGACAAGACTTAGATGCCTTGCTATTGTTTCAAGGTTTTCTTAATGTATTGCACAGAGATGCAGAAAACTGAGCAACTTGGAAAAATGTTTAAATGGTCCGAATGCTATAAGCAATTTACATCCACTGTTTATGAAAGATATCCAAGATGTGCTTGTTTAGTGTGCTCTGCATTTTAGCCTTTTGTATTTTTTCCTGCTTAAAAGTTTAATTGGGTTAAAAAACATGTAGAGTAGGATTATAGATTGCACAAACCTGCTTGCCATCATGAACATTAACGGCTTCTGCATATAAGAACCAGAAGCCAGAGGGTACTTGTATAAGTAAAATGGGCTGAGTTAATTCATTGTTAGAGCCCATGGAATTTCTTTCATTGTTCACAGCTCAATTTAAAGGCATCTTTTCCCCGTCAAAGTTGGTCTTTGGGGGCTGGATTCCCCAGCATGCTGAGTCCACTAAATTGGTCAGAAATTATTTCTGCATAGGTGGATTCATCTGGTATAAAGCCAACTGCAGCCTCCCACCTCTGCCTCTCACATAAAGGAGATAAACTGACCGGGACAAATGAAAGAATGGAGTTCTGCTATGCCAAATCTAGGACTAAACAAGCAGAAAAATATTTACTTGTGAGTAATTGCATCATAGCTGGATCAAGGATCCATTTCCCGATACCAATGCGATCTCTCATTTCTCACAATACTGTGAGATACTGTCCTGAGTTACCAACTTTCCACGTACCATTTACTGTGTGTACCATTCATTTACCACTTAACTGCACTGCTGAGGGTACTGTTTTATTTCAGGGTTTTTGTTTCCGCATTTCTGAGCCAATCACTGTGCGAATAGCCCACTGTTTAATCTCCCCCAGTGCCCTTTAACCTCCACTCCAGTGCCTCCTTTCAGAATTGTTCTTTTATGTTGTTCCCTATGCTTTGACCAATCTGCAAATCAATTGCAGATTAGTAAAGGAATTTACGTACCAGCCACTGAGCAATAAGGAAGGACAGGGGAAAATGGAGTACAAGAAATGTGGTATTACATTGGTATTGCCTCTCTGGATTTGAAATGGACAGAAAAGTAGTAAACGGCAAAGCAGCAAACAGGAAAGTCAGTAATTCAAGAAACGAAATGTCAATCAAGAAATTGTTGTGTATCGAGAGGCTCTCGATTCGAGGTTCTCGATTCCCAGTTCCTATGCATTGGGAACTGAGTTTTTGATGAGATTTCATGTTTTGGAGAAATCTTGATTCAACCTTAGCCCAATCTTCACTCTCACAAGGTCGCTGAGTCACATACATGCAAGTTATCTGGCTTAGGCACTTGTATGGCCTCCTTTACCTCTTACCTCCTCCTTTACCCTTGAGAGGCAGGGGAGTGCCATTGTCCTTGTTGAATAGATAGGTAATAGAGGCACAGAGACTAACAGTCAGACCTTAGATTTAGTCTAGTGGAACCATCATTAGCATATTAATGGTGCATGTTGAAGGGCTGAGGAGAGGGAGTGAGAACCAGGCTGTAGCAATGCAGAAACATTGCAAAACCCTGGCTATCCAGGGATACATCCTTTGCCTCTCAGTAGAACCAGGAAAAAGACAGTGGGTGCTTTTAGACGGACAGGCTGTCTCAGTGCCGGCTGCCCCAGCCCGCTTCACCCCTGGGTGACCCATCCATCTAAATGTGCTCCGCCAGATGTGCAGGCAGAGCAGGCGTGGAGCAGACTGTGCCTGCTGCAAGGCAGTCAGGGCTGACAGCTGTGCTCTGGAACATCCCGTAGTGCCACCAGCAGAGTGCGCCAAAACTCGAGGCACCAGCCTGACGCGGAGCAGCGGTCTGTCGGATGCACGGACCCATGCTGCTGCTCCACTTCCACCTGGCTGTTGCCCTGGGCATCACCACAGCATTGCAGTGCTCTAGTCTGCAACTCTATGGGGGGCTCCATGCAGGCTGATCCAGACCCAGGCGGGGCTAAGAGTGAGCAGATGCAGGGGCTGCACCCCCGGATCAGCTCTGAGGGTGGGCAGCCCCACGTTCATTTGAAAATGCCTACTGCATCTCAGAGACGAGATGCTGAGTCCTCCCACCCTAGAAGGTGGAGCTCCACTAATCCAACTTTAGAGCTGCAGGAGCAGAAACTAGGTTTTGTTGTGTTGTGTTTTGTTTTAACTCTGCTGCATCCACCGGGGGTTTGGTCAGTGGAGCTGCCTGGCTTTAAATTAGCTGATTACCTCATGTAACCAACCATAGCTTTTAGGCTGGGTCTGGAATCAGCTACTCCAAATCAGAGTTCCACAGTATAAATGTCTCCCTGCACAAACACTCAGACCTTGTTCCTATGTTGCAGACCCTGGTAGCTGGGGGCCCCCTCTCTCCCATCTCCACCCGCCCCTCCACCGCCTGCATAAGTTTTGAAATCAATTCCTGGAGACAATACTGGTAGTTTATTTACACACATGCTGCTTTCAATTATTATTGTACGCATCATATTTAACATATATTAAAAATGGAAATTCTTGTAGTTTTGGGGGGGCCCTGAGCTTGTGGGCCCAGTACAATTGTTGCCGCCTCTCACCAGGCCTGGATGCGGTTATCCCAAGGTAGTTACACTTTACTCTGAAGTAGCAACCTGAGTGTTCAGACAGCACTCGGCAATTTACAAGCCTCAGTGGATGGAGTAACTGACGTATGTACATGGGGGTAGTTTACCTCAACGCATCCCTGCAGTCCATATTGTTACATTGTCTGTGTGTCTACATGCCTGAACCCATGTGGGGACATGATATCCCATGGGTTATCCCTTAAAAAACTGGAGCAATTGTCTCATTTTTTCCCTCGCACATACATAGCCTGTGTAATATGTGGGCAGTTCTGATTTCTAATTGTTTTAATGATCAATGAGATTTGGAGAAATGTGGCCTTCCTCCATCAGCCGTTCTTTGCTTCCTTTCAAGGCCTCTGTGATTCAGGTGCCATCTTGTAGAACTTCATTTTCCTCTGCAGCATGGTGGAGGGTAGGTGGGGCTGTGCCATCTCGGAGAACTCACTGGCCTATACTTTCATGACAGTGCAAACCCTTTTGTGATGTGAGTAAGGGAGAGAGCAAGACAACTATCACAACTGCTACCAGAAATTTCCATAATTGGTGGGCAACAGTGGTGAGCCACTTGGGGCATCATTATTGGTACAAAACTTCTGAGCCTTGTTTTGCAAAGTGGCACAAAACATCTCATTGCCTCTCATGGAGTGCACCTAATCTCACAAAGTACAGGATCACGCATCCGTAGCTAGGTCCGCACAGCCAGACCCTCTCCAACAATAGAGATGGGAGGCAGGAGGTGGCTGCCATCATATGCCCACATGTGCCCACTCTATGGTTGCCTTGCCTCCAAGAGACAGTGCCCCACCCATTCCCGCATGCCATGCCTACTGTGTGCCTGGAACAAATATCCCAGAATGCACTGTGCCAAAAATGCATTCTGGTAAAATGCATTCAATTATGCAAATGTGTGGGGTGCTAGTGATATAGCAACTCCATCACATGATAAACATGGGAGCAGGTGCATGTCCCATGAACAGGGCTACGTAAACACTGGTGACATCATGTGTGTGCTATTCTATATATGGGGACTATAACAAGGAAATGCTTTAGAAATCAGGATCTGTTGCTCTCCAGGAGAAGCTTCAGGACAACAATATGAAAATCAGTATGGTTGGGAATTGTAAAGCTTAGCTGTTTTTGATAGACTTGGGGCTAGACTAATTCATCTAGCAAGCTGCCTCTCTTATAATTGGTTTTGTGACTGGTGTTCTAGAGATTGGATCACCACATTTCTTTCAAAGGTTTCAGGCTCCCACTTCCCCACTGATGGCCCTCCTTGCTCTCTGGTAGTCCCAGGGCCAGCCTTAGGATTATCAGTGCCCAGGGTGAAAATAAAAGGCGGGACCCCCATAGCCGTACCCTCCATAGCCTCACACCTTTAACAATTGGCAGTCTGGCAGTTTGCTTATAGAAAAAACTCTCTCTCTCTCTCTCACACACACACACACACACACACACACACACACACACACACACACCTCCCCTCTGGCAGAAGGGAATCAGGGACTGGTGACTTACTGAAAGTGAGGGGAGGGGGCATAGGGCCCCACAGGAAACAACCACCCCCAGGGCTGAAAGTCATGGGCAGGGAGAGGGCCCTGAAGAAACAGCCTGTCTTGGAATCATGGGAGTGCTGGCCCTAAGGCTACCAGGCAGGGCCTCCTCTGATAGCAGTAGGGGCCGGGCCGGCCCTGGGCCACGGTTCCTACTGGTCCTGCTTAAGTTCGGCTCTGGGTGATCCACTCCTTAAGCTACTCATCTGACTGCAGCTCTTTTCACCTTCTGCAGCTTCTGTGATAGTGTTGCTGGAGATGAAGAAAGTGCAGAGAATCCTAATCACTTGAGGCACCTGAGGGAAATCAGTTTGTATGCAGGAGCCATACAGCTGCAAATCCTACCCAGTGGCACAGAGCTGCCTTTGTTTAAATTTATAATTTTTCAAACAGAAGTAAATAGCAGAATATCCAGAAGACACTGGAAGTTCTTGAAGCTCCTGCCATTTTAAATACAGGGTCCTTGTGGCCTCCATGAAAATCTATACATTCTGGACCATCCTGGCTTTTAAATTGATGGTACAATATTGACACAACTCAAGGCCTTGGGAAGTCATTGGGAGCCTCTCCTTTGACATTAGTGGGCTACCAGTCAGGTAACTATGTAAAAAGAGCCAGTGTGACTCTGGAAAACCCCCAGACTCTTCCCCACTGTAGGGGCCAAAATAGAATTTGTCATATGTGCATTCCATTTTATTTTTTCCACCAAAACAAACACTTGTGTTTTGTACATTTGTGTGTTTTCTTTAAAATGTGTTTTCTCTGGTTAAATCCTACATTTAAAAAGTAGTCTTTTTACACATTGGGAACACATACATTTTGATAAGAAAATAGACTCCTTTGCTGAACAGTGAAGGAAAAGACTAATAAATAGGCTGACAATTATGTGTTTTAAAATAGTCATGGGAAATATAGTTAGAATTATTTTTAATGGCCTGGAATATGCACTGTTGTTTTGAAAATAAAAATACTTTAAACATTTTCCAAAGTGTATGTGTACACCAACTCAGTTCTTTTGCGTCATCCATTCACTATTATCTTTTCTTGCTGCTGTTATCTCTGTATGCAGGCCTTACTCTCACTTGAATTCTGTGAATAAAAACAAAATTAGGAAGCTTATTAACCTGTGAAGCAATTTAAACCCTGCTGTAGATTTAACAGTAGCAAAACTTGCACCAAATTATCATAGTCAAATATAATCCAATTTACTACAGTGTATTAAGGCAATGCCATTTCTAACGTTAATCAAACAGCGAGTCTGTTCGTGGTAGGTGTGTGGAATGATGGAAGTAATAATTAAATTTAGATAAGGTTATATTTTAATTATTTTATGTGTGAGTCCCCTAAGCTGACACAGAATATTTATTTATCTATTTATTTATTCAATTTTTTATCCCGCCCTTCCCTCGAAGGCTTAGTGTGGCTTACAGAAATATAAAAAATACAGGCGCAAATAAACACACACATGTATATGTTTAAAACCATTTCTTCTCAATCCCTCTACCTCATCCCACACAACCCTATCCCCAACCACTGCTCGTAGCCCCCTCTCACCAGGGTACCGTGGCAACATTCCCCACCCCAACCCCCATCCACACCTGACAAATGCCTTTTCAAACAAGAATGGGTGTTTTTAGCCAAGTGCCTCCCTACCCATCACCCACCCATCATGCATGTTTCAGGGCTCTATAGGGTGCCAATGCGGCCCTGCAACATGCATGATGAGTAGGTGAGTTAATGGGTGGGGAGGCGCTTGTCTAAAAACACCCAAAATCTTACACCACCTCCAGAAGATTATTATTATTATTATTATTATTATTATTATAAGCATTTGCATAGCGCCAGCTGTGTACCTGGCACTTTACAGAACAATAAGATAGATGCAGTCCCTGCCTACGGCTTACAATCTAATAGACACGGAGGGGGGAGACAAGGGATAAATAACATCCAAGCGGATGCGAGGTCTCAGGTGTACGTGCTTGGCTTGGTTGCAGTTAGGCAGGAGTCTGCGGGAAGGGCAGACAGTAAATATTGAAAGGAAAGTTCTAACAGGCATCGGGAAAGGCGGTGAGGAAGAGGTGGGTTTTGAGGAGGGATTTGAAGGTGCGGAGGGAGGGGGCAAAGCAGATGTGGGCAGGGAGAGAGTTCCAGGCATGGGGGGCAGTGAGGGAGAAGGGATGAAGGTGGTTAGGGGAGCAGGGGAGACGAGGGAGAGCAAGGGATGGGGCAGAAGAGGAGCGGAGCGTGCATGCAGGAGTGTGTAAGGAGACTAGGACTGAGAGGTAAGGGGGAGCCAGGTTGTGAAGGGATTTGTAAGTGAATACCAGGAGTTTGTGAAGGATGCGTTCAGGAAGGGGGAGCGGAGAGGCTGCACGTGGTCGAAGTGACGGACTGAGCGGATGACCCTGGCAGTGGAGTTTTGGATGGAGATAAGGGGGGGACAGATGAGAGTGGGGGAGGAGCTTGCAGTAAGGAGGAGCTTGCAGTAGTCAAGGCGAGAAATGACCATGGTGAGTGTCGAAGACGAAGCCCAAGCTACGGGCTTGGGGAACGGGGCAGATGGTGACCCCATCAATAAGGATGGACAGGGAAGAGGGAGAGGAAGGGTAGGGAGGAAAGATAAGGAGTTCAATCTTAGCCATGTTGAGCTTGAGCTGACGTTGGGACATCCAGGTGGAGATATCAGAGAGACAGTTAATGAGACAAGCTTGGACAGAAGGGGAGAGAGAGGGGGTGGAGAGAGAGAGTTTAGTGTTGTCAGCATAGAGGTGATATTGGAAGCTATGGGAGGAAATGAATTTGCCAAGGGACAGGGTGTAGATAGAGAAGAGGAGAGGGCCCAGGACAGAGCCTTGGGGAACCCCAACTGAG
The DNA here is from genome assembly GCA_003113815.1 of Sphenodon punctatus. Lineage (NCBI taxonomy): Eukaryota > Metazoa > Chordata > Lepidosauria > Sphenodontia > Sphenodontidae > Sphenodon > Sphenodon punctatus. The sequence continues at coordinate 225,276 of QEPC01002056.1, read as the reverse complement.
AGGGGAGGAAGGAGGAGTTGGAATTTGGAAGACACACATTAAAGGAGCGGTCAGAGAGGTAGGAGGAGAACCAGTCAAGGACAGAGCCGTAGAAGCCCAAAGCAAAGAGAGTCCAGTAGGAGTGAGTGGTCGACAGTTTCAAAGGCAGCAAAGAGGTCAAGGAGGACAAGAATGGAGTAGAGGCGCTTAGATTTAGCGACAAGTAGATCACTGGTGATCTTGACAAGGGCAGTTTCAGTGGAGTGAAGGGGGCGGAAGCCAGATTGGAGCGGGTCCAGGGAGGAGTTGGCAGAGAGGAGATCCAGACAGCGGGAGTAGACAACACGTTCCAGAAGCTTAGAGGCGAAGGGTAGGAGGGAGACTGGCCGGTAACTAGAGGGGTCAGAGGGGTCGAGGGTGGACTTTTTGAGGATGGGAGAGACAGTGGCATGCTTTAAGGCAGAGGGGAAGGAGCCAGTGGAGAGGGAGAGATTAATGATATGTAAAGGGGGGGGAGGGCGACAGTGGGAGCAATGGAGGTCAGGAGGCGGGAGAGGATTGGGTCAAGAGGGTAGGTGGAGGGGTTGGAGGAAGAGAACAAAGAGGTGATTTCCTCAAGGGAGGCAGGAGGGAAGGAGGAGAGGGGGGAGGGGTGGTGAGGGAGTGGGGAGAGGAGACGGGTGGGAAACAATGTCCTGGCGGATCTTGTCAATCTTTGAGGTGAAGAATGATGTGAGATCCTGAGCAGAAAGGGAAGAGGGTGGAGGGGGGCAGGGGGGCTTGAGAAGGGAGTCAAAGGTGGAGAAGAGGCGGCGGGGTCACAAGAGTAGGATTCAACACAGGAGGCATAGTAGTGTTGCCTCGCCAGGGAGATAGTGGAGGAGAGGGAGAATTTATAGTGGAGGAAGTCAGGGTGGGAGCGGGATTTGTGCCACAGGCGTTCAGCAGCCTGGGCGCAGAAGCGGAGGTAGCAGATAGTAGAAGATACTCAGGCTCAAGCGGACCCCTGGGGAGGAAGGGTATTCCATAGCATTGGGGCAGCAACTGAGAACACCTCCCTGTGAGCCTTTGCTGTATGAACAAGGCTAACAGACGGTACCCACCGGGAGGTGCTCCTGACCAGTTGCAGGGGTCGCAATGGGGCATGGAAGGGCAGGCGGTCTTTCAGATATGTGGGGCCAGACTGTTCCGGGCTTTAAAGAATAGTTGGATATGGCTTTGTTTAATTATTTATGAGACTGCTCTTTGTCATTTAGTGCAGGGCATAGATTTGGTTATCTAGGCAAAATGGAAAGACTTGCTGACTTCATTGGGCTTCAAAACACACCTGAAGGGGTTCACATAAATTCAGCCTGCAGGCAAGCTGTGGGTAGTGTCCATAGCCCATTTTTGGTCACTGAATACCTGTCAGTAGGGACCATATGCCCTGCTCTCTCACTCCTCCATGCTGCTCCTCTTGCAGCAGTCAGAGAATGGAGAGCTCTTCTTCAGCCTTGCATAGCAGCTCAAAACAGTGGCCTAAATCTACTCCCATTAAAGTCAGTAGCAAAGCTAAGCAGAGTGCAGTTAACAGTGAGCATTTATGGAGCATTTATGCCACCTTTAATCTTTAATTTGGAATTTGCTTGATTTTGTGGCTTCATACTATTAGCTATCAGCCTGATTCTACTCTTAAAATCAGGAGCAAGTCCATTAATTTAAATGGAGTTACTTTAGTGTAAACCCTGTGTAATGGGAGCATCGGGGTGTGTTCTAACAACGTAGTTTTTGCTTCTCGCATGTAGTGTACTTTCTAGTGATTTATTCTACCATAAGTCAATAAGTCAATTTTACTTTTCCCCTCAAGATTGAATATTTGTCCTGCATACATTTATCTGAAATGCTAGATAGACAATCGAGCCTTGCATGTTGGTGGTACTCTATTCATCTTCTGTAGTTTATGATCTTCTGTAGCTTCTGATTAGTTTATGATCAAGTATTGGGAAAGGACCTTATTAATCAGTGGATGCGAGTGGAAATTGATAAGGATAATGACACATCACATGGTGTTCGCTGTGCGAGAGGGTGATTGAGACTGTTACATTACAGAAACTGATTATTAATGAATGAAAAACTTATTATAAGGAAGTTATCAAGAGATAAGTCACAATGTTAAGTCAAGCACATCAGTATATTACTGATAATGCTTTGGATGAGTTGATGTGATAGATATTTAAAAAAAACACAAAAAACCCACCAGCTGTCTATCATTTCTCTCAGGGTCCTGTCATAACCCTCAAGATGACCCCTGCATGGATCTTCCCTACATCAGCAGCCACCTTGAGAGTAGCATTTGCCACTGAGGGCTGTCCATTGTGGAGTGAAGGGTATGGGCAGTGGAAGAGTTAGATGCAACAAGGCAGAAATGTACATTGCCGTCCTCCCCTTCTTCTCTGCTTTGTCCATAGTGAAGATGTTACACCACTAGGCACTGCAATACATTGCCATTCATAGTAGATTGACTCCTTCTCTGAACCTAGCAATGTCTGGAAGAGGTCAGACAGCACAGTTTCAATGGACATCTGCTTCCGGTGCGATGGAGACATGGAACTTATTTAGATCCAGGATTGTAGCTGATTTTTGAGGAACGTATGGGTATATGGCCAGTGGTGGCTCCCCCCACCCCCCAGGGAGTTTGGGGCATTGCCCCCCTAGTGCCGTGGGGGGACCCCCGGGGCCGCCGTTTAAAAACAAAAAAACCGCGCCACCGGCGCTGACAGCAACAGCAACCTCTCAGAGACTGCTGCTGCTGTCAGTGTCTATCTCCCTTCCGGGACGCCCTCTCAGACAGGGGCGGCTGGTGGCTTTTTAGTTTGGAGGGGCAGTAAGACTGTCCGGCGAGCTGGTGGGCGGAGCCAGGGCAACGGTAGGCGGAGCCAGGGCAACGGTAGGCGGAGCCAGGAGTTCCCAGGGTTAACATCAGATGGAAGAAAACCCAGTCTAAAATGCACTTCAAGCTTAAAAGGGAAACAGTGGCAAAACCCTGGCACAACCCAGGAGCTCCCAGGGTTAACA
>QEPC01002056.1:199222-210640 GCA_003113815.1 Sphenodon punctatus | reverse complement strand
CAGGGGGCGCACCACAGCCTCCTTGAGGCAGGGCGACAACCTCCCCTGCTGCAAGGATGCGTTCACCACCCTCGCCAGCACCGTCCCCAACGTCTCCCTGGAAGCTTTTACTAACCAGGACGGGCACGGATCAAGTTCACAACACGTGGCCCTCACAGACCCCAGGACATCGGCCGCATCAGCCGGCATCACTTCCTGAAACTCCCCCCACAAAGCTGGACCGGACGGGGCCTCCGTCCCCTTGCGCTCATCCCCTACTGCCCCAAATCCAGCGTCAAAGTCGGTCTGAATCCGAGCAATCTTGTCTTGTCTTGTCCAAGCGATTAAATATTTGATCAACAGAAAAGAGCTAACAATTTCAGGGGAAAGTGTTGGTTCTGCAGAAAATTGTTGGGTCTACAAATAATATTAATATTTTATTGAAATTTTGTTTTATTTGTGATTTTTTCAGATTTTATATATTTTGAGTTTTGCTTTTCTTATTTTGAGTCAATACATGTGGTTACCTTGTGTGAATGTTACTGAAAGTAAATATAATTTGCTTTTACAAAAGCAACACTTTTTTTTTGTTTTTAGGAAAAACAAACATTTTCATGAAATGTTTTCTTTCAGGAAACTTTGATACAAAAGCATTAATTAATGAAATTATAATTAATTATTTTTGAAATTTTTAATAGGAAAAGAAAATACTTCATCTAGATCTTTACAGCTGAGGCTGTAAAGAAAGACTACTGAGTTAATCTCAGGTGCAATTTTAAGATCAAAATATGTTCTTTGCTGCTGTGGGATAAATCCAGAATAACCCCATTGGGTTCAGCACAGCTGTTAGTAAGTATTGCTATTGTTATAGGGTGCAATCCTTGCTCGTAAAGGTCAGTGCGAGTTTTGCCATTGACTTCTGCGTGTTCCTTATTGCAGTCATAAAATTCAGAGTCCCTACTCCGTTACCAGCAGCAAACCCCTCATAGCACATGGGCCATGTTAAGGGTAAAGAGAAGCTATTTATTTCTTACTGTCCTTTGCATCCAACAAATTCTAGCTCTGGAAGAGAGTTAGACACTGGATGGTTCTTTAATACCGACAGCAATATTGCCAAGCAACTGCTCCAAAGTGAGGGTTTTTATGGTACTGATCAGGCTGAAAAGAAATGCCTTCATTTTAATGACAGCAAAACAATGCAGTTATATTGTACCAACCAATGCCACGCATGCATCGTGCTGATTCAAATGGCATCTCATTTCTTGGAATAGCAGGTGCTTCTGTGTCCATTTCAATCAGAGATGATTTTGACAAGTTTAGAAAAATATGTTTGAATGCTTCTGGTAGAACAAAGATCATGCTTGATAAAGCTTACCTTGTGACAATATCATATTTGTAAAGTCAGAATTTGCCTTACTACAGCTGGGCCCTCTCATGCCAAAGAAAGATCTGTAAAATTTACTGGGCAGCATTTAAGAGTGACTAGAGCTATGTGACTAGAGCTGGCCACAATTTGCATTTGGGAATTTTTAAAGAGTAGTTTAAAAAATAGAGTTCATGCTTTCATTTTAAAGTTTTGAAAATGGAATTTCTTTTGAAAATTTATTTTTTCAAAAACTAAACCTTTTCCGTTTGCAAACATTGTTAAAAATTGTTCCTTGAAACTGAAATTTTTCAAGCTTTAGTTCTCAAAATGTGGGCAGCACAATTATGAGGCAGTTTTTCCTTAAAACCTTTCTGTGACTACTACTACTTCTATGTGCTTCTGTGCTAGTACTGGAGGAGCTATGCATTCCCCTAGTGAGGAATACATATTTTAATACTAATAAGTGCTTTTTAACAGGGGTTTTAAAGTTTTATGGACCAGATTCCTCACTGTGGTCAGGATGCACTTAGGTTAGCAGAGTTACAGGGAGCCAATTGCATTTCCCATCTGCATCCTGTGTAGCCAAGGACATTTAGATGGTTGGCCTATGCATCTAATGAATGGAAATTTGAGTATTTCACATGCCAAACTGTGTGGCACAGGGTTAACTTAGCCTACCTGCTACAACATCTGTCATAGGGCTTATTGGTGGTGAAGGGGGCATGTGCTTGTTTTAGATACATGAGAGCCTCATGAAATTATCGCCTATTTTGTATTCCTCTAAGCTATCTGAGCAGGATGCATTCATTACATCCTGATTGGAGTTTCTGGTGAGTGTTCCATCAGCAATAAAGGCCATCTCCTTTATGGCTTCTTGAGTGTTAGCACTGGTCACTTCTGTAGATTTAATAACCATTATCCCATTTCAGAGGCTGGAAAATGGGTTAATTTTCCTCCCTTCTCTGGAGAGTCTGGGCTGCTCTATAGAAATAACAAAACTCTAGAAGTGGAACAGGTTCAAGATAAACAAAGCACTTGTAAAAGCACAACAATTTTAATATTAACACATAACAATGTGCATTAAACACTCCACATGCATTTAAAATGTGTTGCCACAAGCATAAAACACTGTGGTAGGAACACTCCAGATACACTTACATGAATTCACACAAGCATGAATACTAATAGTGGGATCACTCCAGATATGCTTCACATTTATTACCACAATCACAGATTAAATCATTGGATGTTGACCAAGCTCAACATCCCTGACCTTCATGCTTCTTAAATTCAGCCAACATGTTCACGGTGCTGGACACCTTGTGTTTCTGACCCTTTCTTAAGGTCTTTTTCAACAGCGCTACTTCTTTACAGTTGCTATGGCTGCTATAGCTTCAGACAAGTGGGGAGGCCCCAAATATTGCATTAACTGCACTCCATATGGGCAGTGGTAATGGGTGATATCAGACATGACAGGGCGCCTATTGGCCCCGTCATGGAATCAACTTTTGATTCTCCACTGGAATCAAAACGGCCCGTCAACAGATGAGCCGGCTGAGTCCGGCGGGAATTGGGGGAGGGGCGGGGCCGCACGGCACAATGTGCGGTCTCGCGGCCCCGCCCCCATGTCCCTGGGCCGCCCGCCCTCCAGGGGACGGGACGGGCGCAGACATTACCGACCGCCAATTCCAGGCCGTGGTTCAATTGACCACGTTTTTGAAGACAGTGCCCGGACCATCCTCGAAAGTGTGGTTATTTTGCTTACCACTGGTGGTTCACCGTGGTGAACATCTGGTGGCGAACAACCAGACGTTATGCGACCACCCGCCACCACAGGGCATTGTCCATGGTTGACCGTGATAGGGTAACATCTGAAATTACTCAATGTTTCCAAGAACCTATATATATATAAAAATTACATCTAAATATATATTACAAAATCTCTATTTAAAAAAATATGGGGGGGGGGGGGGGGGGAAACCCAAGGTTCTTTAGCCTCCAGGTAGGTTGAACAATATTACAAATTGGAAAAAACCAACTCACCCACTCTCTGAATGTATCCATGTGTGTGTCCCCACTCTGAGTAATTCTGGCAGCAAAGCTTAAGCTACTGCAGCTTCCCTTAGTTAAATACTAAATCATCTCTATCACATACACCTGGATTATATATAAGTGCTTATGTCACAAGTGCTATTGCTAAAGCAAGTTACTAGGGGTTAACAAAATAAACATTAATACTCCTCCTTACATCAGAGAAATTAGTGTTTCCTCAACATATACAGAAGCCTTTGGAGGTTTATACTAGACTGGATAAACCCTCCTTAAGGAAGTCTCATCCAATAAAAAGCAGCCAAGGATCCCAACTTAATTTCTAATACTAATAATGGGGAAATTCTTCACTAATCAGACCATACATCAGGCTCTCCACCTCAGTATGCATACATTCATCTCTTTGAAGTCCTGTGGAGGCCCTTAGAAGAACTGACCCCATAAGCTGTATAAATGATAACACAGAGATCCATAGGTATGCCTACTGTGGGTCAAATAATGTCCAAGTCCAAATCTCACAGACCCTTAGGTATTCTTACTGTAAGGTAAATGATCCCTTCCTAGGGAAGTCCAGGTCCCGGGAGGACACATCCAAGCATCCAATTTTCTCCTCCAATGATAGTAGGAACACCCAATCTTCTCCTCCAATGGTGGTGAGAAAACTCTTCACTATATTGCTAGAAAGGTCCAAATCCTTAGAGAAATTATACAAGTCCAGTCATGGCTTCTTATAGTATATACATCTGATGTATATAGTTGTATACAACCAATCTGCTCCTCCGATGATGATAGGAAGCTTCTTCAACTATATTACTAAAAAGGTCCAGATCCTTAGAAGAATTGTGCAAAAGTCCAATCATAGCTTCTGATGGTTAATAAAAATTATTCTTCATAATCCAACAGTGGATCAGGTACTTCACAATAAATTAAATCTCCATCCATATAACACTTAGAAAAGTTAACCCTATAACATGTATACAAATAAATACCACTCCAAGCAAACACAAGAATACTACTGATATATGTATTTTAAATAGATATACCACAAGCCACAATGAGAATTATTAAAGGACATCAACTCTAACTGGGAGCACTTAGGAATAGTGGTGAATGAACTCATTTGGATGCATCATTACCATGAAAAAAATATTGGGGGATATTTTTTGAAAAGAACAAAATATTTACAGGAAAAAGAGGGACCTCCATTTAAGGGTCTTATATAAGCTGTTAAAGGACTGTCTTTCAAGAAGTTATGATCCGTCCCCAATCAGTGCTATCATTTAAACCACCAGGGGTCAAACAATTAAGCCTCAGTATCCATCTAGCTTCCTACTTCAATAGTTGAAGGGGGGATGTTAACTGTAGCGGGGAAGGAGTCTGAGGTCCTGACTGTGAGAAGGTGGGGTGATTAACTGTAGTGGAGAAGGAGCCTGAGGGATTGGGGGGCAACGATGGAGTATGTCTATAAAGAAGAATGTGAGATTGTCTGTCCCAAATCACTCTACCAGACCCCACCATGCCCTATGTAAATTCACCAAGAGACAAGCACACGGCCACTAGCCTTGGCCTCTGGGCATGTGGCTGGGCCTATAATTTTGGGCCAATGTGACTGACTTGGAACCCTCCATATTGTCAAGTGCCATCCCTGCAGCAAGAGAGTCCTACTGCAACTGTGACAGCCGGAACAAGATGCCCTATTGTTCCAGCTTGCACGCCTTCTACTGGGTGGGTGAGTGCCAGTGCAGGGGAAAGGACAAGTATTTTGATTGGGCGTGATGGTTGTATGTCACTTACTGTTGGCATGTTCTGACATGCTCCTGCATGTAGAAGGCAACCCGCAGCTCCATAAATGGTTAAAACCAGCAAAAAGGCCTTATAAGGACAAACAGCCAGTGTCCTTACATGATCCTAAATGGGTGTCTCCCTAATCAACTCTAGTGGCCATGGGGACCCCCCTGGTTTGAGCACCCATTGTTTACTGTTTCTGCAGTTGCAGGCCCATTCACACCTCCCAGGGGGTTAAGATTTAAATAACTTCTTGAGTCACCTTCTCTTTCTCCCTTTCTTCCCCCTTCCCATTGCCTCAAGCTATCTTGTGCTGTGTAAAAGACCCTTAGTTTGTACGATGCCTTAGAACTACTTCATCTACCTAGAAGGGTCTGTGTTGCTGGCTCTCCTGCACAGAAACAGACGTGGGTTCCCTGCCCCTGTTCCAGTTCCTAAGCAATAAAGCCAAGTGGCCTGATCTTGAGAGTGCAGTGTCTAGCTTGTGTATCTTGCATGTACTGCAGCACCCCTAAGCCCCACAATGCTAGAGACGACACTTACGTGTATTTCTTTTTTAAACTGTTGTGAGCTGACCTGAGCCTTCAGAGATTGGGTGGGATACAAATCAGTAATAATAATAATTAATAAATAACTGGATTTTACCCATAGAACCCTTAGAACCCCTTAACGGAATCCCACTCAGTTTGAAAAACACTGCAATCGCGTAATGGATTTTAGTTCCCGGACCTGTCTTTTCAAGGTGTTCGACAGGTAACTTGTCAGGCTTTTTCGGGTCCCCTTTTTACATGATTTTGATGAAACACCCTGTGTGGCCTGATAGCAGGGGTGCACATTCAGGTTTCATTAAAACACAAGCAAACAGAAAAAAGCACTTTTCAGCTTCCACATTTGAAACACAAATACTACCCTGCAATTTTCAGGTATGTGTTAGTGCGCTTTGTGCCTCTCAATTGCCACTTCTAAATTTGATGTTTTAATGGTTGACCTAGTAGTTTGAGCATCTCTCAAGTTTCATGGTATGTCGTGCAGGCCTGGTTTAGGAATTTTGTGCCCCTAAGCCCTTCTCAGGCCACTGCCTCCAAACCCCGCCTCCGCGCAGTGCACGGACACACACACACATGGGGAGGGTCTCACACAACACACACACACACGGGGAGGGTCTCACACAACACACACACACACATGGGGGTCGCAGAGATGGGCTCACACTCACAACACACACGGGAGAGGGGCTCTCACTAATAACATGAAAACGGGGGAGGGGCTCACACTCAAAACACACACGGGAGGGGTTCTCTCACAACACACATCGGTGGGAAGGGCTCACACTCACTCACAACACACACGCACATGGGGGAGGGCCTCATACTCACAACAGACGCACGGGGAGGAGGAGGGACTCACACTCACTTATCCCCCCACCCTGTGAGCTGCCTGCCTTGGGGTGAGTCTGGCCTGGCCCCTCAGCAGCCAACCAACCAGGCACTCCTGAGGCCAGGTCTCCGGCAGCTGCTGGGGCCACGGGGCCCCATGTTCACTGGGGGGTGGGAGAGTGACTCCTCCTGGAGTCCCCCCACCCCCCGTCTCCTGCCTCTGACGCACCCAGAGGAGCAGGAGGGAGGCGGTAGCAGCGCAGGTGGCACACACAGAGCTGTTGCACTTCCCCCCAACTCCCCGCCTAGGTCCTGTGCGGCGCACAGAGAGGCTCTGTCCAACCCCCAGCTGAGCTGGCTCTTAGCTGTGTGTCAGCGCTGATCAGCTGGCTGGCCGTACAGGCACAGACTCATGGGAGCCAAGCCGTGCTTCTGTGCCTGTGCGGCCAAGGGCTTAATGACTGGGGGCAGTGGTGACGGAACAGGGGCCCAGGAACATGGGGAGGCTGGCAGCCCTGACATCCTGGGCCCCTATGGAGGGCAGCCAAGCAGCCATTAGGCTGGCTGGGGTGGTGCCAGATGGGTGAAATGGGGTCATGTGAACCCAACTCTGTCCCCGCCGCCCAAAGTGCCACCCCTAGTTACAGGCCTGCCTTGCCCTAAATTCGGGCCTTGTCGGTGAGCTATACGAATGGACTGTGTTTTGATTTAGGTATACTTTTGATCTTTAAGTGCTTTGTGATTTGGGGGGTTTGCCTGTTTCCACAAGCAGCTGGAGGCAGAATTGCACCCACAAAGCTGGATGGGATGGGGCAAGGACATGAGAGTCCACTGCCCCCAGTGCTCTGGAGTTCACTGAAACCAGGATCTTTTGATGTTCATTGTAGGGTCATCACCTGTGCACTCATGTGAGCACACACACAGGACTGCACCCCATGCACATCCACAGTCTACACACACAGGCTGCACACCCCTGCTTGATTGCTTCCCAACCAACTGTAGCAGGTCCCAAAATCTTGAGACACAAAACACAAAAAACCCACAAAAATTGCAAGCAAAACAAGAATAGAAATAAGAAATACAAAATTTACCCTCATCCCCCGCCCCCCCACTTGCATATCTCTATCTGAAAGCTTGCACACTCTCACCAGCAGAAATTCATCCAATGAAAGATACTATCTGCACTACTTTGTCTACATCTCTTACATTTGGGAACAGCAGAGTTAACGCACTCTTTCTAGGACATCAATTAATGCTCCAGTTGCTTCTCAAGACTTGGCAGAATTGCTGTTTAGTATTTTCTGTAAGTTATTGTCAGAGAAGAGTTGACCTCTAGATTCTGCGTTTTGCTACTAATGGTTTCATAAAACTGATAGCAGTGGAGCAAGGACATTTGTATCTTTCTTGAAGCTTGTAACCGTAACGCTCTGTATATTTAACTCATTCCGTTTCTTTGTGAAGCACATAGCTGTCATCTTTTGCCTTAGGGGTAGAAGAGGCAACCGCTGTTTGGTTTTTGTTAAATTTATTGAATGAGTTTTTAAAAAGAAATACAATAGGGCTGAAATAGATTGGATTGTGTTTTGTGGAAAATTTATGACAAACTTCCCAAGAAAAACAATTCTCTGGAAGAATAAGAATACATATGGTTTCCAGATGAGAATAAAAGAAACTGGCCAAGATGATTTGGAAGAGCGAATGGTGTCTAGGAATAGGGGTGTTAATAAAGGTGACGCTCCCGGTTACGGTTGTCATGGGGCAGAGCTTTGCTTGTGTGTCTGTTAGCGAGCCGCCAGATGTAGGCCTGATACAACTCCTGACCAGATAGGCGGCTTCCCAGGAATTGTAGACCCGGGAAGAACTGGGCCCAGACAGGCCATAGTGGGCCATGCCAGGCGAGCACATGTGTTTGCACTTTCATCCGGGTCCCGGTGCAGGGGCCGCCATGGTCAGCCACCATGGCTACCTGTTATTGGCAGCCATGGCTGCCTGTCATAGTGGGGGGGGGCACCAGCTACAACGCAGGAGCAGGGCCAGCCAAATTCATGTCCCTTCCAGCCCCCCATCCCGGCCTGGTCAGTCGGTGGGAACATTTATTCAGTTCTCTGTCCTGACCCAGCTGGGGTGACCTCCTCTCCCCTGGGACATGTAGACAGCATGCCGGCTGCATGTTTATTAACACCCTATGTGTTTACTGTGATCAGGGACCTGTGTTGCTGCAATTTGCAGTGATTTTTGCAGTATCAGCCAATCCTCACAGTGCCAGACTGAAATTGCAGTGAAACTGCAGTGGGAGCTGTCTTCAGGATCTTTAAATCCTGGCTCAGACGTAAACATGTTGCCTGACCCCAAATTAAAACTGCTGCAGCAGCTGCTGCCTGTCATGGAGGTGTGACCTGACCACGCCCCCTGAGGGGGAATAAGCTTGAATTATGGGTGAGGGAGTCCTAGGATCTCATGTTTTGGTGAGGGAGGTCTGGAGTTTTAACATGAAGTGGGAGTTCTGAGGTGCTGAAATTCCAGAGCATTTGAGTGGCGTTTGATTAACAAAGTTGTGATTCTGTCAAACCTGTTGGGAAAAAAAGCATGCTGGTAAGCAAATTTGCATGTATAAATTGTTGCATAATTATGCAGATCAAGTTAATTATGCAAATGCTAATGCTCGTGGTGGATTTGCAGAATTTGGCATCACTGATTTCAAAATTAAACATTTTTGGTGCAATGAACACAGGTCCCTGTGATCCAGAAAGCTTCACTAAAAGTTCCATCATACACTAAATATTGCTTTTTTCCCCAGGAAGTCAAGCAAGTGTAAGTTCCTATGTAATTCAATACAAAGAAAAGCAAGGTTAAATCAAAGTATTACTTATATAAACCTTTCCAAAAGCCACTCAGATTAGCTGATAAATCCAAACAAATTGTAGCTAGTTAGTTACACCCTTCTCTTGAATCGCACGAAATACAGCATCCCCAAGACAAAGCATTTACTACAAAGTCTAGCATAAATGATATAGTTAAATTCTAACCTTCCTCCATTGGGAAACCAAAATTTGCTGTATGATCCCACTAAACTTTGTGTCTGAGTAGCACATTAACAAGTAGATCAACCAGTTTTGTATCAAAGAAATGGAGATGCTTGTGAATAACGCCTCTGCCTCATTTCAAAATGAAACAAACGGGCCAATTTTTGTCAGAAGCTGAATTCTCTTGAAGAATTAATTTCAGCCCTATAAGCATTTTTGCTACCGACTAAGAATTTATTAGTTAGAAACAACAGGGTGGGAGTCTTGGGAGCTTTAGTTGACCATAATATGATTAAACACCAATGTGATGCAAACTGCAAAAAAAGGCAAATGCAGCCCTGGGATGCATTAGGCATAGTGTTTCCAGTAGAGATGAGGTATTACTATTATGTCCGTAAAAGGCACTGATAAAACCACATCTGGAATACTGCGTTCAGTTTAGTTCTCTGATGTTCAAACGGGTTGAACCTGAAGTAGGACAAGCGCAATGAAGAACTACTAGGAAGTTCAGGAATAGAGAACCCATCGTACAAGATGAAGTTATACTGTACAAATATACAATTGTATATCTAATTAATATCTTCAGTGTGATAGAAGAGGAAGAGTTATTTCAGTTAAAGGGCACAAGAACAAATTAATACAACCTGGCCATTAAGAAATTTAGACTGGAAAGTGGATGAAAGTTATTACCCATGAGAACAATGAACTTCTGAAATAGGCTTCCGAGGACAATTGTGGAGGCAAAGAATAAAATTAGTTTAAAAACAGCATTGAATAAATTTTGAGAGAGAATTTGTGAAGAATTTTCCTTTTGATGCTACAAGAATTTTTTTTTTTAACCTGACATATTTTGTTTTGTTTTTAAAAAAATAAGTAAATAAAGTCTTCCTGAATCATCAAAGATGTCCACAACTGAAGGTGAGGTTGATCGGGTGTTCTGGTGACTTGGTAATTTAATTTTATATCAGGTGTCTGGACACATGCTGATTGCCATAGTCAGGCTTAAGAAGGAATTCCTCCCCCCCCCCGCCCCCCAATCAACGAATGAATCTGTACAATGTTTGCCTTTCCCTGCACTGTAGGGTGTGGCTCACTTTTTTGAGTCATCTGGATATCTATTAAAACTGCTCCCTGTTATTTCAGGCATTGGTGTGCTCTCAGGTCAATCCTGATATCTGCTTGTGACCGATCTTTTATTGTAGGCTCTACTTTTCTTGTAGTCAAACATGGGAATGATTATGTTTACACTTTAAAAATAAATGAAAGATTAGACATAGGAAGTTGTACCCAAAACAATGGATTAGGGTGGAGACAGCTACAAGAAGAGATCCAATGCCATGACACCTAAGTCTGGTGTCATCCCCTAAAAACTCCATCCTACTCCCAATGATCAGATAGAACATCCTGGCTCCTCCCTTTGATAGGGAGCAGGAGAGCCACAATCCTCTACCCTCACCACAGAAATCTGAGCTGAAATTTGAGTGTTAAGAGTAGAAGGGGGGGCGGTGGGAATTTTTGTTCCCTATGGACCAACTGGTAGTGGGAAGCAATAGCGCTGTACCCAGTGCGTAACTAGGGCTGATGCGGCAGCAGCTTTTACCGCGCCGCGATTCCGTTCCGCCATTTCGGAACTGCCCGTGCCACACCGCGACTTTTCTGCGGATATTCCGCTAATTCCACCAGAATTCTGCAAATCGCGGAATTTCGGAAAAATCGTGGAAAAATAGCGGAAACCGCTATTCCGCTATTTTTTTGCGCTGGCGGAATTGCGGAAATCGCGAAAATGTCATGTTTCCACGATTCCACTAAGTTGCGGAATTAAATAAGCGGAACCGCGGAA
>QEPC01002056.1:176226-188209 GCA_003113815.1 Sphenodon punctatus | reverse complement strand
ATCTTATACCACAGTGACACGTAAGAGAATCCCTGGCATAGGCTCCTTCTCTGCATATGCTGTGCAGGCATATAAAATTGGGACCCTTTATCACATCTTTCTGATATTTGGCAGAGATTTTCATGGAAGTGTGATATACATCCCTGATGCTGGTTGGACTACAAAGATGTTACAGTCAGACATATATTTATAAGTTAATTGCTTATACCACCAGGACCCTTTAACCAATCCTTCTGAAAGTTGGCATAGATAGTAAATATGGGAAGGGGTATAAACATGCCAAGTTCCATCTACATTAAATGTGAGAAAAGAAGTTACACCTAAGAATGTATATGAAGATTTTTGCAAAATAAATTAATTCAACTGCTTAGAAAATTGGATTCCTTTATCCAATACTTTTCGCGTGTGTGGTACACACAGTGCCTTCCATTGGAGGTATAAGCATTCAAAGTTTCAGCCAAATATAGCAAAAAACAAAAAAGCTACAGCCAAAAAAGTGTTTTCCATTGAAACCAATGGAAAACTAAAACAAAAGCAAAAATGAAAACGACAATTTAATATTTTTTGAAAATGAAAACAACAGATTTAAATAACAAAAATAAAAACAACATGGGCCCCTGGTGCACACCTCTCATAGAAAGAGTGTTATCAGAAGTCAGGGTGATAAGTATTAATATCTATTATTTACGTAGTGCCTTAAAGTTAAAATATAAGTTTGCTGCTTCAAGCTGCTTTATGAAGTTTTGTATTTTAAAACAAGTCCAGGGAGCACTGAGTAGTGAGTCATAGTTTCATGCTAAAGATGCAGTCATGTGCATCTTAGTATCATATGGTTATTATTAAAATAAATGAGGTGCGGGGGGTGTTTCGTGTCCACTCTTACCTATAGTGGATGCTTGTGCGTGTGTATCATAGAAAAATAGCTCTGTCTTCTAAAATTGGCATCCTTTTTGCCCTATCACTGAAAAAAATCATTTCGGGCAGTACAACCTCTTAATTTGTATTTGCTAATACCCCTTGCCCAATTACTGTTTACTGCAAACTGCTGTGTTACACTCATTAACTGATGGCATTACCAGGATTGCCATATAGACTGTTGGGGAGCAAAGAAGATGAAATATAAAGAACTGTATTTTTGATGTGAAAGATATCTGTCTGTATAAAGCAGCAGTGGAGTAATGGCAAAAGTGAAGGAGATTACTCATGTGAGTAAGAATAAAGACAACTGCATTTGTCGACGCACAAATAAGAGACAGGACGCCATTGCATGGATTTTAACATGGCCGCACCCTTTATTCATCCAAATTAACAAATCAGCTGAATAGGTGGGGGTGACATTGCCTAGTGCGATCCGGGTCCAGTATCAAAACAGCACCACGTGCCAACATACAACTGCAGGGGAGGGTCTCGATATACCCTCAATGACTCTCCCCAAAACTAGAACATCTCCCCTTTGTCAATCACTGTCTGCAGACAAAGGGGACATGGTCCACTGGTATCTGAGTAAGGAGAAGGTACGCCACAGGTTGGGGACCATACATGTCCCTGCCACCCTGGCAGGTCACCCCTTCCAGGGAGCCACGTCCTGCTCTTGCGGTATACGTGGCTTCCCCACCTCTTACGGAGATGATTCCTATCTTATCTCAAGCTAAACTATGAACAGATACTGGACCCCTGCAAAGGGTGTGACAATTTGTAATAACAACCATAAAGAAAACCATCCTCAAGTAGACACCCATTCTAATGGCCAGCCGAATTACCTCATACTGTAAGGAAAGCAAAAAATCAAGAGGGCCACCAGGCCAAACTGTTGCCAAAAATTCCTTCCTGGCCCATCTAATGCGACCGGTCGACACCACAGTATGAAGGGAGGGAGAGTGGGTGCTGCTTGCTTCCCTGCTCGTCCTGAACTGAGCAGGGAGGTGAGGAAACACTCGGTGGCTCCAACCCCCATGTGGGGTGGAGGCACCAATCACTGGTGCTTGCTTTCGCGCCATTCAACAGGGGTTGCCTAGGCAACCCCACCTAGGACGGCCACGGCTTGCAAGTCCCTGCATCAGGGGTCTGCAAGCTCGGGCGTCCTGCCTCTCTGCAAAGGTTGGCGAGACAAATTCCCCCCGCCGTGGATTGCGGCGGAGGTGCACCTCATTAGACCTGAGTGTCTTTCCTGCTCGGCATTTTGGCATACACATAAACTAGGTTTTAAAGATGAAAAGTCAGTTTACTATCTTGCTGTAATAACTCACCTGCTGAAATTCTTTGGTGTTTAATCTGTAGTTCTAGAACTATCGCATTTCATTACCTTTCTTATTTTCCATAGGATGCATAAATTACTAGGGATGTGCAAACGCGGTTCGGATGTTCGGGGTTTGGCCCGAACTCAGCCAGTTCGAATGGCCAAACAGAATGGCTGAACAGAACGCCTGAAGCCCCAAACAGTTCAGGTGCGTTCAGATGAGTTCAGGTGGGAAAAAACCTGGCTGGCAGGCCCAGGGAGGTGGTCAGCTGAGGAGGGGTGGCGAGGCTTGGACTAGCAGCCAATCTGTCCAATCACAATCCCTCTTTTCCTCAGACCACTGGCTTGGCAGTCTGGGATTGGCCACGGACCAGGCTGCACAGAGCCAATGGGGCTTGTGGTAAGGCGGGCACAGCAAGTAACAAAAGTCATTGCCCTCCCCCCATCCCCTTCCATATCGTTCTGAGCTAGCCACTGATCCTGTCAGCAGGCATTTTCAGAACTCTCCCTCTTCCAGCAGTTTGTGTTCCTCCCAATCCATGCCATCCTCCTCCTATTTCATCAATTTCCACACATTTACCTCCATTGTTTCATTTATTTAGATTAGATTAGATAGATTTAGGTGTTATACCCGGCATCAAGAAGCAGCCACTTCAGCCTCAGGTCCCACCATCAGGGTTCTGGGGCCTACGTTACAGGCAGGGAGGGCTGTCGTTCCACTTCATCCAGAAGCTGCCACTCTCCTCCCAGGACCCACCATCAGGGTTCTGGGGCCTACATTACAGACATGGAGGACTGTCATTCCACTTCATCCAGAAGCTGCCACTCTAGTCCCAGGACCCACCGTCAGGGTTCTGGGGCCATCATTCCGCTCACAGGGAGCTGTATTTCCACAGCATCAAGAAACAGGCAGCCACTGCAGCCCCAGGACCCACCATCAGGGTTCTGGGGCCTACGTTACAGGCACGGGGGACTGTCCATCCATGTCATCTAGAAGCTGCGACTCTAGTCCAAGAACACACCATCAGGGTTCTGGGGCCGTCATTCCGCTCACAGAGAGCTGTCATTCCACAGCATCAAGAAACAGGCAGCCACTCCAGCCCCAGGACCCACCATCAGGGTTCTTGGGCCTACATTCCAGGTAGGGAAGAGGCCCAGCCATGGCTTGGTGGCTGGCACTGCACTCATATGGGGCCGGACATTACAAGCTGGCATCCTACTCGCCAGATCTCAACCAATTCTTCTGCAAATTGGTCAAGTAGGCTTGCCTAGTGGTGATTCACGTGGCCAGCCAGCCAGCCACCGCCTGCCATGATGGCAACTAGAAATGGAGAACCCATCCAGCATAGAGTGGGCAGAACTGGAGGCCTGCTAGCCTGCAGTGCCTGGCCAAGTAGGGGTGGCAGGCCAGCCGCCGAACTCAAAGCCTTCCCAGCCTCTGCTGCTGGGTCTCAGATGGCCAGCCCTGGTGCCACGGGTACCCCCAGGGGCCAAGCACCGAGCCTGCCTGCCCAGGCAACCCGGGGTGCCAAGCGCCAAGCCTTCCTGGTCTCTGCTGCTGCTGCCGCTGGGTCTCTGCCATTCTGCCACGGGCACCCCTGGGGGTCCCTGGAGCACCCCAAGCCTCCCGGTGGGTCCGAACTCCACCAAACGTTTGGCAGGACCAAACTCCGCCAGACCAAACCCCCGAACCCGAACTAGGTTTTCCGGCTGAGCAGCTGAATGGCCAAACGACCAAACATCCGAACCCCATTCTGCTCGCACATCCCTATAAATTACATACCCATCTTGCAAAATATTTTTGTGTGTGAGTAAATTTATCTCCTGCATAGTCTCATTGGATGAAATCCTGGGTGTACTGAAGAACATGGCAATGCTCCCCTTGACTCCAAAGGACATTCTCTTCATTTTGATTTACAGAACTTGGCCTGTGCATCTCAAGTGGTTGCGCTCTCTCTTTCTCTTTCACTCTCGCTGTCTTGCTCTCTTGATAGAGATTTAAATAGCCAGTATAATTATCAATCAATTTTTATTCTGCGTAGCCAATGGCCATTGCATAGAATTATACCGAAACATGTCTAAGATACATAAACAATAAAACATTGCATAAAAAGAATAAAATGATACCCAGGGTGACAAAATGTTGCAGTAAGAGAACCTCAAAATCAATTTCAGAGGGGGATTCTCCGGCCCTAAAGCCACTGATACCAGATATCTACTGCCTCACTCTTCCTACTGTAAGGGTTAGTGTAAAACTTAGCCAGCTTCAACGTATTACTCCTAACTCAACTAGACCTTTGGCAACTACCTTAGGTAGTTATGGTAGGATCAAGGAATCATCCGGTAGGGCTCTAAATTCCACAAAATTATTTCTATAATGAACTATGCACAGAAGAAAGGCTTCAACATTATTGATGTCCTGGGAATTTGAGCCATCCAAGAGTCTGCCCAACAGAACAGAATCTGACCTACCAGGTAACCTTCCTAATAGAGCCCCCAAGTATCTTTCCCTCGGCCGATCATACAGGTGGCAACGGAGTATGATATGAGCCACGGTCTCAGTGGCACTGTTATCAAAGAGACAAAGCCTTTAGGCAAAGGGGATACCCTGGAATCATCCCTCGAGAACCTGGGAGGGGAAAGCGTTAAACTCGGGCACGAAAAAATAGTAGTTTAGCCCTTGCCGATACTGTAGTAGTAAGGTATTCCGCAATTTGCCCTGGTTCAGGTGCCCAACCTAAATAGGCCCTAACATGGGGGGAGGCATTGACCATACCCACCTCTTCCTGGCATGCAATATCTGAGGCTCTAGCCAGTACCTCCTTTCTTACAGTCCCAGAGGTTTTATGGGAAAGATATTCTCTAGATAGTCCTGTTTCCTTAAGCTGCCCCTCCACTTTGGAGTGCCATGGGCTCATGAAGCTATCTTCACTAGCCTCCTTAAGTAGGACTGAGCACTGTTTGGAGAAAAGTTGGCACCAAAATTTAAGTGTTTGCTCATGGTCCACCTGTTGCCAGCTTTTTTTGCCCAGTTCAAGCCTTGTGGTAACATAGGGGGTACCTTTCGGGTTTCCCAACAGACCCAATAGGAACCTGTTCTGGATTACATTAATACTTTGTGTGGCAAAGGGGGCTCAGAGCTCTGCTCCATATAGAACTTGGGCTCTGACCTTACTGTTATGGACCTGGACTGCCAACTTGGGTGCACTCCTTCCTTGGTGTGAGAAGAAGGCATATATGGAGCAAGAGGGGCCTTGGCCGCTAAACTTGCTCTTAACACATGCTCCTTCCAGGTGCCATTCTGATGGAATAAAAGTCCAAGGTATCGAAAAGATGCCACCTGCCGAATCGGGTGGCCCCCCCATTGCCCACTGAAAGGATTTATTTTTATTGGAGAATTTTAGATTTGCTATAGTTGATAGTTAATCTGTTATCTTTACAGAAGGCGGAAAAGGTGTTTAATTGCCTGGTCAGGCCAATGCGCGTCTGGAACATAAGTGCTACATCATCTGCATATCAGAGGCAGCCTACAGTCCTAGAGGCCAGCTGCAGTGGGCAAAATTTTGGGTCAGCCATTTGACTAATAACTTCATTGATGTGAATATTGAAGAGGGCTGGAGCCAACACGCAGCCCTGCCTAACACCCACTGTAGTATTTATAGGGGGAGTGGTATGCCCCGATGATCGACCCTAACTACTAATGAAAACTTGCCATATAAAGCACGAATGAGGCTGAACAATCTTCCGTTGATAGAGGTCCTCTGGAGTTTTTCCCAGAGGATCCCTCTATCAACGGAGTCAAAGGCGGCCTTAAGATCTAAAAAGGCCACAAATAATATACTATTCCGCCTCCTGTATTTACTGGCCAGATGATATAATACAAAGCATAGCTCCATTGTCGATCGCCTTTTCTGAAAGCCTGCTTGTTCTAATGCTTACACCTTCTCCCGGTGCATCCATTCCGTTAGCTTTCCGAGCAAAAACTTTGCATATATTTTCCCTATTACACACAAAAGGCTGATCGGTCTATAATTTGCCGGATTATTCCTAAGGCCTTTTTTAAAAATAGGTACCACTACCAACTTGCCCCATAAGGCCGGAATATTTCCAGAGTGGTTTATTGCTGTGAACAAGGCAGCCAATAGAGGGATCCACCACTCTTTGTGCAATTTAATAAACTCAATATATATGAGGTCAGGTCATGGAACTTTATGATTTTGAAAAGAGTCTACCAGCTCCTCTACCTCATTTGCCACAACCGGAGGCCAAGGCGAAGTATCTGCAAGGGCTAAATCCACAGGGACCCACTTACTCGCCTCACCACCTGTAGAAAATAAGGCACTAAAATGCTTGACCCAGGTGTGCGGGTCAATTACAAGTGATGTCAAGCTTGGCTCCCATATGGATGCACCATGAATAAGCTGCCAAAAGTTCCTAGCATCTTTCTTTTCTGCCGCAGACACTAAGGTTCCCCATTGCATCTTTAAATATTCACGCTTCTTTGTCCTAATTGACTCCTTATATTCCGCCCTCAACGCCACCTCGTTTCCTCCAGGAGTAGTCCCAGCAGCCCCTGCCTGATCGTCAATGAATGACAGTGGGGCATTTATGGGCTGGGGCAGGCTACCAAAGCCCTGTCCAGTCGTTAAAGGCAATGGGTTTAATTCTGAGACCCCCACTGTACAGTTGTCATCATTGAGTAAAGGTGATGAGAATGAAACCTCTGTAGGTGGCAGTGGAGAATTTATTGGCTGAGCCAAACTACTAGAGTCATTGGAGGCTGTGATTTTAATTCTGGGGCCCCCATTATATGAGGATTAACTTTAGATAAGAAGGGAGGCTGCCTATTAAATGAGCTGGACCGCCTAACACTAATAAGTTTATTGAAATATAAGGGGGTATGACCTATCCCCTGAGATGCCAACTGCTGAAGTCTTAATCTCGCAGGGAGTTGTAGGTAAATTCCTAAAAGATCTTTTAGGAAGTTGGATAGTATTGGGATTATCACTGGTTGCCATGGGAGCCAGGTTAGTCTGGCGAGGTGGCCCATCATGATTATATTAATTTTTAAAGGACAGGGGGCGCACCGCTGGATCTTTGTAAGCCCTACCGAGGTAAACACCCCAGGAGGCAAAGAGGCCCGCATGCGAAATCAAGATATCAATTATTGAGGGGAGGCCAAAGTGAACCACCAAACGCCGGAGATGTCCCATAGGAGGTAAATAAGTCACCCTGGTCACATGGTGTCAGTATAATGATGATACATAATCTTACCTTATACATAAATATTTTGAGGGAGAAAAATTTCCTCTTCCTGCTGGCAGTGTAAGCTCTCAGGATTTATACAGGAGAAGAAAAATGACAGAAGGGATAGTCGTCGCATTATGTAGCAAGAAAACAAATGGGGCCAGGAACTAAAATCCCATGTGTACTGTGAAGCCTCGTCCTAAAATGATTTTTGATGTATTTATTTTTAAATTTGACCCAAAGGTCAAATTTACGCTTTGGCATTGCTTCAGTGGCTTCTCACCATTCCAATACAATATTTTCATTGTAAACTCAACTGCCTATAAGCACACTTTAAAAATTATTCATTTCAACTGTGTCAAGAAAAATGAAATTCCTGTCTTCAGATCTGAAACCTTCATTAGGCTGTTTCTTCATGAGCACAATTATCCTGGGATTAGCTGTAATTCTGGGATGACGTCCATCCTGCGATTGTCATCCAGGGATAAGTGTCTACAGGATCTTAGCTGCAATAAAACGGTTGTTTAGGTGTATAAGCTCAGCTTGGCAGAGGAAGTAAAAGCACCTGTTCATAATTTCTTTTTTTCCTTTTTTTCATCAAGTGAAACCAATCATTGGGTGTTAACAAATGTGATGGGGCCTGGTTCAGCCCGCCTGGACTAGCGCCAAACCCGCACATCTGCTCCAGGCCCGCAAAATGTGGGCCAAGTTCAGATCCCACCGGGGAAGGTGATTGGCCTGGAAACGTGGGACAACAAGAACCTGGACCCACAGTCCGGACCCAAGAGCCACCCAGGCGGGCCAGAGTGCACTAAACCAGGCAAGCCTGTCTGTTTTCATGCCCTCCCAGTCTGACGTGGGGGGTTGCCATGGAAACCAGTCATGTCCACCTGTCATGGCAGTGGATGGGGCACCAGCTGCGGCGAAGCTGGCCAAACACACCTCACTCCCTGCCCCCCAGGTTAAGCCATGAGAATGTGTGTTCTGTGCCCCAAGCTGACCCAGCCGCGGGTAGCCCACCTCATTGGCTGCATGTTTGTTAACACCCATTGCTAAAATAAATTCCAGGTTCAGGTATGTTCTATTCCATGTGCTCCTGGAGAGTGTATTAGAACTAACAGGACAGTCTTCCACCATTAAAGTCAGTGGGTGGAAGACTGAGTCCTTAGTGAACAGTACACATGTTGCAAGGATGTAAACCAACCACACACACACACCCCAACTGACATAAATATGGAATGGTGCAGATATCTAGATGCCTGATCAGAAAAGAGCAACATCATTTTGTTGACAAAATAAATGTAGAAGTTATGTCTCTCTTGTGGAATTCAGAGTAGACCTAATTTCCATTTTAAAAATACTTTTATGAAAAATATAATGAAAATGTTATTCAAACCATTCTAAATTACCTTGAAAGTATGTACTGAATGAGGAAGGGGACTGCAGGAAGAAATAATCTGGAATCTGTCCTTACTTCTGCCACTGAGTTCTTGTGGGATGGATCCTGGAAATGCTGCCCACTTCTAGAGCCAAAGTAGCCTGGTGAATAAGACGTTGGACTTGCACCTGCACCTAAGAGACCATGGTTCAAATCCTGTCCTTCTGTAATGAACTCTGTGTTGCCTTGTGCAAATCACTCTTTCTTAGCCCCAGTTTCCCATATGTAAAATGTGGCATTCCGCAGGGTTCGATCCTGTCTCCGCTTTTGTTTAATGTGTATGCGCAGCCCCTGGGGGAGATCATGAGAGGGTTCGAGGTGTGATGTCACCAATCCTAATGACCTCTCTCTCTCACGGTTGTTATGAGGAAGGGCTAAATTCCATAGTAAAAAACCTCCAGTTTACAAGAAACGTTAAGGCTCTTGCATATTCAATAGGGGTGGGACTTCACCCAAAAAAACGGATACCGGTTTTACCGGATACTGGTTCCCCAAAGCCCGGTTTACCAGATTAGAACTGGTATACCGGCACCGGTATTTTTCCATTGATTTCAATGGGGAACTGTCCCCATTGAAATCAATGGGGAAGAAAAAATAAACACTTTCCCTCCCCCGTCCAGGCTGCGCAGGTGGAAGGGGGGTCACCCCCCCACCCACCCTGCCCAGCCTGGATTTTTTNATATTCAAGTTTTTTGTTAAATACAAAGCGCCCCCCTGCCCTCGCTCCCTTGCCTCCCCCACACCCAAAGTGCTCCCCAGCCTCACTCACTTGCCCCCCCTGCCCTCGCTCCCCAGCACCCTAAAACTCCCAGACACAATTTCCCAGAGCCCCGCTAAGGGAAGGGAAAGACAGAAAAAGAGGCGGCAGGCAGCACTCCTCTTCAAAGCCCCTCTCCATAGGCTAACATGGGTTTTTTCACAACCCCATAACTTTAGAACTACTAATCAGATTTATAAATAAAACCCCAAAGGCACTCCCTAGCAGCCTCCTTTAATTTTCTAAAAGGCTAATTCCTCCTCCCCACCAACATTCAACCGCTTTACCCTGCCCAAATTGAGACGTTCTGACTAAATGAAAAATCAGGCTTGAAAGTGCCTTTTTCAAACTGCAATAACTCAGCTTTTATCCAATGGATTCAGCTGACTTTTTCACAGCATGAACAGTTTACCCAGTGATACTCCACAACAAATTTCACAATCCTGACTTTGATCATGCCAATTTTAGAATAAATAGAATGTTGGCTTTATAATGTAGTGTGCAACACACCTTAACTATTAGAGCACTCCCGTGCTCTAATAATAAGGATTATGGAGCATTTTGAACACTGAACATGCTATAGAAATAATAATGATGTGGGCCTCATTTTCTGTATTCCCACCTTGAGACACTTGGGCCAGAATTGTAAACATCCTTAGTAATCACAACTGTGCCTATGAAGAAACTCATCCATCTCTGTCTTGTGGAAAGATTCTTGGTGATTCTAATGGGCTTTCTAGATCTGGTTCTTAGTACCTGTGTTGTTGGATGGAGGAATTCCTGATGGTCCTAGAAACAAATAGTATTCTCCAAAGAAAATCTCCATCCTGAGTAGTACAAGATAGGATGGACCACTGTTCTGATCCAGTTTGTTCTCTATTTTTGTGCTTTTGCACCTTGAAAGCAGGACAATAATGATGATTTTAACAAAATGTTTTTTTAAAAGTTTATTTAGTTTCTGCTTTTGCTGAAGTAAATGTATTGCATGAAAGCAAAACTGTAGACAGATTTTGCTGAAATCTCCTTCCCAAATCTGTAGACATCTGCAGCTCATTAACCTGGTTGTTCGGTTGAAAAGGAATTACACTAGTATCTGCTGAATGCGTAAAACCAGAGTGGAGATCTAAATGCTCCCGGTGTTCTTTACTATGCAGTCCAGCAATTGGATCAAGAAAACATTGATACAGCCTACAGGATGGGCATTGAACACTAGGCCCCAACTGTTGCAAAGCTGGGAGACTATAAGGATTAGGAGGGGGGAAAGGCAAGCCTAGAAGGGCAGGGTAAATCCAAGTCTCTGCAACCTAGTCAGTGCAGTTTAGAGAACTGGCGAGTAAATGGAAAGAGTTTCCTAGATAAATCGGAGCACAGAGACTTCTTTTCATACCATACCATAAGCCCAGGAAACGGCCCCCTTAAATTAAGCTTGAAATATTTGGTAAGTATTTACATCTCATTTGTTTAACTGAGCAGACTGTGGAATAAGAACACAGAGATAAGTATGGTCTTTAGAGGGTATGCCACGCTGCTTGACTCCTACAGCATTTTGTATGTGTTGCCCTGCTTTGATCTGGCACTACTTCACTTTAGAACCCAGCTGAGACAATTAATACATTTAAGGCAAGGCAGTAGTAATAGTTAAAGCAGGTACATTCAAAGTATGTTAATTTTGATTCCGATGCTATTGCCAGGGCTAGCTTTCTCCATTTTTTGAAGTACAGGGGATATTGCTGGAGAGGGTAATATTGCTGGAAAGGGAAAAATGCCCTCCAAATACTGCTGTGTCAATTGATAGCAGTGGAGGTGTATAGCCAGTATAATTTATATTTCTATAGATAATATACAGCTACGGCTTAGGTGAAGTGCATTAAAGTGTACAACAGACGTGTTGGATCTTAGCTGTACTGAGTAAGTGGGAATTTTAAGGTTTCACCATAAACCACAAATATGAAACTGCATGGAATGGAATTATATGGTTTTGAAAGATAAATGGATGATATGACACCGTTGTTGCCTCTGTAATTCAAACCTGATCCCCATCTATTGGCTTGTTGCCACAAACATACTTGAGGAAGAGGAGTTACTCTGGAGTAACTGCCTGCCTCTACCTCCCAGGAGCAGGAGCTCCTCGCCTCATCCTTTGACTTCAACAGTTTCCTGAGCAATTTGTTTCCTAATTGTTCTGAATTGTGGAGGGTGGAAAGCTGAAGAAAACAAAGGGAAAAGCAAGTTGCAACATGGAGAGATTCGTAAAGTAGGTGGAATGCAAATTCCTCCCTTCAGTACAGATGGGAAATGTTACTGA
>QEPC01002056.1:107408-164994 GCA_003113815.1 Sphenodon punctatus | reverse complement strand
CCGTGGTCCCGTTCCCGGCACGTCTGTTTGGGTCGTTTTCCAACCCCCGGGCGTGGTTGCGCTGTTCGCCCCCCCTGGTGGTTCGCTGTGGTGAACCGGCCGCCCGTAACGTCTGAAAGTACCCCATGCTGACATTGGTCCTCCTCTTGCTATTTTTTTTTTAATTTGTGAAATACATTTAATCTGGGCCTCCAAGATGATGATTTTAAATAGTCTCCATGCCACTTGCAGACATTCAGCTCTCATGACCACTGACTAGCTTCCTCACTTTTCTATAGTTCCCCTTTTTAAAGTTAAATGTTATTATGGTAGTTTTATTTGCTATTCTTTCCCCTATACGTATGTTGAATTTAATTATATTATGATCTCTATTGCCAAGTGATTCCTCTACGTTACCCCTTGTACCAAATTGGGTGCTCCACTTAAGACTAGATCCAGAGTCGCTTCTTCTCTCGGTGGTTCCAGGACTAGCTGCTTCAAGAAGCAGTTGTTTACGGTGTCTAGAAAGTTTGGTCCCAGTCCAAGATCCACACGTGCATGGACCAAAACTGCAGTTGTGTGTGTGTGCTCACAGTGTGTGCATGCAGGATGTCCACAGGAAATTCCCCCCATCTCCCAACAGCGCCACCAGCAGGAGAGGAAGAGGCAGAGGCAGGCTGAAGTGGCTTCTGTTTGGTGGCACAGTAAGGATGCAGGGGACTTTCCTGTGGGCACCCTGTGTGTGTACACTGTGTGTACCCACACGCCTGCAGTTTTGGTCCACACATGCATGATGAGCACACAGACCTTGGATCAGGGCCTTTATCTCTGCATCACAACCTGAGGTGATATATAAGGGTAATCGTAGTCACCCATTACTATTTTTCTTCTTCAAGGATCTTCACGATGCTCACTAGGGATAGGCGAACAGAACCGAGTTCGGAAATTCGATTCGGTTCAGTTCGGAAATTCGGTTCGGTTCAGATGTTCAGTTCGGTCGACCGAACTATTTGAGTTCGGTCTGAACTACAAACTTCCAAACAAAGTTCAGAAATTCAAACCCCATTGAACTAAATGGAATATTATCTTTTAGGGATGGGCAAACAGAGCGAAGTTCAGAAATTCGGTTTGGTTCGAAAATCGGATTCAGTTCAGAAGTTCGGTTCGGTTGACCAAACTGGTCAAGTTCTGTCCAAACTCCGAACCATGTTTGCCCGTCCCTAACTCTCACTTATGGGATCCTCTTCCTGTTCCGCAGGCCACTGGAAACTCTCTAGCGTCAGCAATTTCCAAGCAGAATTCCTGGAACGTTCTAGAGTTTGAATAGGCTCTGCCTTGCAAAATCCCCCCACCCCTCTCATCCTCTGTTTGGGCTTTTAGTAATGTGGGAGGTGATAAAAGGAGGGAGCAGAGCCCCTTCTGACTCACTTCCTTCCAACCACCTTCAGCGATTTAGGAATACTCTTCATTGCTAATGTCAGTGATTCTTCTACTTACCGTCAACATTGTGTCTGTACCTCCATATCATTTCCGGAGTGAAAACTGTCTCATGATACCCCCTTAGGGGGCTCTCTGGCTTCGGACCACTAGCCTGGGTCCTGAAAAGGACAAAATGTCAAAGAAATCAGGTTTTAAGAAGTGTGCCTCCCGCCAGGCAACACTCTCTGTATCTGATCAGCATGCTAAGTACATTGGGTGCCTGGGAGAGCCCTACAACATGAGGACATGCAGTGCTTGTACAGCTCTCTCCTTCAGAGTGAGAAAGGACTGACTTCTCCACCTGAAAGATACCTTGAAGGGGCAGGCTCTCTAAAGCGGTGATGCCGGACTTCTCAGGATTCTTCCAGCACCGTACACGCATGCCGGCACCAGCAGTGCTGCAGCCCTAGCCCAGTCCAACTGACCCATGGACACCAGTGGTACTGTCTCCAATCCAGGCCCCGTTCCAACTCAGGATGCCAGCAACACCGCCCCATGATCAGACCCTGCGCCACCTACCTCTCAGCAGACTGCTACCCAGGGTCCTGAAGAACACAGCACTGCACCTCTCCAGCCTTCAGATACCACTCCTGTGGGAAGAGCAGACAAAACAGCCTCTAAGAAGAAGAGGAAGAAAAAGAGAGCTAGATCTGCAACCTCACCCTCAGATGCAGAACCAGTGACACTCCCACCTAGCAGGACTCTCACGGTGGAAACGTGTTCTCAGAGGAAGAGGGAACCTACTCTCTTACCCTAACATCACCTCAGATCCATCCTATGAGAGAGTCCCCCCATGAAAGAAATGCCATGGCACCAGCACACCAGTCACTAGCAGTTGCACAGGAGGGAGCCATCCTGACCCCGTTATTACCCTTATTATGGCAGGAAGGGTATCACTCCATGCTCCTGCTGTTTGCCGAGAGGAAGGGAGTCCTTCTTTTACCAAGAAAGAAGGCACACTTACCACTATCGCTCTGGTTCCAGGGGCTCCCACTCAAGATCCCACAGCATAGCAAGCCACCAAGCTACCACAGGAGCCAAAGACACGCGCATTGTGAGCACTCCTTCTCCCCAAGGTATGCACCTAGGTCTTATAGGGAGTCTAGGGAGAAGTCGGGGTCACTTGTTTCCTCTCATAGACTGGTGCCTACTCAACCACCAGACCCAATATCTCCACCCTTTCTGCCATTGGTACCTCCTTCGTCACCAACATTGGTTCTGGTGCCAGCACTGCCTCCAGCCGTACAGCAAGCACACCAACAGGACCTCATGTGGCACCACCCTCTGCACCAGCGCAACCATCTATGGAGCCACAAGTTCTGGCAGGAATGCTCTTCTTTCAGACTTTGCTGGGTCAGACACCACAAGTGCAGCCTGGAGTTCCAGCCAGTCCCCCTGAAAAGATGGATTGCTCTCATCTGCCTCCCCTACCCCTGAGGAGGAGGACATGGTCTACCCTCCTCCATCGGATTTGGTCTCTGACCCTGCATCACTGCTCTCAAAAGACAATGTCAGGACCTTCCATGCTGAGGCGCTTCCTTGCTGAGCTTCCCCAAATCCCAAGCAAGGTCCTCTGTAAGATACCGTCTAGACCAGTTTTGGGAATACTTGATGCAGGGGTTCAGGCTACATCATGCTGCCTCTTTTCAATGAGCTAATGGAGCCTTCATCATCAGTATGGCTACCGCCTCTTTGGCTGCCTCTGTAAATAAACTGGCAGATGCCCTATACACTATCCCACAGGAGGGAGCTGTGATCTTTTTCCACCCCTCACACCAAATTCCCACGTGATAGCCACTGCCACTCAAAAGCCCAGGCCGGAGGAGTCCACACCTCACCCATTGATAAGGAGGGAAGATGCCTGGATGTTTGGGGCTACAAAGCCTTTTCTTCTGCGATCCTGTCTCTCCGAGAAGCCAACTATTTAGTGGCAACGTGCGGCTACCTTCATTGGCTCCTGTCGCAGATGGCATCTACAACTGATGCCACACACACGGTTGCTCTGCAGAAGGAGACATCTGTGATGCATATAACGGACTGTGCTATATGCAGTGTTGCCTCAGCTGTCACCTTGAGGAGGCACACATGGCTCCGCTCGACTGCTCTTACACCAGAGAGTAAGACTTGCATAGAGGACCTCCCTCTATGGAAGGAAATGAGGCAGATGTGGCTCTATCCCCTCCTTTTATCACCTCCCACCTCTCACAAGACTAAAGGCCGATGCAGAGGATGGGAGGGATGGGGAGAGTTTGCCAGGCAGAACCTGTTCAAACTCTAGAAGGTTACAAGCATTCTACCTGGAAACGGCTCGCGCTAGAGAGTTTCTGGCGGCCTGTGGAGCACTAAGAGGATCCCATAAGTGAGAATACGTGGAGCTCTCTCGAAGAACTGAGTTACTGGTAAGTAACCTTCCTTTTTTCAAACTTTAGCAGCTTTCCCAGTCTCCCTTACCATTTAATAATCAATCTCTCACTGTCCTGGTCACGCTAAAGCAAATTAACAGGATACATATCATTGTACAAATAAAACTAATCTGGTTAAAATTAAACTTTTAAAGGCCCAGCTAATTGTGTATGATCCAATTGTTATGATTTTCATATATGGTATCCTCCACACAAGCAAATGTCAAAACAAGGAGCAGTGCTGGAGCGGATTTCATTGGGAAAAGTCGAAGGAGCATTCTGAAAAGATCATTCCATGGCCACAGCTGGGGTGTCTTTTTTAAATACATTCGATTTTTTTAAAATCTGACAAAGCTGCTTGTAATGATCAAGTCCTTTTTTTATTGTTGTTCAGAAACTACTATTAAGATAATTTTGGTGGTGATGTAGGTTAGAATCTTGACAGCAGGAGAAAAATTTCCAAGGAGCCAAACCCTGCCTTGTAATCCAGACGAATGGAATGGTGTTCCTGGTGGTGTTCCTGGTGGTGGTGGGGATCGGCATAACATTTTTTGGTCTGTATTTATTGTCTGAATGTTTTTGTCTGTATTTAGTGTGCATAATATTTCCACTCAGAAATACATTATTGAACAAAGCTGATAGAGCACGTTTTAAGGCCACACTGAAGTGGATTGAGTTCTCCTTATGGGTTAGATCCAGCAGCAGGGAAGCAGAAGGACTCAGCCCCCATGCTAAGCTGGATGGATGAACGAACAGCAGGGAATCGATGACTTCGTTATGACCGGTTTAGTACTTCTCTAAAGTGATTGAAAGTGACAACTGTCCGAGACAGGATGCTGGACTCAATGGATGATTGGTCTCACCCAGTATGGCACGTCTTATGTTCTTATGGGTAGACTACACCCGGGCAGAGGCCCAGAAGAGCAGGTTCAGAGCTTTCTATCATTAGGTCATCTAGACCTAGTTTTCTGCTTAAGGACAGAGGGAGGCCCTATCCTTAAGCAGAAAAATATATACCTAACTCACACCTGACAGATGCTTTACTAACTTTTTTAAAGACCAGTGATGAGGAGCTTACTTGGTAATGTGTCCCATATAATTAGGATAGAACATCCTTCCTTGTATTTATCTAAATCTCCACCCCCCTTCAGCTTAAGACCATTGCCTCTTATTTTACTCTCAGTGGCCACAGACAGCAGTTGGTTACCCCCTACTTATTGAAGCCTCACATACTCAAAAATGTTACCACTTTCCACCTTACCCTTCTGTTCTCTAGGTTAAACAAGCCCAGTTCTTGCAGCCTTTCCGCATTCCAAAACACTTGTCATCCTGATGGTTCGATTGCTCTCTTCACTGAATGCCCAAGGACCTCTCCTATTTATCCTCCTTCTCAAAATGTGAAGCCCAGAACAGGATGAGAAAATTTAACTCTGATGCTCCCATCACTCTGTGCAGTCATTCCCTGACAGGAAATAGACCAGAGTTTGGCGGGTCTACAAGAGACGGCAGAGCACCACGTTTCTCCATCATCCTATTCTGAAGCCCCATGAGTCTCCCTCTGCCTTGGCCAGTGGAGACAAGGACAGGGCACCACTTCTGCCTATAGCCATGAGAGATCAGGCAGCTGTTACTTTCTCCCTGACGGTAGAACTTTCAATGTTTGTGTCCTTTTTTCCAGCTGGAAAAAAGAATGAAAACTTTTCCTGTGGAAAGTCTGTTTTCTGGTCCCCCATATGCTTGAATTTCATGCACATGGGTAGGTCTGT
Organism: Sphenodon punctatus; assembly: GCA_003113815.1. NCBI lineage: Eukaryota > Metazoa > Chordata > Lepidosauria > Sphenodontia > Sphenodontidae > Sphenodon > Sphenodon punctatus. Next base: position 159,368 of record QEPC01002056.1, on the reverse strand, counting down.
GGTGCTCAGAGGAAAGTTACACATGTGGGTAAATGTTTATAGGATAAAGGCCTGAATTTCCAGAATCTCATAGTGCAAACTATTATTTGTATGAGAAAGTTCTTGCTCATGTAAATATTCCCCTTGATCTGAATGGGAGTAGCAAGCTTTCATACTGAGCCCTGCATCAACACAGGAAACTATATAAAATAAAATTCTTAACACAGATTATAGCCTTTGGTGTATAATTATTGTCTAGCCTAATATCATAAATACTATTCAAATATTAGCATAGTCCATTGTGTCATTAATTTCAACATAATGGCTATAAATATTAATAACATAACTGAAGGAACCCTTACTCCCACTGAAGAGCACTTACTCCTCTAGGTAGGTACATAAACATCAGTGGACTGTTTCTGTGACCAAGGTGGAGAGGAGCTGCAGAATCCAGACCCTTAGTTTATTGTAAATTTCCTGTGCTGAACACCAGGGGGCAGCAGGAAATCTGAAAATTTCATCTACTGGTGAGTCTTACAAATACGGTTTGCAGCAGTGTTAATAAGAGTTTCACTTTTATAGAGATTTGTCATTTGTGGCTTGTCCTAGTCATTATGGTAAATCCTCATGTACAGTTTTTAGAAATAAAACTGCGTGCACCTAAGAATTTGACAATGTACAGTATAATTCATAAGAGTAGGCCTTGCTCACAAGAATAGTCTCATTGATTTCAGTCCTGGGCTCTGGTTTAGGGTGGATGCGATAACAGTGTTGTACTTGTCCCAGGGCAGGAGAGCTTGTACGAAACAGAAAGTAAGCCACACACGCCCATCTTGTCAGGTTTACTTTCTGTTTCTGTTAGCTTCCCAGAACAATAAAGTAGTACTCGGCCTGGGATAAGTGCAGAGCTACCAAACTTGTTTAAGGGGCTTTTCATCACATACTACACCCTATGTTAAAATGCACTACAAATATATGAGCTATTATTAACATAAAAAATAGTAAACAACCTAGCTGAACGGGTAGACTACTGCAAACTCTAGAGCTGCATGGGATTATTTGCCCACAAACAGCAATTCGCTGACTAAAACTGGTATAGATTTAGATGCACCACTGGTTTTCTCACTTTGTCAGAATAACAGGGTGATAGTGAAGCAGCAGTGTCTTGAACACAGGAATAGTTGGGAGTTTTCTTCCAAAGGAACTTGTTTTGAAATCTGCTTATAGACAGTTGCAGGAAAAAGTGAGACGGTAGGTCCATTGTCAACCTGCATTCTCCTTCAATCAAAAAGGTGTGACCCAGACACCGTCTCTTGACTTCACATGCTTAGAAAACATCGGGGTGCTGGACCAGTTAGGTTGGTCTGCCCCCAGAGAGTAATGGATCCAATTGGTTTCCAGAACTATCTGGGGGGAATTACCCACTGACCTTGATGGTTACTCTCTTGGTGACCTGGTAGCCTTGTGGAATGACATCTCAACCATGGTCGTTGACAGGGTTGCACCCAGGTGTTCACTCCCACTGCTGGTATACAGGGGACCCGAGACAGTTGAAGCCTGAGGGTAGGCAGTTGGAACACTGGTGGTGCTCAGCTCACACTGAAGCTGACTGATTTTGATCATTTCAATCAGATAATTGATCATTTAGATCATAGATCATTTCTGGATTAATTAAATTTTGATCGTATTCATATTTGGATCAAATTCATCAAATTTAGATCATAAATCATTTTTGAAAGACTAAGGGTGAAAACAGACATGATGCTAACCACCCTTTAACCACCCTTGGTGGTTATTTATGCATGTTGCAGGGCTGTATTGGTGAAACATGCATAAATGACCACCAAGGGTGGTTAAAGGGTGGTTAGCGTCATGTCTGTTTTCACCCTAAGCTGTGGCTGTGATGGTGGCAAAGAAAGCTTTTTTCTCTGCTATCATAGCATCTGCAAAGTCTAGTCGTGTGGAGCTGTTCCAGATGGTGAATGGAATTATTATCCAGTCTGTCTCTCCCATGAACTAGAGCAATATATTGTCCATTGTGACATTTTTATTAATTACTTTGCAGATAAAATCGCTCATATTCACCACAACTTGGGTGCTGCTATTTTACCTGCAGAGTCAGCGTTTTGGGTTGTGGAAGCTCAGCCTTGTCCCGTTTGTTTAGATCAGTTTCAATCAGTCACCCACTGATGCAGAGGATGTGCTTGGAGTGATGAAGGCAGCCAGTTGTGAATTAGATCCTTGCCTGTCCTAGCTGATGAAAGCCAGCCAGGAGACGTTGGAGCTCATTGCCTCCCTTTGGATGGGTAGGTTGTCTGACACCCTTAAAACTGCAGATGTGGGGTCCCTCCTCAAGAAACCATCTTTGGAAACTGTCTTCCTGTTTCTAACCTTCCCGTTTTAGGGAAGCTTATTGAACAGGTGGTTGCCGAGCAGCTTCAGGCTCATCTCGATGGTATCAGATTCCTGGATCCAGTATATTTTTAAAGGAGGACTCAAAACAAAAAGAATATATACAACATATAGATTTACTTAAATTCAAATAAGGTTTCAGTACAAAAAGGAAAACTCATTCAGTTACAAATATGAACAATGTGATACAAACGACATTCAAAGAACATCATACATTGTCTGTCAAAACTTAAAGAAAAAGCTGTTTTCTTTCTTTCTATCTATCTCAGTCAGTGTCATAGGGTGTTTTCAGATGTGACGGGGCGGCTTCGCCCCGTCCCAAAAACAACCCAGAGATTCCTCCCCGGGATCACCCAGGCACGGCAAACAGACGTGCCGGGGATCCCGGCAGGGAATCAGGGAGAGGGCGGGGCCATGCAGCGCAACGTGTGGCCGCACAGCCCCGCCCCCTCCACGCTCCCTCGCCGCCCACCCTCTGGGGAGACGGGCGGGCGGTGAGGTCAATGCCGCTGCAGCGTCTGGCCAAGTTCACCATGCCCCGGAATCCCACCGGGGATTCCGGGCCATGATAGCCGACCAGACGTTACTCTTTTTTTATGCCCGCCTGGAATCACTTTCACCACGCTTCAGCCGATTTTCGCACCGGTAGTCCGGGAAGCATGGTTGAAATTGACCCCATGTGGGTATTCAGTGTGGCAAACATCTGGCGGCCGCAAACAGACGTGCAGGGCACAGTGACCACATGTAGGTATTCAGCGTGGTTCATTGTGATTTCGTCACGTCTGAAAATACCCATAGTTACCAGTTCCTTAGACCCGCATCTGCCTGGTTGAGAAGGCTTCAGGAATCCAAAAGCTTTCTAAATGTCTCCCTTTCAGGGCAGGCATATTTATCCTACATTTCTGTATGTTCCAGCACTTTCTGAAATTAATACGTGTCTACCCACTGACTGACCGGTCAAAATAAAAAAAACTTCAGAATAGGCACTTTTGCCAGAAACTGAACCCACTAAAACTGATTAATATCTTAAGCCTAGAATTTCAATGGAAGACACACAAAAAACCTCCTGGTAGAAGTTGGAATGTTTCACAATACACACTAGCTAACTTCTCTCACAATGCTTTATTTAATATTTACAAGTGAGTTTCAGGTCAAGCCACTAACACACACAGGTGAAAAGGTAAAGCGGAGTTAACCAAAGAGAAAACTGGATAAGAAACAAACAGAGTTTCAAAAACAAGTCTTCCTAGTCTCTCTCCTATTCAGCATTTTAGCTTTGTCAAACAGATCTCTTCACATTTTGAATCAGAGGTTTGCCAAGCACATATTTAAATACATCAAAATACATGACAATATGTCTGCGGGGGTATGCGGGACTGCTCTTGAGTGGTTCCATTCATTCCTGTCAGGGAGGCCCCAGTGGCTGGTGATGGGAGATTGTTCATTGTCCCTTTTTGACCTCCCCTTTGGTTTCCCACAGGAGTCCATCCTTTCTCCCCTCTTGTTCAATTGTACCTGAGGCTGCTAGGTGATAACTCTCTTAACCTCATCCAGGTTAAAGAGCCCTTAAGTAGCCAATGTTTTCTACCCATGAATGTATTTATTTATTTATTCAATAGTTTTTTACCCTGCTCCTCCTACCTCAGGCATCTCAGGGTGGCTTTTATATCATAAAAACAATAAATACAATATCAAAAACACAGTTAATAAAATCCAATATAAATAATAAACTAGATCAATAAAAACCATAAAATATCAAACCATGTGTAAAGAAAAGACAAGACCCAAACCCCTCCCAAGAACCACCCCTCAACTCTTCCCCCTCCACCAAATGCCTGGCGGAAGAGCCATGTCTTACACTGGCAGCGGAATGCAAGAAGATTTGGGCTGAGGTAGATCCCTGCCGGGAGCGAGTTCCACAGCACTGGGGAAGCCACCAAGAACGCTCGCCTGTCAGTCCCCACCCGTCTAGGAGGGACCTCCAGGAGGGTGCCCCCGATGACCACAGGAGCCACCCAGGGGTCCGGGAATTGAGGCAGTCCCTCAGATAGCTAGGACCCAGTCCGTGAAGGGCTTTATAGGTCAAAAACAGCACCTTGAATCGGGCCCAGAAGACTATAGGCAGCCAGTGCAGAGCCCAGGGTACCGTTATAATGTGCTCCCAGCAGCCCATCCTGGTAAGGAGATGGGCCGCCATATTCGGCACCAGCTGCAGTCTCAGGACCATCACCATGGGCCGTCTCACATAGGGCACATTACAGTAATTCAGCCTCAAGGTGACAAATGCATGGATGATAGTGGCAAGGTCAGAGTCCTATGTATAAGGGCAGAGCCACCTCTCTATGGTACCTGTCCCCAATATGGCATCATAATCAAGTCATCTCAACATTTTTGTGCCTTTTTATTTTATAAATCTCCATAAGCAAATAGAGCTGCTCAAAAATTGGAATTTACATCCCATGGAAATATCCTGAATTCTATTTTTTTCAAAATTAGGACCAAAAGGCTACATTTTCTGAAGAGAGAAGCATCTTGAAAACTTTTCATTTGGATCTGTTTGCCTGAAGAAGCTCCACAACCGAGGTATATCATGGAACGTGTACCATATTGGGGACAGGCACCATAGAGAGGAGTATCATGGGCCCATGCTGGAGACAGGTGCCGTACAGAAGTTTCGCATAGGACAGGAACCATGCAGAGATGTAGCAAGAGACATGTATCATGGTAACATACCATAATGGAGAGTAGGGCTAGAATGACAACTTCTGGGGTGACCGCAGCTCTTCTATGATGCAATAGAAAATGGCACTCATGTGAAAATGGTTTGATCCAAGTTAGACCCAAGCCAAACATTTCCCAACAGAAAATTTTGCCAAAACAATACTTTCACACAGAAAATTTAACCCTTGGTGAAGTTTTAAGAAGTTTCATTGAAAGCCTCTTAGTGGCCTTGCTAGCTGTCTCGGTCCATGTTCTCTAGACAAGATAAAAGACCATCATTTCAGGACATATATTTAGTTTACTTTCCATAGTCAAACTTAATTAGGTTTAAGCTCAGGTGTTCTCTAGAAATTTGTAAATGATTCATCTTTGTTTGTTTCATTATTGTCCTCCCACAATCTGATTCCAGAATTAATAACGGGTCTAGTCCATTCTGAAAGAACAATCATGAGCAACCTACAGAGACTATTCAATCATTCCTGTGCTGAAGAAAACGAATACTGTAGGTCAGAGATAAAATAAAAGCATTTCTGATATGGATCTCTGAAGAAGAAAAATACATGAGAGGGAGAAGGATTCATAATGAGGATTTTTAGTTTTTTAATTGCGAAGATCAGATTCAACAGACTTTAATTAGCTATCAGAATGGCACAATTAAATGAATAGAGAGAGATTATGAATTTTACTGAAATAAACAGTTTTGTAGTAAGGACAAAACAATAATTGCTATCTACATGTTAATTTATATTTAAAAATTCCCATGGTGCATTGCACCCTAAATTGGATTCTGAAGAATCTGGCGTGGAAACATTAGGAAAATGTTCATGAGCCAAGCAACTGGCAAGTAATTGATTTGAAGGATGTGGCTTAAATTGATAGTTTCGTGTAAGGAAACATTCTGTTTAACAATGTCAGAATATTTGGCTGCTTAAGCATGCTTGCTTTATGACAGTCAGTTTCTGCAATGGAGCCATCAAAAGCTTTGCTGGCAGTTCCATTTCAAAGAAACTCTAAACCCTAGAGCTGGCTCCCCAGAACGTAATTCCATAGTCCATAGCACAGCTATGGGAGTTTGTGGGAGTCTGCAGCTGCTGTCCAGGACTGTAGGACAACTCTCAAAATCCATGTCAGATCCGGGATGACCTGCCCGAGGGCTATTGCACTTGAGAGCAGTATATACATTCTTAAAATCCTTTTGTATGTACATTAGTGGTATAAAGTAAGGAGGAAATATCACCCTTGGCGTAAAATGAGCAGTGTCAGTCCATACTTCTAGTGCATCGCTGGAGATGCATGTATTGTTGCCCTGAAGCCAGACGTGAAGACTGAGCCTACTTGGGTGAAAATATATTCACTTATACCTTAAAAAAATAACATAATGGTCTTGCATTCCTTATTCAAGCAGAGCGCTCACACCATGAAATCCTCCTGTCCTATTAACTCAGTCTAACACTGTTTTTGCGCAGGCACAGCTGGGGGGGGGCAGATCCGTGTGCGCCACGTGGAGCGGGCACCCACTTTTGGCAGGGGGGGATCAGACAGGCCGCGATGAGTGTGCACTCCTACCCATGCACCGCCCGCTCATGCCCCCGCATGGAGCATCCCGGATTTTTCCCTGGTGCTCCATGCATGGGCATGAGTGGGCAGTGCGTGAGTCATGGGAGGCAACACCCACCCACCCCGCCTTCAGACAGGCGCTCAGATGGGTGGGGAATGAGTGGGCCTCTGGGGGCATGACCCATGTAAAAACGGCCTAAGAGAAGAAAGAACTAAAGGGTTGCTGAGACTCGTGATATGAGTTACATGGCTAACTCGTGTAACCCCAACTATAGGAGGATCTCAGTCATCTTTGTAATAAAAGTAGGTTTCTAGCCCGACAAACCTTGAAAATGCCATCCCAGTGAACCCAAAGAAAATGTTAAAAGCCTGCACTATGGGATACGCTGCATGATGCAAGGAGGGGGTCTGTTACCTCGGTTGGGAAGAGTGGTTCGTGTGTTCACTCCTGAGAGGATTTGCTAATATGGCCCCAGGGTCTCCTATGTCCTCCACACAGCAGCATCTGATGGAGTCAAGCCCTTATTCTCTCTTTGCCTCAGTTCCTTTCTCCCACCACCTCTATTGTCTATTTTTTGTTTTGCAAACTTGGTTTCAGTCTGAATCCCATAAACCTTCCGGTTTGGTTTTTTTCTCCCTCCAAATGTCCCTGTTTATGGAGTCGTGTGATTATGTGAGAATTCCAATTTTCACTTAATTAGGTCCTAGCTCTGTGGGTGGCAATGGAGAGAAAGATGTGTAAAGCTTAACCAAAAGATTAAAAATGAGAAGACAAGTATAAGAATGCAAATCTTATTGGTTGCATGATTTGGGGAAACATCGTAACATGGGCAGTGAGTGAGCACAGTTTAATTCATGTTGTTCGGTGTGGCTGCACAGGACAGCACCGTCAGTTACACACACCCTTTCTTTCTCTTCACTCTTTGCAATTCTGAATGTCTAGGAAGAAGAATCAGCTTGTGATACCTCGTGAACTAGACAGTTTAATTTATTAAGGGTGACAGGGCCAATCTACTGCTTATAATGGAATGCAATTGAAAGTGGTCCCATCCAGCAAATCAAATCTAAATTATGCCAGAAGTGTTTCAACAGCTTGGCGTAAATTAGATTATTTTATTGTTTTATGCATCTTCTATAAGTTACATTGGCAACATTTCTCAACAAACCTCTGCCCTTTGTTTCCTTGGATGAAGTGCTTGATAAATGCAAAGCCAGTTTGGGGTTTTCATTTACAGAGTTAAACAAATAAATCCCATTATAGGGTATCATTTCAGTGCTTAGTTGTCTTGCTTTGTAAATGTGACTTGGTTAATTAGGTTTGTACCCCAGAATTCTTACTGTTGCCTACCTACAATTTCAGGTGGGGCATGTTTAGGGATGTACAGTTGGATCAATTGGTGGTAGAATTATTCCTGGTGCTTTCCATCTTCAGTAAACTCAGAATAACTGACATGGCCCTGACAGGAGGAAAAATGTCCATATCAATCAAGTCCATAATAAACCTCTCTACATTCTCTGTGAAGTTCAAGTGAGGTTTACCATATAAAATTAGCATAAGCATGTAGAGGCCTTAACACATTCAAACTTTCCACTGAAAATCATGCTGATGTCATAGCAGATTTTTCTGTTGAAATCTTATTGAGGTTTTGGAAAATTTAAACAAACTTTTGAAGCAAAATAGTGAAATTTGTGGTTTGGGATAACCAAAATTTGAGCATTTTCATGGGAAAGAAATTTCAGAGACACTTCAAGACAAATTTATTTTTCATTACAATGACCATTTTTGTTTCTAACCAGTGCCATATTTCTGCCCTGTGATTCTGAGCCAAGTAGCTTAATGGGGATGACATTGTGCAGTGGACAATTCACTGTCTGTTTTAGTTCAAATATTTAGTCTGGGTAAGACCAAAAAGGATTAAGCCTCCATCAGTTCTTCTCCTTTTGGCATTGTTAACCTCTCCCTGCAAAATACACTCAAAGCCCAGGAGGAAAAAACAAGCTTTTCCTTGGCCAGTCAAATGTCTTGGACACAAACTAGATAACATAATCCCTGCATTCCCTATTTTTGAATTTACTTTTAAGATTCAAAGTTTTCCAAGAGACTATTTTAATAAAGTTTTTTCTTAGAAAATTTGATCAGAAAGAGCCAATCAGGTTGGCTCCTTTCCTACTGAGAAAAGACAATGTTTTTAACCCTCAGCTGTGAGAAAATAGGATTAGGATCCACTAGGGATCCCCTGGACTTCAGGAAACAGTGCAGTTGAATTAACTTGTTTCAACATTTGATTCTTATTAGATGGTCTCGGGGGTTGAGTGCTTGGAGATTATTTCCCATTTTCTTTTCTAGCTGGGAAAACTCTATAAATAAGAAGCACTCTCATACGCCATATTTTCTTGACCACTCACCCGTCTTTAAATTCTACTTTTACTTTCACCTGTAGGTAAAGTGGCTAGATTTTGAAAACCTCGCAGTGGGACCAGTCACTCCAATGTGGGAGTATGCAGCTGCTGTCCAGGACTGTAGGACATCTCTCAAAATCCATGTCAGATCCGGGATGACCTGCCTGAGGGCTATTGCACTTGAGAGCAGTATATACATTCTTAAAATCCTTTTGTATGCACATTAGTGGTATAAAGTAAGGAGTGGCCCAGTAAAAGATTTAGGTGAAGTAATGCAAAGAGAAGGGTAAGGCAGTAGAGTATGCCAAGTGTGCTCTTATTGTGAAAAAAGTGGTCAATTTTTCCTTTCTTCATTCTACACTATACATTTTCCTATATTTATTTGTTCATGTGCAACACAGACCTGATGGTAGAATTTTACACACACAACAAAAGCCACAGCATGGTTGGCGTTATAGAGGAAAGAGATCTGAATTAAAATAAAATCAACATGCTTTTTAAAAATAGGATAAAAGTATGTGAGAGACAGTTTGTGTGCCTTGCAAGAGATTCAGCTTGATATAGAAATTCAGTGCAAGACCTTTGTGGACTGCTGTAACTGACACCAAGGGACAGTCCAGACCTCAGTTCTTTGAGTGACTCCATGATTCTCACTTATGGGATCATGTTCTGCTTGCCAGGCATCCTCTCTCTCTCTCTCTCTCTCTCCCTCCCTCCCTCAATGGCTTCCTGAAGCAGAACTATCTGAAAGCCCAGCCTTTGTTCTCCCATCCCCCTTGAACTCTCACAAAAGTCGCAAGTATAAAGAGGAGGGATGGAGTCATCCCGCTTCAGTTGCTTCCAGGTGAACTCTTGGAGGAACACCATTAGCTTGTGCTCACAGCTTCTCTCCAAATAGAAAGAAAAGAACAATTTCATTAGGTAGGTAGTCCCTGTTTAGATGCTGTGGCAGGCAGCTGTAGCTCCTGGTCATGGCTGCCCCCGCAGGAAAAAAGGCAGGATTCAAATGGTATCGGAAATGTTCCTCTGTTGTCCCCTTGTCGAACCAGCATGATTCCCAGCATGATTTCCTCATATGCCTGGGAAAAGGGCATTTAAAGAAGGGGGTGCAAGGCTTGTGACATGCTGTCATTTAGAGCCCTGAAGAACAGACGTAAAATGCTCCATAACCTACTCCATTGAGAAAGCACTACAAGGGGCAGATGAGGGACCCCTAAAAACTCATGCAGATACACCACCTTCTATCCAGCCCTTAAAGATAAAACAAATCAAGCCTGCACATGGCATTCCACAGCCTACTCATACCTTGCAAGAGGTGGGTTCATCAGAGGCACCTGCAGTACCAGAACTGGCAGAGATGTGCAAGGGTAGTGTGGAGCTTGTCTTATAACTATCTCCAGTAGAGGAACAACAGAACCCACCACCCTTAAGAGGCATCTTCAAGTCAATCTACTCCTTCCCTAAAAAAGAAGAAAACAAAAAATCCCAGATTGCCTCCACCTGCTGCTACTGAAGAATTTATTCCCACTAAGGGTATTTTCAGACGTTACGAGATCACAGTGAACCACGGTGAATGCCCACCTGTGGTCACTGTGACTCGCATGTCTGTTTGGCGGCCACCAGATGTTCTCCATGCTCAATCCCCACATGGGGTCAGTTTCAACCACGCTTCCTGGGCTAGCCGCACCAATTCCCTGGGAAGCGTGGTGAAAGTGATCCCCGGTGGGGATCAAAGAAAAGTAATGTCTGGTCGGTTGCCACGGCCCGGAAGCACCGGCGGGATTCCGAGCCGTGGTGGATTCGGCCAGACGCTGTGGCGACATTGGTCCCGCTGCCCACCCATCTCCCCAGAGGGCGGGCGGCGGGGAGCATGGAGGGGGCGGGGCCATGCGCCCACACGTTGTGCCGCGTGGCCCCTCCCCCTCCCCAATTCCCCGCCGGGATCCCCTGGCACATCTGTTAGGGTGTGACGGGGTCGTCCCGACGGGGGATGACTATTGTTTTCGTGATGGGGCCAATTGGCCCCGTCACGTCTGAAAACACCCTAAGATGCCTTTTCCAGTAATGGAGACTTTGGCACCACATGATTCCCCACACTGCAAGCTTCTTAAGACAACGTGAGCCAACAGTACATCAGGACTCAGGGCATGGATAGCCTTCCATATACAGGGAAGAACTCAAGTCTTTCCCTGGAGCAATGATCGCTGTATTCAGAGGGAACATCCCTGGCCATGAGAGAACCCCTTACCATGCCGTGACGCCTGGTACTATGAACCCTCTCGGTATAGAGAATCCCCTTGGCACCATGAACGTTATGACTACAGTTGTATTTATTACAAAGTGACAGGAGCCACTCTATAGTTAAGGTGTGTTGCATGGCCCATTATAAAGCCTGAACATTCTATTTATTATAAAATTAACATGATTAAAGTTAGGATTGTGAAATTTGTGGTGAAGGATCACTGGAGTAAGGTTCATGCTATCCACGTTTCAGCCAAATCAGTTGGATAACAGCTGAGATATCGCAGTTTGAAGCCTGCACTTTGAAGCCTGTTTTTTCAGCCAGTTAGACCGTCTCGAACTGGGCAAGGTAAAGAAGTTTTGTGTTAGTTGGGAGGAGGTGTAAGTCTTTTAGAAAATTCAAGGAGGCTGGTGGGGTGTGCCTTTGGTTTACTTTTTGTAAATCCGATAGTAGTTTTTATGTAATGACATCTTGAAAATTCAGCGTTAGCCTATGGAGACCATCCTGAGTGTGGAGTGCTTGTGAACATTCTATGTGTAATGCAGCGACTGTTTAAAAGCAAACGGTCTTGAATACTGGGGACTACAACTCCCAGCAGGCACTGCTTGCCAGAGCCCATCAGTGCTAGGGAAAGACAAGGAACTGAACCTTCCAGGGGGCAGTGTGAGTGACTGGTCAGCCATGTTTAGAGCTGATCTGGTGAGGAGAGGAGGAGAGCAAGACCTGTGGAATGGAGAGAGCTGCAGTTCATTCTAATCTGATCCTGCACAGCAAGCGCCTTGGCTTCAGGGCCAGGAACATCAAGATGGCTAAACAACAGAGCTGGCTAATCCCGCAGTGATGTTTAGAGCAGCTGATCTTGCCCCCTAAACCCACCCAGAACCACAGAGCACATGGATTTCAGTGACAGCCCTTCCTCCTTCAAAAACGTGAGGTGTCTGGGCTGCAGCTCCAATGGGTGCCCCATTAGAGGAGCATGGCTGGGGTCAGAGTGCTGGAGTTTGCCTGGGATAGTGCCAGGTGCATGAAGAGGGCAGAGGTTTATCCCAGATTCAGGGACAGGAGGCTGCAGGTGGGATGAAATTGATCTTCTTTCACCCAAAGAGATTAATCAAAGGCAATACCATGTGCAGCTCCCTCCCAACCCTCCTCTTCAGGAAACAGATTAAAATAAGGGCTCTTCATCTACTATTTCTTCCTTGGAACTCAGACAAGACTGTGGAACCTCCTTTCTCTGATATGGTCTTGATTCCCCCAGCTGTGGCTAGTCACTGAGGATGTGAATGCCTTCCAGAACATTGGAAGACACTTGACATCAGTTATGCCACAAGTCCCTACTAAGCTTTTAAACAAGAACCCAACAGGGCCTGCATTTGGGGTCTTAGGTGTGGTGGTGAAGGTGGACATGTCATTTTCCCAATATCTGAGGAACCTTTGGAGCCATCCTAGACAATATGGAAAAGCCCTCTTCTTTCATGCCAACAAGTTAGCAGATGCTCTCTATTCCTCAAGAAGGAGGAGCTATGTTTTTTCACCACCCCCTTCCAAGCTCCATAGTAGTGGCAGCAGCAGCAACTTGCCCAAGATCAGGAAGAGAAAACAGACACCTGAATGGTTTGGGTAGGAAAACAGTTTTGTCCTCTATACTGGCATTTTGAGCATCCAACTCCATGTCGGCCATGTGTGGAAACCATCACTGGTAATGGTTGAATTCCACCACTACAGATAACGCAGAGGAAAGGTTATTACTGCAAAAAGGATAGCTGGTGGCTCAATTTCAATTGACAGCAGTAGTGTGTATAGCAGACTGTGCTATATGATCAATAGCCTCGGCCATCACAATAAGACTCCATTCATGGTTGCAGTTCACACCTCTTACTCCTGACAACAATATCAGGATCGAAGACCTCCTCTTTTGATAGGGATGGTCTCTTCTCCAAGAAAACAGATGAGACTGTAGCAAAGAGTCCAAAGACCAAAGAAATTTACCAGACAGCTAGATCAGCAGGAGTTGGAAGGGCTGCTAGGAGATGCTTTTATCCTCTTTTATCGTCCTGTTACTAGAGGCAACAAAGGTCATCCTACCATGAGAGGAGGTTTGTACTGCAGCAGCAACAGCAGACAAGCTTAGGCCAAGCCCATAAAAAGTTTTGAGCCTAAACCCCAAACCAGGCACACTTCCAGAAATACCTTGGGGTCACAGCCCCAGTCTCAGGTTCTATTTCAGCAAGTTCCCAGGTAGTGAGCAAGAGCAATTACAGTTTCAAGATTGTTTAAAACCATTCCATCAAGCCTGGAGTTCCATCACTCCTCATTGGTCAGTTCTAGAGATTTTGCATTGCTGATATGCCATTCAATTTGATTCTTTTCCACCCATTTCTCTCCCTCACCCCCAATTTCCCACTACTTTAGGGGGAAACCCATTTCACAAGGCAGAGTTGCTCCAAGTCTCTTCTTTAGTACAGAAAGGAACAGTAGAAGAGAGAACAGGAAGTGACAACCTTCAAGTGTTCTACTCTTTTCCCTAAACAGGATGGTGGATTTCACCCTAATCTGAACCTTTGATATACCAACAAATTTGTCAGAGGGTTCACGTTTTCCGCTATACCCCTGGCATTGCAAAACAACTCCTGAATCACTGTTCTTGACCTCAAAGATGCTTATTTCTATATGAGCATAAAAACGTCTCCCCATGAATTTCTCAATTTCCTTACAGAGGGAAGATGCTTCCAGTACGCTGTCCTCCCATTTGACCTTGCCACAGCACTGAGGGTCTTAACAAAGTGTATGGCTGCGGTAGCAGCGAAACTTTGCAGAAGAGTCATAAAAGTTTTTCCATATTTAGATGACAGACTACTCACTGCAGATACCTACAGTCGCCTTCATGCTCATGTAAATGCCACTTTGCAGATTCTAGAATATTTAGGCCCCGTGATAAACTAGCTGAAATCTCATCTGCGTAAGACCTACCAGTCATAGGAGCAATCATAAATACAACCAAGGGAAGAGCCTTCTTTCCCAAAAAACCACTTTGACCTATTGCATATGATCGGGGACCCGTGGTGACTGTGTTGCTGCAATTTGCAATGATTCTTGCAGAATCAGCCAATCCTCGCAGTGTCAGGCTGAAATTGCAGTGGAACTGCAGTGGGAACTGTCTGAAGAATCTTTAAATTCTGACTCCGGCATAAACCGAGCTGTTTGCAGGAGGGGCGGGATATAAATATATTAAATAAATAAATAATAAATAAAAACCTGTCGCCTGACCCCAAACTAAAACTACTGCTGCATCTGCCACCTGTTAGGGAGGTGTGACCATGACCCCTGAGGATCCCACTCCCTTGTCTCAGATTGTAAGCCCCTTTGGGGTAGGGACCTGTCTCTGGCCATTTTTACATGGATGGAGGGGGGTGGGGGGGGGCAGATGGTCTTATGGTCCAATATTTTGGTGAAGGAGGTCTGGGGCTTTTAACATGAGGTGGGAGTTCTGGGGCGTGAAAATTCCAGAAGATTTGAGTGGTGCTTGATTAACAAAGTTGTGATTCTATTTCAAACTTGTCAAAAAAGCATGCTGGTAAGCAAATTTGCATGTATAAATTGTTACATAATTATGCAAATCAAATGAATGCTTGCAGTGAATTTTCAGAAATTGGCTTCACTGGTTACAGAATTTAAGATTGTTTGGTGCAGTGAACACAGGTCCCTGCACATGATTCCACAGGCCTGGTAATGTCCTCAAAGACTGATCAGATTTTTTTCTCAGACTGTTGGTCTCCTAGCTTCAATCACTGTGGTCACCCCATATGCCAAGCTACATATGTGCAGCCTCCAACACTGGTTAAGAGACAACTATGACCCAGAGAGACATGTGATGCACAGGTGTCTGTCAATAACAAACCCAATTCTCAAACACCAACTGCTGGACTTCTCCTGCCATGCAATGAGAAGAGTTCCTTTTTACCAACCAGAACCCTCAATAACCATCACAGCCGCTGCATCATTCAAGGAATGGGGGGCTCACTGCCACTCCCTCACAGCACAAGGTCTTTGGTCACCAGAGGAGAAACTCTTACACATAAGTCTCATGGAACTGCAAGCCATCAGGTGGGCACTAAAGGCCTTGGCATCCACAATGACCGGGTCAGTGGTAGAGATCACAACTGGCAGTAGGGTAGCGATGTGGTATGTAAACAGGCAGGGAGAAACCAGATTTCAATTGCTGTCAATGGAGGTGGCAGAATCTGGAGATGGTATATCCAGAACGGAGGGAGACCCATCGCAATCCACCTTCCAGGAAATCCTCAATGAACTGGCAGATCACCTGAACAGGGTGGCAAGAGAAAGACATGATTGGGCCCTTTGTGACAGAGTGGTCGACAGCATATTTGGCCAGTGGGGTACCCCATTAAGAGATTTATTTGCTGATGCAACAAATCACAAGGTACCTCATTTCTGCACCAGGGCAGGCATAGCTCCAGGAACTATATTGGATGCTTTCATGATCAGTTGGAGGAAGCACCTCATGTATGCATTTCCGCCCTTTCCCCTTCTCCAAAGAGCGGTATACAAAGTGTACAGGGAACAGGCTCACCTTGTCCTGATAGCCCCAGACTGGCTGGGAGAGCCATGGCATCCCAACCTTTGTGAAATGACAAAAGACCAGTGGATTCTGCCACTTTGCCCAGGTCTTTATCCCAACAGACGGGAGAAGTCCTGCACCAAACCTGGATGCTCTCCATCTGACAGTGTGGTTTATTGCTCCTTAATCAGTCAGATAAACCTCCCCACAAAGATTGAGACAGTGGTGTTGAATGCTAGATGGGAATCCACGAGAAAAACATACAGCTAAGTGGAAGATATTCACATCATGGTGCTCTTCATTGCCTTACAATGAGTCCCCTTATCTCCAATCCTGTCATCTCTTCCAGGTAATGTGACACACATTACCTTACATAAAGGTTCATCTGGCGGTGTTACCTGTGAGGTTCAAGGAAAACTCTTCTTCTCACACCCTCTTGTGAGATCCTTTTGGAAAGGCTTAAATATCATGTACCCACTGGTGAGAGCCCCAGCCCCTGAATGGGATTTGACTCTAGTTCTTTCTAAACTTATGAGGTCGCCATTCAGACCACTAGTCACTACATCACTGGAATTATTGACTATCAAAGTAGTAGTCCTTGGATACTACTCAGAAGAGTAGGGGAGTTAGCAGCTCTGCGTGCCTCTTCCCCTTATGTCATTTTTCATAAGGATAATGTGGACTTGTCTTTCAAGCCTAAAGTTTTCACATCATTTCACGTTAATCAGGTTTTCTCCTTACCTGTTTTTTTCCCTATCTCTAAAACAGAGGTGGTCTTGCCATAGTCACAAAACTGTTCAGAAAGACAGATGCTCTATTGATCTCTTGTGTGGGTACGGTCATGGTTGTGCCAGTATCTGCTCAGTGATTATCTAAATGGAACGGGCTCTAATATTATGAGTTAGCTGGCAAGGAGCTAACCCAAAGGATTAGAGCCCGTTCCACCAGGGCTATGGCCACCATGAAAACGAACTTCAGACATACCCTTATTCTCAAAATCAGTAGAGCAGCTACCTGGGCATCATCTAATACATTCCTCAGACGCTATGCTCTAGATCTATCAGCCAGGAGGAATGCACCCTTTGGAAGATCAGCGCTAGCTTCCCTGTTAGACTAAAAAGTGGGGGGGGGAGGACGGAATGAGAGAAGCTTGCTCCCTCCACTGTGTTCTCACTTACAGGACTGCTTTCAATCTCCCGTAAGTGAGAATCACTGAGTCTCTCAAAGAGGAAACAGAGGTTACTTACCAGTAACTTGGTCCTACAAGAGAGCTCTGTGAATTCTCACTATTCACCCTACCTTCCCCTCTAGCGTGGAGATTTTTCACTCTGGCTGGGGTTGGAAGGAATTGAGGCAGGATGACTCCACCCCTCCTCTTCATACCCGTAACTCTTGCAAGAGTTCATGGGGGGGAGCGGGAGAATGGAGCTTGTCTATCACCTGTCTTGCACTAGACACAGCTTGATCAGGTGGATCTGAATTAGTGCTGAAACTCAGTATTTGAAATTACTCAGTTTTTACCAAGTATCTCAGTATTCAACTCAGTTTTCCTGAGTAACCGACCCAGTACTCAGTCCAGTACTTGGTACTCTGGTAAATCCTCAGATGGGCAACATACGGGGCTTTTCCTGTGACATACCTGGGTTATCCTGGCCCTACATAGGGGAACTCTGTACTTGGATTTATTTTACCGAGTATTTTATCAAATATTCAGCCGAGTTACCGAGGACTGGAGGAATGCTTGGAGCAGATCCTCAGAAACTCTGAAATACTCGCAAAAAGTTTTTTTTACTATACGGTGCAGCCCTAGTTTGAACACTGAGAGCATGGATTCTCCCTGTAGTAAACTTTGTGCTCATATATGAACACACAGACATACACATTCAGTAGGTGTAGCATTGACACCAGCACTGACCTTGAGAATCAATTAATCCTTAGTGACACCCTGAAATCCAGAACTACCCTAAAGAAAACCTGTACCTCTACTCTGCTCCCATTCCCCAGGGATTCATTAGAAGTTTACAAAATCATGAGTGGTGTGGAAAAAGTAAATAAGGAGCTGTTTACCTTTTCTAAATACTAGAATTAAGGGACACTATGAAATTAACTGGAAGTAAGTTTAAAACAAATAAAAGGAAGTACTATTTTACTCAATGTACAATTAATTGTGGGACTTGTTGCCAGAGGAAGTTGTGAAGGCCAGTAGCATAAGGGCTTTTTAAAAGGATCGGTTCCTAGAAGATAGGTCCATAAATAGCTATTAGTCAGGAGATATAACCTCTGAGTTTCAGGAGCAGAGAGTGAACAGCACGGAATCAATGCTGTGACCAGTGTTGTCTACTTCATCATAATCATTCATCTTTATTGCATGGCCATCTGGCCTTTACAAAACAACACAAGACAAAACACCGAGACAATATAATAAAGCAACAAACACTATACAAATCATCAATAATGCAGGCTGAACTTCAAAGATAAATAAAACCCAATCATTAGTGCTACAAAACAGAAAAAGAAAAGGACTTCATAAAAGCAAATTTAAAACCAACTATCAATGTAGAAAAACTATTAATCCATACTAAAGCAAAAATAAAAGATCAAACATTTTTACATAAAAGAAATGTAAGACTAACAGCTATGTGCAAAAATTGCACTTATTTGGCATCAGGGACTTGTGCTGACTTCTTAAGAAAAACAAAGAATAAAAAGTTTGCCACACTCCACGTAACCTCCTTAACAAAGTCTCCAAATAACAGTTTTATATAGAAATCCCACAATTGACCAGGGACTGGAGTAGTTATTGGGAGGATAAATTTCTTCCTCAAACCATTGTATAGAGGGCAATCCAGAACAATATGCTTTAAAGATTCAATATGGTGCAGTTAACATTTATACACCCGCTCTGCCAGAGGAGTACCCTGGGATCGGCCTTCTGTAACAGCTGAAGGAAAATAATTCAGTCTCGCCAGGAGAAAAAGTCTCCTGCTTGATGAAGAAAGGCCACAATCCATGTAAGCTCTTGGTGACTCAGAATCATTTATCAATAGGCTATACGTGCCCAGAGCCCCACAATCCCCACCGACACCCGCCTTTCTTGTCAGCCAATATCAGCCAACCTCCTCGCCACTACTTTCTTTGCAGTCTGATATCCCAAAGGGCCAGGGCTTCCAAAGAAAAACCTAGATAGTTTAACTTCTTTAATACTCTCATATGCCAACCACTCGCCGTCTTATCCATAACCACCAATTGGGAAAGAGGGGCAGCCTGATTAAAATACAGCCTCAACCAGTAGCTTAGAGCTCCCTTCCAGATCTTCTCCTGCAAAGGAATCAGGCCACATTCCGGATAAATGGCCATAGTATTTACCCCTGGGGGAGCAGTTCACAAAGCTCGAAGAAAGCCAGATTGAATTCTCTCCAAGTTCTTAAATTTATCTAAAGCCCACAAATGAGCCCCATGTTGTGTACTTCTCTGAAGCAACCAATGGTGACCACTGTTGGAGACAAGATGCTGGGATGGATGGACCATTTGTCTGACCCAGTGTGGCACTTTTTATGTTCTTTTGTTCTTGAGTAGGAGGTTCAGTTGTAGCAGGGAGCAGTCCTGTGGGTCTGCTGCCCCTTTAAGAAGGGGGATGAGTGGGTCAGCCAGAGGACTGAGCGCACACAGAGACATGACAGAGACAGCCCCTAGCTGGGAAATGACCTGTGGGGTAAACAGGCTGAGAAACCCTGGGACAGAGCGGGCATGTTACTGGTTCTTTAAGGCTGAGTAGAGGAAGCCTGGCCACGCCCACTCTGCCTGTGTATAAGGAGAGCAAGGCAGAGAGAGAGTCTCTGCCAGGGAGCTGAAGGATCAACATCTCCCTGAACAAGCCTCCCTGCTCTACGCTATCCAGGGTGCTGAAGGCTGGAGAACCAGAGGGAACCACCCAGGGAAATGGGAGAGGCTGTGCCCAGGAGGGAGCCTCTTGCCTGGGGAAGACTTGGCCAGAGCCTGGGGGTTTTGAGGCCTTGCTGGATGGACTTTGGGGGTTGATATTGTGGTGCTCCTGTGCTTGAGAGAGACGGACCTGGGACTGCAGGGTGGAGGTGACTGAGCCGGCAGCCCCAGGTACACTGGACACTGGTTGTGTCTAATAAAGGACTGTGGACTGTGTGGCGTGGCCTGAGAGGGTACCCCCTTCCTTGAAGAGGGGGGATTCAGTCGAAGCTGAAACGGTGTAGCAGGGGGTGAGCTAATTCCCCAGAGTGCACCCCCAATGCCCCGTGTTGCCCGGCGGAGACCCCCTGATACAGCAGTGCCTCAGTGGGTGAAAACAGACATGACACTAACCACCCTTTAACCACCCTGGGTGCTCATTTATGCATGTTTCAGGGCTGCATAGGGCACCAATAAAGCCCTGCAACATGCATAAATGTGGTTAAAGGGTGGTTAGCGTCATGTCTGTTTTCACCCAGTGTCTCAACCATTGTTGACTTAGGTAAGATTCCTTTTAAATTGAGGGAGAGAGAGCTGTCATCTCACATCCAAGTAGCAGACCCCAGTTCCTTTGAAAGAGTGTGGGTTTTTTATTATATTTAATTGCTTTATATTTAAACAATTGTTCCCAAAAAATTCTACCTGCATGACCCCAGTTTGGAACTTAAATATAAAGTCATGACCCAGGCAGCAACAAAGACCTATAGAACATATAAACTGCTCATTGGGATCACAGACCCATCCACAGTTACAACTTGAGGCCTCCGCACACACTTTCTCAACCTCTGCTATAGAGAGACGTATTCAGAGCTAGAAGAATGCAGCAGCAAATATGGAATGAAATCCTCGGGATTATTATTTTTATTTTTAAAAAAGTTAAGCAAGTGAAAGAGCATTTGGGCAGTTTCAGTAATAGTATTCCATTGGGGAATAACAAGCTGTGTTCATGCAGAATAGCATGAGGAAAGGTGCAGCACACTGGGGTGAGGGACCCACAGGCTATCATACCCCATGGTATGCTGGGTTGAACTCGCAGAAGAGTGCGGTTAGTTACTACATCACTCCCTACTCCCTAGCTGCAGAACTGTTTACCCCTTATATGCAGTCATGCATTCGGTTGGTATGGGATACCTTGTGGTTTCCTTATTGCAGAGCGCTATGCCTTCCCCAAAGGATGAACAAGGCCTTAGTGTTGCCACACTTTGAGTAGGATTGGTGGTGGTGGTGGGTGTTATGTACAGCTGATCGAAAGGAGTAGTGGAAGTGAGAATATTTTAACTCCCTATCTTTATTTCCTTAGACATAACTGCAACCAAGCCAAGCACGTGCACCTTGAGACTTCACATCTGCTTGAATGTTATTTATCCCTTATCTTTCCCTATGTCCCCTCTCCTTGTCTCCCCCCTCTGTGTCTATTAGATTGTAAGCCGTAGGCAGGGACCATGTCTATCTTATTGTTCTGTAAAGTGCCAGGTACACAGCTGGTGCTATACAAATACTTTAATAATAATAATAATAATAATTAATAACTTACTCCACCCTTGAGGGACCTGAAATAATGTACTTTAAAGTTAGCAACATTTTTAGATACTGCGTCTATGTATGATAGTTTTTAAATGGTTTTGACATTAGGCTTGTGGGAACCACAAGCAAATACTAAAGCATGGACCCTACCCCCCTCCCTTCCACACGATGGAGGGAGTGAGGTGCCATTGCTTTTTGTGGTTTTTATTTTTACCACTCTGTAGATAAGGCCTAAGGGCCCCAGGGAGCGCCCGTCTCGAAGTCCCCCGGGTTCTCTGGGGGGCCACAATGGGGAGAGGGTGTTCTCAGTGGCCTCACCAAGGCTGAGGAACTCCCTCCCAGCGGAGGCTTGGGTGGCCCAGGAGTCAGACCTCTCCTCTTTTCAGCATCAGTGCAAAACTTGACTTTTCCACCGGGCGTTTGGCAGGGGAGATGGGTACGGGTGGAGGGTTGTGACTTAGGGAGGAGTTTTTTTGTTGTTTTTGTATGGTGTATGCTCCACCATGGTTTTAATTTTATATTTATTCATTACAGTTACAATTTTAAAAACATTCAACTCCATACATTGCAACAAGACATAAATGCCAAAAAACATGGACATTATTTCAGAATGTGAGGAATATTTAATAGTTTATACTCATCAACATAAATGTACTTAATTCCTTACCATACATACTTTTATTCATTTTTTTCAATAACTAAACTTTCACATTTTTTCATTATTAAACTTTAATTTATTATCATAATTCGACAATGAACAATTTTTTCAGATTGCATTAACCCTTTCCTTTACATTTATACAAATCATACAATAAACTGTTAACAGTGTCAGTGTAGAGAACATTATAGAATTCGTTGTACAGAATGCAGTTCTGTAGAAACAGTTAATGCACTCTGAAAAAATTGTTCATTGTCGAATGATAAATTAAAGTTTAATAATTTAAAAATGTGAAAGTTTAGCTATTGAAAAAAATGAATAAAAGTATGTATGGTAAGGAATTAAGTACATATTACATTTATGTTGATGAGGATAAATTAAATATTCCTCAAATTCTGAAATAATTTCCATGTTTTTTGGAGTTTGTCTTGTTGCAATGTATGGAGTTGAATGTTTTTTTAATTGTAATTGTAATGAATTTGTATGTTTTTTGGAGTTTAAGCTAGAGTCAAAATGATTTTGTGATGTTTTTGAAGAGGAAAGTTTTTAGTTTTAAAAACTGTTCTGCGTTAAATGTTTTTTTTTTTAAACTGTAAAGTTTTTTGTTTTGGTAATTTTCCAGGTTTTGTGCGATATGATATATCAGCATATTAATATATCAGTTGTTGCACAACTTTTAAGTTGTATATTTTACAGAACTTTTAAGTTGTGCATATATGAAGTTTATATTAGGGTCAATGGGAATGATTATCCCCATCTAACCCTAGTGTAATGTAGGAGTAACTCTACAAGAGCCAAAGGAGTTTGAGGAGGAACTTGGTGTGTGACTTTTTTTAAAACATAGCCTCCACATCAAAACAGGAGGTGTTTGAGGAAAGATTCTCCCAACTTCTTTCTCTGCCCCCCCCAGCTCAATCTCTCTCACATGCACACACAAACTCCCCCCTCTCTCTCTCTGACACACACTCTTCTGCCCCCCCACTGTCTCACAAACACACACGCATCCACTTTTCTCTCGCACACACTCACACGCATGCAGACTCTTCTCTCTCTTCCCCTCCCCCCCACTTTTTAAAATCACGTAACTTTTATCAGGAGCCAGCTCTGCCATGAAGACTTTATGCTGTAGTCAGTTTCATGTCAATTACCCACTTGCCTCAGAAAGCCAGCAAGAGGAAGCTCTAGTCAGTTTCATGTCAACTCCCACCCCAGTCTGTCCCTACTTTTGACTCCATATGAAAAGTCTGCACCTTTTCAAAAGTTGCACACTTAAAAGTACGAAGTCAAAAGTCTGCAAATTTTCATACCAAGTGAAAAGTCTAACTTTTGAAAAGGTGCATATATCTGCACCTTTACAAGTGAAATATTTGCACCTTTACAAAAGTTACAAAAGAACTTGCAGACTTTTGACTCGCTATGAAAAGTTGCAGACTTTTCATAGAGTCAAAAGTACAGTCAAAAGTCTGCAAGTTTTCATACCAGGTGAAGTGTCTGCAACTTTTGAGAACTTGCAGACTTTTCACTTAGTATGTAAAGTTGCAGACTTTTGACTGTACTTTTGACTCTGAAAAGTCTGCAACTTTTCATAGCGAGTCAAAAGTCTGCAAGTTCTTTTGTAACTTTTGTAAAGGTGCAGATATTTCACTTGGTATGAAAAGTTGCAGACTTTTGACTCTGAAAAGTGTGCACCTTTTCAAAAGTTGCAAACCTTTAAAAGTATGGAGTCAAAAGTCTGCAAGTATCACTTGGTATGAAAAGGAGCAGACTTTTGACTCTATGAAAAGTCTGCAACTTTTTTAAAGTTGCAGACTTTTAAAAGTGCGGAGTCAAAAGTGACTTTAAAAGTACGGAGTCAAAAGTTTGTAAGTTTTCATAAGTGAAAAGTCTAACTTTTGTAAAGGTGCAGACTTTTCACCTGGTATGAAAAGTAGCAGACTTTTGACTCTGTACTTTTGACTATGAAAAGTCTGCAGCTTTTCATAGGAGTGAAAAGTACGGAGTCAAAAGTGACTTTAAAAGTGCAGAGTCAAAAGTCTGCAAGTTTGCATACCAAGTGGAAAGTGTGTAACTTTTGAAAACTTGCAAACTTTTCACTCGGTACGAAAAGTTGCAGACTTTTCATAGGGAGTCAAAAGTACAGAGTGAGGCCAGGGGGGTAATTGACATGGAGCTGACTAGAGTGTCCTCTGGTTGTCTTTCTGAGGCAAGTGGGTAATTGACATGAAACTGACTATAGCTTAAAGTCTTTGTGACAGCGCTGACTTCTGATAAAGTTACGTGATTTTAAAAAGTAGAGTCACATAACTTTCCTTATGCTGTGTTTTGCTGGTCAGCACCTGCGCATGCGTGAGCCACCAGAACCAATTTTTAAATCATTAATAACTCGGTTTTGGCTGCACGAATCACTATCATATTACAGAAGCAGTTGTTATTGATCTCATGCTCCATGCCTGTGACATTTGGGGGCTCAACTCATCCAGGAGGAGGAGATAGTGATGATTCAAAAGCGTGAGGCTGTGTACATTTTGACCACAACCAATTAACATTTAAACAGTAATAATATTTTATTTTCCTGATAGATCTTCTTCGGACTTTGTGCATATGATGATCCTCACAAATTATAGCCATGGATACATTTTTAGAAATGTAGCTCAAGCGGTTTCCTCAAAATCGGGGCTTCAGCAGTCCCCTGTTTATAACGGAGAGTGGTTGTGCATTTAAGAAATTGTCATATTATTGTATTTTATATTTTTTAAATATTTTAATGTATGATTTGTTAGCTGCCTTGAGCGGTTTTAGCAGGAGGGGGCGGGATATAAATAAATAAATAAATAAATATACGTAGGTCTCATTCACACAGCTCCATTCTGAGTGGGTAGCAGCACAAATCCCACATTCTGAATGTTGTGTGAAATCCAGACCATTTCCTGTGCACCTTGATGGTCCTGTGTTCCACCACTTTATGTTTCCAAGGACCTGACTGTCAAGTAGCAATGGTGTTGTATGATTTGATTAGCCTGAAGCAGCCTTCACTCCCTGATACATTGTTTCTTCTTGATCACTTTACTTCCTACCTCCAAGTGACCATAGAGGTGTGGCCAGAGAGTGCTGAAACAGGGACACTGTCCCATTCCATGCTAATTCTGGAATACTGCATTCAGGGATATTTCAGGGGCATTCCTCCATGTACTTTGCATTGTGGGAAATACCATAGCAGAGTAGGGAGAATGAGATGCCATTGAAATGCAGAGGAATCGGAAGTTATGTGAACACATTGCTACTGGACAAGGTAGACTCAGCTTAAAGAACACATAGGGTGAAAACAGACATGCCGTGGGCCCGCTCTGACCCGGGGCTCTCCACACATGTGGTCCCATGCTGCCAGATGTTGGCCCACGACTGCTTCAGGACAGGAAGGTGACTGGCTCGGACTGAGTCCTGGGCCAAATCCCAGATGCCCATTCTGGGCCAAGGGCCACCAACATGGACCACAGTGCATCTCTTTAGCCCTGCCGTCTGGGTGCCATAGGCCATGGCTGCCCATCATGGCAGGAGGGGAAAGGGCGGGGCTGGCCACCCACATGTTTATTATGGGCTCCCACCCCAACCCGAGTCGTGCAGGCACTGGGATGGCTCTCCTGGCAGTGAGCACACTTATTTAATGTCACCGCCTACCCCGAGAACAGTCACTCCTATTCCCTCCCCGGGCTGGGTCAGAGCGCTACCACGCCACCCACATGTCTGTTTTTACTCCTCTGACCGACTTTGTCTCCATCTCTGAATTCAGTGCATGCAAAGCCCCACAGATTGGCTAACAGTCTCAGGAGCCTCACACTGCCTGTCATGGGGGACGGGGGAAGAGGAAGGGGAGTAATAGGGATTAGGGCCCAAACACACAGGAGAATGAGGGGGAAACAAGGGAGCAAATATAAGAGGCGGCTACCTATGTAAATGGAGTCTGTCTCGAAGACTAGAATGTCCCTCAGGGTAGCGGGTGGGCTTTCCCCCTTGCTCAGAAGGCAACCCTTTTCATCATCGGGACGCAATGAGAGGTAGCCAAGTGCCCCAGAGGACAAGGAAAATACAAGGACTGAAGGGGAACAGACACTCGGGGAACTGCACAGGGTCCTGGGCACTGTGCAACAAGAAATGGTGGGGAACAAGGGGGAAGGGGTCCAAGGGGAAGGGGGAAACAGAAAGGGTTGCACGGGAGAAGGAGGTGAAGGATAGGGCTTGTTCACAAGGAGAGAACTTGCTAGGAATATAAGGGGAGAAATGTAGGGGCACGGAGAGGGGGGAGACAGGTAACCCACACCCACGATACCACCTTTCTCTACCACAATGAAGGATACAAACACGATACACCCACTCACCCACTCTCACTTGTTGCAGGGGAAGGGGAATACAAGGATCAGACACTCGAATCCACTCTAGAAAACAAGGCTCAGACAAGGAAGGTTCTCAGGACAACAAGGGGGCCAGTCTCTCACAAGTGATTACCGGCAGAGGTCTCAAGCCCCGCCGGTCCATTTTATAGGCAATCCCCTGATCAGGAACAGGTGTGCTCAGGGTGGGGCCCCCACCTGCTGCTGAGCTGTGCGCTGCACTCAACTTCCTGGGGGCGGGGTCTGGAGCGTCCCTGGGATGCAGGGTAGCTCTGCCTCCCCCCGCAATGGTGCCTTCAGCCTCTCTGGACTCGCCACTGTCGGGTCGTTGCCAGGCAACAGCAAACCAAGCTGCTGGCCTGAGTTAGGCAACACGCGCCCTGACACTGCCCTGGGCAGGGCCAGAGATTTCCAGAAAGCATTTGATAAGATCCCTCATGAGAGAGACTTGAGAAAATTAAAATGTCATGGGATTAGGAGGTAGTGTCTTACTATGGGAGAGAATAAACAGTTTTATTGCTGGCCATAGGCCTTTCCAAATTCATTAGAAGTTACAATTAATTTTAATGATATAATAAAATCAAAATACAAAATATACAATATAATAATAACATAAAATAGTAGATAAAGGCACAATATGCATCAGCATTTGTAAGCACAAACACCACAAGAAACAAGTTAAAATGCCTTGCCCTTCTCAGAGCTTGTGGTGACACTTGGCCCCTGGATGGTTTTACAAATAATCATTAGCCATTAGTCATAAGCATAAACGTAATCAAATTATAAAAACATATTCATAGACTTGGGTTAATGTCTTACTATCGATCAGAACTGGTTAAAAGATAGAAAGCAAAGGGTAGGACTAAATGGTCAGTTTTCACAATGGTGTGCCTCGGGGATCTGTATTGGGACCAGTGCTGCTTAATGTATTCATTAATGATCTGGAAAGGGGTGTTAAGAGTGAGGTGACCAAATTTGCAGATGACACCAAAGTATTCAAGGTAGTTAAAACATGAGCAGACTGAGAGGAACTGCAACAGGATCTTACGACTCTGGGTGCCTGGGCATCTAAATGGCAAATGAGATTTAATGTGGACAAGTGCAAAGTGATGCATGTAGGGAAAAATAATCCAAACTATGCATACACAATGCTGGGTACTAAGCTAGGAGTTACCACTCAGGAAAGGGATCTGGAGATGGTTGTGGACAATACAATGAAATCCACAGTGCAGTGCACAGCAGCAGTCAAAAAAGCAAACAGAACGTTAGGAATTATTTGGAAGGGGATAGAGAATAAAACTGAGGATGTCAAAGCCTCTATACAAATCAATGCTGCGACTGCACCTCGAATATTGTGTGTAGTTCTGGTCACCACATCTCGAAAAAGACATAGCTGAACTAGAAAAGGTACAGAAAAGCAACAAAAATGATCAAGGGCATGGAAGGGCTCCTGTATGAGGTGAGGCTTGGTAGGTTGGGGCTCTTCAGTTTAGAGAAGCGATGACTGATAGGAGATATGATAGAGGTCTATAAAATCATGAGTGGTGTGCAACTAATAAAGAAGGAACAGTTATTTACCCTCAGCTAGTACTAGAACTAGGGGACACTCCATGAAACTCATGAGTGGCAAGTTTAAAACAAATAAAAGAAAATATTTTTTTCACTCAGCGTATAATTGGGTTGTGGAATCTACTGCCAGAGGCTATAGTAAGGGCAGGGATGGGTGGTGGGTTTGGAGGCTGGTGGAGCAGTTGGTGGGATGAACCTGCCGGCCGTGGTAAAGCCACCGACGGGCCTGTGGGCCTAGGGATGGAGCCAGGGAAACAGTAGGCAGAGCCAGGGCAATGGTAGGCCAGTGACATGGCATAACCCTGCAGCAAGGAGTTCCCAGGGTTAACATTGGATGGGCATTACATTAGATAACACTGGCAACACTGCTGTGTGAAGCACTGCCACCGGGGGATAGAGAGCCCTCTTACTAGGGTCCCGTCCACTCTCTCTTTCCCACCGGGTCCAAACTAACCATAGTAGGTTTAAAAAATAGATCACGTTGCCATCACCTACCTTTATCCTGAACCCTTGAATCCTCAATTTTCATGGCATGCTTGGCCACCTGTACTCTTCTGAAAGTGTAGACTTTGGGACAAGCCTTCTTTCAGGCTTGGAGAACTGGGAGGACTGAGCTAGCTTCCTGTCCTGTGACAAGCCGAATCAGGAGAGAATGAAAGGGAAGAGAAGGACAGGAAAGAGCAGAAGTAGGAGGAAAAGGTTTTGGTGCACGAGAAGAGGAAGGGGAAGAGATGGGTTCAGTGGGGGACAGGGGAAAGGTGTCTCCTTGTTGTCTGCAGCCTTCTCTTCTGCCATGCTCCTACCTACTTTCTCGTCTGTTCACAAGGAGAGCAGTTGCAGGCCTGTATTGCAAGCAAACCACACCCATCCAGACCACCATCCCTAGTAGCTACACCGTATCCTTGGCAGCCAAATGCCTGTGCAGGCAAACAGGCCTTTTTTAAAAAAAGTTTGGCCAGTTTCAGGGCTGCATTGCCACCAAACAAGACCCATCCAGACCAGCATCCCTAGTAGCTATACCGTATCCCCAACAGCCAAATACCTGTCCAAGCAAACAGGTCTTTTAAAAAAAAGTTTGGCCAGTTTCAAGCACACTAGCCCCATCCAGACCAGCATCCATAGTAGCACACCGTATCCCCAGCTCCCAAATGCCCATCTAAACAAACAGGTCTTTTTAAAAGTTTGGCCAGTTTCAGGGCTGCATTGCCACCAAATACGTGGTGCTGAATAAACCAAATTTAAACAATGCATTTCTGTTTCTCAATAAAACCCAGGATAGATGCTCAAAAGCTCACAGTCACAAGCAGAGAGACAAGAAACTACTTTCCAGCAGGGAGCAGGAGTGAAACAGCAAAGGAACCATTTTAAACAAGAGTAGCCATGACCAGTGGACCCACACATTTACAATATGGCCTCTCTACTCATGCTTGGGAAGAGAAGGAAAGCAGCAATGCATCTTGCAATCACAGAGCAAGCAAAACAAACCAGAAACCAGATCTTATCATCTTAAGCAATTGATCTAACAATATTATGTGAAGTCCTTAGCACTGCACATCACAAAAACAGCAGCATGGAGTTTCACTTGTCCCCCAAAACATGCTACACACAGTACTGTTGCATGGAGAGGGAACACGTTGCATGTAAAAGGTGTCTGAGCTGCTACAACAAACATTCCTGCAAGGACTAGTAATTAGTAAACCAACATGTGGCATGGCCTTCTCACAGAAAAGCCTGCAACACCCCATGACCAAACTTCAAAGGGCAGGGCAGGACCATTTTCAAATGCAGAGAATATTCCAGCCAAGATTGGAAACCTTTTCCATCAAAGCCCCTAGGTCCCCCCCCCCAACACAGAGAAAGCACACAGTTTAGGCTGAAAATAGTGAAGAAAGGGAACACTGCTGACTTAAATCAACCATTTTGTGGGGGCTCCACAAAATGGCTACTGCCTTTTTTGTGCATACTTGGCGCTTGGGGAGGAGGGAAACCAGCAGTACATCACTAGCAACATGCATTGCAAGCACAGATCATGCCAAGCTAGAGGCCAATACTGAGCTTCTGACCTCAGAACATCAGCCAACCCTCTTTGATGAGCCAGAGGTGCCATACATTATACACAAGACACATCATCAATCTTAATTAGGAAAATGCAATCGTGGCTTCCAAGTGAGAAAAAAAAACCTAAGATCACACTATCAGTAATATCTCTGCAATAGCCTTTACTTTATTAAATGTTATTGCAGAGATACTACTACTAGTGTGAACTTAGGATATTATTAGCACTTAGAAAACAATATTGCATTTTCCTAATGGAAATGACTGAAAAAGCCACTTCTGCTACTACTAGTAGTAGCAGAAGTAGTTGTGGTATTTAAGTCTATTCCTTCAAGTTAGAGTACACCACACAGCAGCAAGTTCAACTTTACTAAATTAAAAACATAGAATTAATGTCATGAGGCAGCTGGCAGCACAATCATATTTATTTATTTATTTCACTTTTATCCTGCACCCTCCTGCTCACAGAGCAGCTTAAGGCGACGCAACACACACAATCAATTCATAATTAAAACATACTCAGTCACAATTTAAAATTTAATTTAAAATATTCTAAAAATACTAAATATATGCTAAAAGGGCAGAACCAATCTGTATGTATCCATATGTGATATCATCCCATGAAATTATTATTTATTATAACCTCCCCCTCCTGGGTCCTCCTCCCCCCCCCAAGACAAGACAACTTCCCCGGCGCCCCCTAAAAAAGCCAAGGCCAAACCCCAGATGAGTCCCCAGTGTACTCACCCAGAGCAGGCTGAGCTCGGCAGCGTCACCTCTTCACTGTTGGAGGAGAACAGGACGCTGGGCTTGATGATGGACGCTTGGTCTGACTCAGTATGGTACTACCCAACTTCCTTGGTGATTATTATTATTATTATTTTAGAGAGAGATTTTCCAAGACAAGTGATCTCTGATGAATGATGAAAATAGAAAGATTCAGTCTGACCACCAGCAGCTGGCCAACTGCAATCTCTCTCTCTCTCAACTTCTGAAAGAAAGATAAAATGGCGTCTGTGCGAGTCACTTTTATATATGCACTGCCCCCACCCTCACCACGAGAGCCAAAGCCCACGCCGATGAGTGAAAGACACTGCTGCTGGTTAAAAACAAAAACAAAACACCCACACAAAGCACTCGCCCCCCCTCCCGTAGTTGCTGTTCCCCCAGCCAGTAGCGCACACACACACACACACACACACACACACCACAATACAGTCATACACACACATCCATTGCTCCCCCTGCCCCTCCCCACAGGATGCCGAGGGCTCCCACCCAATTAACATTATAAATGCTGCTGATTCCCTCTCCATAGACCTCAATGAAATAGTGCCCTAAGCGATCCTGGCAATGCATTGCTGTTTGTGAACACATGCAGTGGACTGCACTCCTAGCTGCCCAAAGCACGTTTTGCAACTTTTTGACCCTTACAGGTCTCCTTCTAAGTGACTCTGGTTCTCCCCTCCCAGGCTCCCCCGTGCAAGTCCCGACCTGCAATGTGACCCCCCTCCTCCCCACTGCCTGCAAGTGACCAAAGTGGCGCTATTAATAGTTGCGCATGCAGAGCCCAGGAGCGAGCTTGCGCATGCGCAGTTCTCTAGCATGCAAACAGGAAATTCAGAGCACCAGACTGGTTTGAAACAGCCGCATCAGCCTCTGAACGCATGGCAGGCCAGCAGCACCTCCCGGGGGGGGGGGTGGAAAGCAAGGTACTGTGTGCGGGGGGTGCGGGGACCAGGAGGGGCATTGCCCCTGCTTTCCTAGGGGTAGCAGCACGCCTGGGTAAGGGACAGTACTATAGCGGAGTTTGAAAAAGGTTTGGACACGTTTCTGGAAGATAGGTCCATTAGCAGCTATTAGCCAGACAGGATCAGGGAACATAACGGGAGCTGTGGGGAAACAACAGGGAATGGATCCCCCATTGTGACCTGTTGGGTGCTTCTCCCAAGCCACCATGATTGGCCACTGTTGGGAGACAGGATGCTGGACTAGATGGACCATTGGTCTGACCCAGTATGGCACTTCTTATGTTCTTAAAGTAACTCCAGACCGAAGCCCTTCTGCTGGCAGGGGCTCCTCTTGGAGCATAGGGAAGGAATCGGAAAATAGTCCAAATAAATTTTTATAACATGTCTAAAACATTCCTAAAAGAATTCCATCACATGAAAGTGTATATGCCATTCAAAGGCTACATGATCATGCGAGTTGATAGCGCAGAAAGTGTTTATTCAGGCTCATTCGAGAACACCCGCAAAACTCACTCCTATTTCCACCACGACATCCTACATTCTTCCCTTTCCTCTCCTGTGATAGCTCTCTCTCTCTCTCTGACACCCTCCCTCCTCGCAAACCTCTGTGTGATAGACATGCAGGGTATGCATAATATGCATATACATTTATATAGATAATATAGAGATAATATTATAGTATTGCCTAAACGCCTGTTGTTGGGTTAAAGAGTAGGTTCAACCAAAAATAATGGCATCTAATATTTACCTAGCAGTAATTTACTTGTATTTGTTTAAAAAAGGGACTAAATTGTAGAGAGCTGTCTCAAAGTTTTAAAGCCAAACATTTTGCTAAAGTTACTATATTTTAAAATGTCAAAAGAATTACCAATGAATGTGATTATAATGAAATGTTGCTTTTGTTGTTATGGCAACTAATTTTCAAAGCTGCTGTGAAGGCTGACAAATTATACAGTGCAGTGTTTTTCTTTATAAACCCCCAGTCATTTTACTTTTAAAGAATTTAAGCACCTTATACTAAAAAAAATTTTTTTTATAAAAGGGCTGGTGAATATTACATACCTCCAATATTTTTACGTGTACTTCTTCAGTACATCAAATGACATTTCCTTTTTCCTGGTGAACTATTTCCTTTGCATGCTATCAACTTTTTCTGTAATTAGAATTCGAATAACGTTTGAATAAACATCAAAATTATCATTCTGTTAATTTATCATTCTGTTGATCTCATTGTTAATTTATCGTTTTGTTTAAAATATCTTTCTGTTAATCACACTTAAATCAGTGGTAGAACTCTATTTTGGAAATGGTTATGTCCCACTCCACTGTAAGGAAGACTTAGAACTTAGGACATCCTCCTTTTTATGATGTGTTTTAATTGTTTTTATTGTTGTAAACTGCCCCAAGCTGCCTGTGGCAGGAGGGGTGGGGTAATAAGATTTTAAATAAATAAAATATAGCAGATCCCATTCTGGGGCAAATGCTGTTTAGGAATTTCCTTACACGGTGCAGAATGGAGAAGAAGTTACAGTAGAATATTGTACAGCTCCTCAGCATGCTGACAGGTGAGAAGCAGCCAAGTACGGCCATTATTGCACCCTGAAGACTGTGCGGTGCATGTCATCTTTGCACTGGGTGCATTGTGGGTCTTGACTTGCCTTTAATGGATACATTAAAAATCTTTTTCTCCATCCATCCGTAGCCATTTGATATATTATTTGAAGATAAATGTTAATTACTGAGTAGCACACTTTCATTATTGTAATATGAAAAAAAAGATATATTAGGCACCTATAATAATAAGCCTTTGCCAAAAAAAAAAAAGTCTAAATTTTATCTATTGGATATTTAGCGTACACAAGGCTTTCACTTCTGTCACTTTTGAGAAGTTTCCTAAGAATCATTCATAGCATGCACACAGATCCTTATGGTTTGATTATCTTCATCCCTGAGCTGCTGAATTTAGATCATCAGATCCTAACTGAGGATTCCCAT
Organism: Sphenodon punctatus; assembly: GCA_003113815.1. Taxonomy (NCBI): domain Eukaryota; kingdom Metazoa; phylum Chordata; class Lepidosauria; order Sphenodontia; family Sphenodontidae; genus Sphenodon; species Sphenodon punctatus. Next base: position 125,560 of record QEPC01002056.1, on the reverse strand, counting down.
GGGCCTCCTGGCTGCTTTTACATGGATCTCACCCACTGCTTGGTCCTGTCTCACACCCAGGCAGGCTACCCACTCCAGATATGAAAGCAGAGCAGAGGCCAACCCCACTTGAAGTGCTCTGGCACATCCTGGAGCACCGCAAGTGGAATGGGTGGTGGACCTTCAGGAACAGAGGTCCATCTACTCGGTGGACAGCTACTGCAGCTCCACTCCCAGCCGGGGATTGCCCCAGACAGTGCTATAGAGCTGCGGGCAGCAGCCTAGAATGGTGGCCAATTCACATACAGCTTTATGCTGTGAGGGAGGGGTGCCACGCAGGCAGACTGTGGGCTGCAGCAGCTGCTGGGTCCATTTAAAACTTACCTAGGCATGACAGCAAGCGGGCAGATGTGGAGTTGCATAGATTAGCGCCCCTGCATCTGTCTAAAGACACCCTTTGCTGTTTATAGCTATTGATTTCAATAGGGAAATACTAGACTAATGCAATCCAGCTCCAATACAAGTCAATGGGTGTTTAGCCATTGACTTCAATGGGAGCTGAATTGCGCCTTAATACTAGAGTAATGTAATGGTGAATCTAGCCTATCCATTTGTGAAACATCAGGGTTGTTAACCCCAAATGTTCAAAAGTCATGAGAGATCGGCCCCTCTCCATGAAATTGGTTTGAAAATCCTGACTTTTTTTTTTTTTTAAAACTAAGTTTCTTTTATTTGCCTTTTGGTCACATGTCTGTAATTATTATAAATTTACCTCCACAAATAGGAGAGCTAGGAACTTGCTTTCTACAATAAATAAATAAAAATAAATAAAAAAGTGATGAGCCACTAAATATTAGAATTTTAGGCTTTCAACAAACAAACAAAAAGCCTGAGTCACAAAACACATGATAAAATCATGAGGGTTAATTTACCATGACTGACTTTTTATTTTATTTTTTGTTTATGATCAGTCAAGGACAGATGTCTACAAAATTTTACAGTTACTAAAATCATTTGTACTGATCTATTAAACAAGTGAGCACCTACCAAGCATGCCAACACAATTCCAGCATTGCTTTTGCAGCTGATGGCTCTGGAATTACTAGTTATTGTATGCTGTCTTTACAACAGCAGTGGAAATAAATACACATCAGCTGGGTGCCCTGATGTGGCATGCTTTTTTATTTCTGCCACCAAATACAATTTCCTTTCATGGTTCCAGTTCTGAAGATATTTAAAGTGTGTGCCATGCACTTGCTCTGTGTTGTCCAGTTGCCTTCAATGGGACTAAACATAAGCAAGTGTTTTCAGACTGTGCAAAAGTATCTGCAAAAATAGGGAAGGAAATAGAATCGGACTTTAAATTTTGCATCATAGTTAGTTAATGTATTTCTAAAACTAATTCTGTCCTTAAGATAGAGACAGTGATGTATACACTTAACTTTATGGATGTGATAGGACCACTCATGCTCAACTAGCTAAGTACATGCCAAACAGTTCACTCTAAAATTGTTTTCATTTGCTCTAGCAAGCCTCCAATAATCTTGGACTTTCAAGTTATTGGTCCTACATGTATGAGAATGAACCAGCAGGATGTATTATGAGGATGACTGAAATAAGCTGAGGGGCTTGCAGGAAGATAGACTCCTATCCGTCCAAATCCCTGCAAACAAAATTGATCCAGTTTTTCAAAAGCGCTCAAAGCAATATTTTCAAATCCACAGCATCCACAAGTAAGGGCACACTTTAAAATGGCCTCATCTCCCATGTAGGCACCAAAATCAGGGTTGAGCATGCAGTAACTTCCAGCATATCATTTTGAGAATTGTTCCTCATGTTGGGCAGTGGTTGCTGGTGGACTTTTAGGTTGGTGGGGTGGTGGATGGGGCCACCACGGGGGAAGGTCTCTTAAAATATAACACATTCCTATGGAATACACAATGAATAAAAAAAATCCACAGTGCAATAGTTAGCAACATGCACATTTCTGTGAGCAGAAACCATCAGGTGCTAGAAAATAGGGATGGGCGAACATGGTTCGGAAGTTCGGAGTTCGGACCGAATTCGACCAGTTCGGCCAACTGAACCGAACTCGATTTTCGAACCGAACCGAATTTCCGAACTCGGCTCTGTTCGCCCATTCCTAAAAGATAATATTCCATTTAGTTCAATGGGGTTTGAATTTCCAAACTTTGTTCAGAAGTTCGGAGTTCGGACCGAACTCGGATAGTTAGGTCAACCGAGCTGAACTACCGAACCGAATTTCTGATCTGAACTGAACCGAATTTCCGAACTTGGTTCTGTTCACCCATCCCTACTAGAAAAGTAAATTGGCAGCTCAGGGGTTCAAGTCTGTTTTAGGTAAGGGAACACAGTATGTATGTATTTATTTATTTAAATTTATAGCCGTCCTGCCCCTAAGACTGAGGACGGTTTACAAAATAAGAATTTATAAAATAGGTTAAAAAAATAAAATTTATAGAAATATAAGTAGCCTAAAAACCTCACTTCAGCCCTCCCTAAGAATCCCCACCCAACCCCTATTCCAGCCTGCCAAACTCTTGGCCAAAAGAAAGGTCTTACACTGCCTCCAGAAGATAATCCAGCTCAGGCTATGATGGGCCTCCAAGGGAAGGGCGTTCCATAGCACTGAGGCAGCAACCGGGAACATCTCTGTGCATATCCTTGCCATATGAACGTGATTTGAGTTGGTACCTGAAAGAGGGATCTCCCAGCTGACCGCAGGGATTGCAGTAGGACATAATAAAAAAGGAAAGCTTTCAGATAGGTAGGGGCCAGACTGCTTAGGACTTTTTAGGTCAAAACCAACACCTTCACTTTTATGTGTAATTTTTCACTTATAAAATTTTGCTTTTAAAAAAAAATAAAATCCATACAGGAGAGAAACCCTGTACATGCCAGTAGTGCGAAAAAAGCTTCATGAGAAGTTGGGGCACTCAATATACATCAGAGAGTCCATACAGTAGAGGTGTGCATATCATTTTTGTTATTACAATAATGATAACAAAGAAACTTGGGGAGATTGTACCCCCATGGAGGGCACTATGTGTACCAATGTTCTAAACAATTAGATAAAGGAAACCGATTATAGAAGCAATTGAATATTGTGATTTTAAGAAAAGCTCCATACACATTCATGGCTACAGCTTCTTTATCTTCCATCCAATTTGCATGATATTATGTCCCTCCAAAAGCTTAACACTTCTGCCAGTTTTCAGAAAGGTTAGATAAAGGGTCCTGATGGTATAAGACATTAACTCGAGAATACATGTCTAGCTGTAACTGTCACGGGGCCAGGGTAACAGTGGGGTCAAGATGGGGGAAGGACCACTTTCCCAAAGGAAGGAAAGGGGAAGAGACCCTGGGAAAAGAAGCCTGTAGGCTAAACGGACCTCTCAGAGCGTCTCGGAGTCTCCAGAACCTGCTCTCATCTTGAGGCCTAGAAGCCTATGTCAGAGAGGGTCTGATTCATCATCGAGGTCAAGGAGCAGACTAAAGACCCACACACCAAGATCCTCCCCAAGGAAGAACGAAATATAATAGGGGGCAACGAGGAACAAGGGGAGCCCCAGGGAACAACAAGGGGCAAGAACCAAGGGACTAAGGAGCCAAAGTGGGGGGAACCACAGGGACTGGAGCCGATGGGTTGGGGCAAACAGAGCTGGGGAAACACTAGAGACAAGGGGAACAACAAGAGACAAAGACAAGGGCCTAGGGAAACAGAGCAAGGGAGCAACAGGGATGAAGTAATCAACAGAGAACAAGAGACAAGGGGCTAGGGAATGGGAGCAACAGGGAACAAGAGACAAGGCTCTAGGGACTCAAAGCAGGGGCGCAACAAGGAACAAGAGGCACGGGCCAAGGGACTCAGGGCAGGGGCGCAACAGGGATGAGGGGAACAATAAGGAACAAGAAACACGGGGCTAGAGAACCAGAGCAGGGGAGCAAGAAGGATGAGGGGAACAATAGGAAACAAGAAACAATGGGCGGGGGAGCCAAAGCTGGGGAAACACATGCAGACTATAGGGGAGACAGGGTTACAGGGCAAACACGCAACAAGAGAAGAGGCACTTGATACAAAACAGCAAACCTTCAGGCGGGTGTGAGACGTTGCTCCACCAGCTTCCTGAGGCCGCATCAGTGTTTAAGTACCATCTGTGGCCAATCAAGAAGCTGGGGGGCGGGCTAGGGAAACAAGCCCCAGCTGGGAGAGGGTGTGGCCATGCAAAGGGAAGTAAGACAGGGGAAAGCCTACAGAGGAAAAATGCAGGAGGTGAACAAATCCACCAGGTGGCGCAGGCCCCAAAGGCACCTCTCCTGCATCCCAAGGCCAAGGGTTCGTGCCCGGGACCTGACAGTAACATTTTTATATTCCATCCTCTTTGTTTATTTATTTATTTTATTTATTTGTAGAATTTTGCTACCCTGCCGCTCCTGCCACGGGCAGCTTGGGGCGGTTTACAATGTGCAAAACATTAAAACAACAATTAAAAAACAACTAAAAGGAGGACAAAACAAAAAATAACCCCTTCCCAACAACCCCCCCCCTCACCCATCTCCCCCACCAAATGCCTGGCGGAACAGCCAGGTCTTACTACTTCTCCGAAAAGAGGGGAGATCCAGGGTCAATCAGGCCTCCACCAGAAGGGAGTTCCACAGCTGTGGTGCAGCCACTAGAACACCCTCCCCTATGTGACCTCCCGGAAGACTCAGGGGACCTCGAGCAGGGCACCCCCAGATGACCGCAGGGATTGATCCAGCACCCAGGGAGTGAGGTGGTCCCACAGATAGGTAGGGCCTAGGCTGTTTAGGGCTTTATAGACCAAAACCAACACCTTGAATCGGGTCCGGAAAACCACTAGCTGCCAGTGCAGAGAGCAGAGCCCTGGTGTAATATGCTCCCGATGGCACAGTCCTACCAGAAGATGGGCCACCACATTCTGCACCAGCTGCAGTTTCCAAGCCATCACCATGGGTAGCGCGTTACATACAGCGCGTTACAATAGTCCAATCTGGAGGTGATGAAAGCATGGATGATGGTGGCCAGGTCAGAGCCTGAGACAAACTGCCAAAGTCGTCGCACTGTATGTAATTGGCCGAAGGTACTCCTCGCCACAGCCTCCACCTGGGCATCCAGATGGAGCTGTGCATCAAGGAGCACCCCCAGACTCCATACCTGGGGTACCAATGGAGGGCAGAGCCTGTCAATAACGGGGGCCACCATCTTCATCACCTTACCCACCAACATCACCTTCATCTTGTTGGGATTCAACCTCAGTTGGTTAGTCCTCATCCAGTCCCCCACTGCCATCAAACACCAAGTAAGCACCGGGACTGCAGGGCCTGGGTCTGTTGAAAAAGAGAGATACAGCTGGGTGGCATGAGCATATTGATAACACCGCACACCGAACCTCCTGATCACATCAACATATATGTTGAACAGAAGAGGGGACAAAACCGAACCCTGTGGAATTCCACATGAGAGGTCTCGGTATGATGAAAAAGACTCCTCAAGAACCACTCGCTGCGTTCTACCAGCCAGGATGTTACAAGTCAGACATACATTTATAAGTTAATTGCGTATACCACCAGGACCCTTTAACCAATCCTTCTGAAAGTTAGCATAGATAGTAACTATGGGAAGGGGTATAAACTTGCCAAGTTTCATCTACATTAAATGTGAGGCAAAGAAGTTACAGCTACGAATGTATATGAAGATTTTTGCAAAATAATAAAATCCAACTGCTCATAAAATTGGATTCCTTTATCCAATCTTTTTGGAATTTGGTACACATAATGTCTCCATGTTTCAGCCAAATAGAATGACAAACAAAAATGGTCTAGACAAAAATGTGTTGTCCATTGAAACCAATAGAAAACGAAAGCAAAAACAAAAATGAAAATTTGATATTTATGAAAATAAGAACATAAGACGTGCCGTACTGGGTCAGATCAACAGTCCATCTAGCCCAGCATCCTGTCTCCGACAGTGGCCAATCACAGTGGCTTGGGAGAAGCACCCAACAGATCACAATGGGGGATCCATTCCCTGTTGTTTCCCCCCAGCTCCCGTCATGTTCCCTGAAAATGAAAATGACAGATTTAAATAATGAAAACAAAAATGAAAAACGACATGGGCCCTTGGTGCACAGCTCGACCATACAGGAGAGAACCCTTACATGTGCCCTCACTGGAAAATGCTACAGAAGGGTAGGAAACCTTTTTCTTCCCAGGGGCCACTTTCAAAATGAGTACAAGTTCCAAGGGCTGCATAGACGTTGGGGGCAAGGAGGTGCTTAAGAGGAGGGTCTGGGTCTCAGAGATCTGTGCCATGGATGTGTGAAAGCCCTCATCTCTGCTCCCTTACCCCCAAGGTCAGGCTTTTTCTATGCTTGGCGATAGGAACTGAATGTAGGGGCCAGAACCAGGAACTGAAAAGGGGACAAATAAAATCTATCCACAGGCTGCATTTGGCCCCCAGGACAATTCCACAACAGTCCTTTTACAGTGATTCTTGCACTGTCCTCTGGTACCAAACTAAATGTGTCTCTGGTCTGATCCTCTAAGGTGATTCATGTGTTCCTAGCTACCCTTGCTGACAACGGACGTTTCTTCCCATCCAGGAAAGCTTCTAGAATTCACATCCTACTAGTTTCCTTGGCAACAAGCATGCAGCCAGCATAATATTCTACTGCCCATGACCATTAAACTTCACATAAAGATTAATGTTTCATAGTGGCACGTGTCAGCTGGAATTCAAAGCATTCAGCTGGCATTGATTCCGATCACAAAGTATCCAATATATCTGTTTATCGAATCCAGCTAACAAAGCAGGTACCCAGCCTTCCAATTGCTATCAATCATTTCTTGCCTGGGCAGCTCACAGGATGTAAGACTCTAAAGCAATGTCAGAAGATGATGGCCATGATTATATCTAGCTAGTAGGAACTTTTTTGGCTCCTCAGAGCAGCATAATTTTCACTCCTTGATGATTAATCAGTTCTCTTTTTAAAGTTACCCAACGCTCCTCATTGTAAATATTTGGTTCTATGAGGGAAAATTTAAAGTGATCATTAGAGACAGTTTTGCAGGGGTGGGGGAGGGACATTTGACAAACATCCACTAAAGAGAGGGCAAGTCTTGTGTTGCAGCAAAGGCTCACAGGCCTGACTTTTCAATGATTTGGCAGTGGAGGGAATTGGCCATGCTGTAGATGAGGTTGGAAATGACTGGTGGCAGTGGTGGTTAATGGAGGGAACTCTCACTATGTACTGATGGTAAGTAATTCCAAGCTGATCCCCACATATTACCACCTCCCTCAGAGAGGCAACCCAGAGGGAGCAGAGCAAAGAGGCGAACTCACCCCCTTTTCTGATATGTTTGACCTCCAATGGAGGGCTGTGGCCAGAGGCTCTGAGATAGGGGAGTAGGGCCCCATATAAGTGTCTGCCCAGGTAGATACCCTTAGGATCCATAGTGGTTGTGTCCTGTCCTCCCAAGTGCAGCAGTGGTAGCAGGGAGTCCTGCTGCTGCACCTGAGGTTAACTCCCTCTACCTCTGTTCCAAAGAGCAGGGTGAACCAGGGGTTAAATAGATTTAATTCTGTTACCCCCATTGGGAATATGCAGGGAACTCTTAGCCGAGGGAGCAGGAATAGCAAGCAGTCAGTGAGGTGAGTGGGCAGGAGGGAAGCAACCACTTTAAGCACCTCGGTAAGTCCGCTGCTGGCCGAGAAGCTTTAGACCTGGCAAGGGGGGACACCAATGGGAGCCTTGAGCACAGTAACAGAACTCTGCTGCCACTCCTGCTGGGGAGGGGGAGGGCAGGCGGGTGCTTCTGCTGCTGATCCTGAGAACCACAGCCAGGGCAGAGACTTGTAGATGGCCCAGGCCTCCACCCCATCTTCCACCTGGAGCTCTGCCACCCCTGGAAACCCCAGTTAACCCAGAGTCTCCAGATCAAGTCTTGAGGGGTGGCAATAGATCTATTTAGGCCAGGTTACCACATGGTTGTCTCAAAAAACATAACCACATGGTAGCCCCAAGGCAACTCTGCGGTACTGCTCTAAGGGCCTTTGGGAAAGTTGCTGTGATGTCTGAATTCATGCTAAGCGGTGGGTGGGAGACCGATACAAATGGATTTGCTAACCATCAGCAATTCTCTGAGGGTGATTTCAGACATGGCGGTGGCCCACTTTAACCCACAGGCCACTGTCATGCCAGTTCCGGGAGCACCACATGTTTGCCCAGGTTAGATCCTGGCTGTGGTGGTGGCTAGCCTAGGCTGTGACTTATTGTTTGTTTGTTTGTTTGTTTATTTATTAAAAGTGCTTCTACCCTGCCCCTCTCGCACACAGGTGCCTTGGGGCAACTTACAACAAAAAATCAACATACAAAATAAACACACTAATATAAATATCAGAAATTTAAAACCATAAAACAGATCAAAAATGTACAAAGACCAGTACAAAACCCCAACCCATTACCCCTAATCCATCCCACGCACCCCTTCCTCCCCACCAAACACCTGATGAAAGAGCCAGGTCTTGCAACTGTGTCAGAAGGCAAGGAGACTCGGGCTGAGGCAACCTGAGGAAAGTCTCCGACTCACAGCCCAGGTTAACTGCCCCCACGACCAGGATCCAACTGCCCGACCAGGAGTAAAGAGGGCTATCATGTTTGAAAGCCCACTTTACTGGACCTAGTCTGGAGTCCCCACTGGTTCTGGGTGCCATGGCAGCCATCTTTGGCTGCTATGACTGCCCATCCGGGGGGGGGCAAGCTTGTGGGCACAGTCAGCGCAAGGACAGGGTAGATGCTCATCCATGTGTTTCCCCACCTTCCCTGGCTGCCCAGCCCTTGTCACATTATTTTGGGGGCCCAGCCTGGTCCTGGCCATGATGGTGGCCCATCTCTGGACCAAGTAAGTCCTGTGGCAGTGCCCGAGCGCTGTCACGTATTAAAACACCCTAAATGTTAACTTTCCAAATATCATGAATAGGGGGGAATTCTTGCTCATGGGAAAAATCCCATGTGAATAAAGAGGGAGTATTAACCACTCCAAACAAGTGGGTTTGATGTGGGGAGCCTCCTGCTTTGTGGAGAGGGAGCATGCTTGTGTGTACTACTACTGTCACATGGATTGACTTACTCCAGTCAGTCCTTTTCTGTCCTAGCAACCCTCAGCACTTCCCCCTTTGTTTTTCTCTCACATCCTGTTTTACCTCACTGACTGCTCGCTATTCCTGCTCCCTCTGCTAAGAGTTCCCTACGTATTCCCAAAGAGGATAATAGAATTAAAGCTATTTAACCCCTGGTTCACCCTGCTCTTGAGAACAGAGGTAGAGGGAGTTAGTTACTTCAGATTAACTCCTGCACAGTAACTTTCTGGATTCAAGTATACAGTTTTTGAATATGTTAACAGCTATGCTACCAAATTCTTCTGTGACCACTAACTAAAGGTAATGGGTTTAAATTAAGAGAGAAAATATTTAGGCTAAATATTAGGGGGGGAAATCTAACTGCAAGAAGAGTTACACAATGGAACAAATCTCCAAGGGAGGTGATCACTGGAATTCTTTTTTAAAAACAGATTAGATAATCACCTCTCCGGGATGGTCAGGGTCCAACTGGTCCAACTTGGAGCCCTACAGATTTATGATTCTATGGAAATTTGACTAGCGTGATGGTGATAGTGAGCTGGGTTATTTCGCACTAACTCCAATGAAAAAACAATATTATTTTTGTGACAATACAAAGAAATATTCTCTGTTTCCAAGGTGTCCATGCAATTAGCTGGCTACAGTTGTGAGTACAAATTTAATATCATGAATATAGAGCTTCAACTATCTGGTATCTTTCAGAAAGTGAAAAGAGATTGCCATGTCTTTGGGTGCTTATATTTAAGTTACCTTTAATGACACAAAACTGTAGCTTTGGGCCACAACCCACTTACTCCACTTTACTCCAGACCATTTACTCCAGATTAGCCCCAATTAACGCCTACGAGGGGAAAGTGGTTTGTTTGTGGATCACAATCTTGGTGTATTTACTTTTTTTGAGAAAAATGTTACCAACATTTTGTGTTATTAAAATGAGGGAACTATCTAGCTAGCAATAAAATCTGAATTTAGGTTGCCTGCTTGAGATCTCACAAAAGTATATTTGTTTCTCTATGTGCTATAAAGAATTTAAACCCACAGAAGCTTTTTTAAAAATCTAGCAGAATAAAAGATAACATTGTTAACAATTAACAATTGTTATATTGTTATAAAGTATAACAGTTTTAAAAACAGTAAATGCAAGGTCTTATTAGGGCAAAACCATTAATTACCTACTTCATTATTGTCAAGGTTAATACAGGGTTTAAGAGCAGAAGCTGTTTTTCATCTCCTCTTTGAAACAGGATGAGACAGCTGTTCTTACAGACAGATCCATTATAGCTTATCACTAGAGGACAGACCACTAGAAGAACACCATGAAATATGGCTACTGTCATGTTGTCCAGAACAAATGCTAAAAGTCTTCAGAAGCCATGGAAAGGAAAGAAAAGCTACTGCTTGAAAGTAGCAGACTTTAATTTAAATAGATTGGGTTTCATTGATTTTAATGTATTACAATTACCATGACATAAAACCAGCAGCGCTCTTTAATCTGCCGTAATATTGATCGATCTCAAACTGTACGCTGTTTTGCAATGATACACAGTATGCGCTTTAATAAACATTGGAAATTGAAAGTAACAGATGTCAAACAGGTTAACCAAAATGGTATGATACTGTACATTTTTATTTTCATTATCTGTTCTTCGCTTATTACTGTGCAAGGTTCCATAACAATAGACAGTAACAATGTTTATATAATCAATCTTATCAAATAATTCATTTTTAAAAGCTACAGGAGTACCCTCACTCCTTTCCCTACAGCCTTTGATATGCCATTGGTCTTAAAAGGAAAAGGAAAAAACAACAATGTGGAAACATTTGAAACGTAGTAAGCCTGGAAAGATTAATAGGCCTTCTTTTCCTAAAATATAAAATACATATGCAGATTGGAAATAATGACTACACTTTGCTTGGAGACTTGGATTTTTAAAACTTTTTAATATAGAACTATGGTGTTATGACTTGATGAATTTACCACTAGGAAACAAATAACTTTTCATAATAGAAATCAGCAAAACAAATTGCTGACTCTTTTTGTCCACATTTCTAAAAATGTCAGGACAATGACATTTGCTAATGGTTTGTTTTCCTTACAACACTCTCCAACCCCTCATTCCTCAGTAGTACATTCTTTCAGGAATATTTCAGCTATGTTTGGATACAGTGTTAGTTCAGTCCTGCCAAAACGTCTTAGTTAAACAGTGGGTAAAAACAGATGTGCGGCCAGCAGGACCGCTCCCCGCAGGTGACATGGCCCGGGTCAGAGCATCAAACTATGTGCCTGCGGCTGGGGCACCATCCCGCTGCCCACATGACCTGGGTAGGGTCAGGAAAAAGAAAAATGGGATGTCCCCACTCACAGCCTGCTCCCAGCGCCCCGCCTCCTGCCATCACAAACAGCCGTGGCGACTAATTAGGCATTGCGATGACGGCTGGCCGTAGAGCCCCCCGGCCTGGGACAGATATGCCGTGCCGCCATAGACATGCTAGCCTGCTTTGGCCCATGCACTGGCGGGTCCAGGGCCAAGGTGGGCCACAGCAGGTCAAAGCCATGTCTGTTTTTACCCAAAGATTTAGCTTATTTTTATTCTTACACTTCACAGTTTGAAGCTGTGATCCTATTCTATTTAGAGTCCATGCTTTGAGATCCTTGTTTATCTTTGAGCTCTGATAAATGAACTTTCTTTTTTAGTCTTTGAAACACTATAGTATTTTTGACTATAGCCTGGAATTCTTAGTTATTTTCACAGAGCATATAGCAAGGTTCTAACACTTCATTTTTGAATCAGCTGCTACTGGACCTTCCTGAAATGTTTTTAAACTTCGTCAGTCCCTTCACCCCTCATTCTGTATGGATTGTACTGAGAGTTTTCCTTCCCCTGACAATTGCTGCTATAATAGCTTATTCAGGATTATTTTAACTGAGTTACCGGAGAATCTCATCCTTCTGTGGGGGGTAAACCTGTACAATCGGTTTTATAGAGAATTCATGCTGACCAAAGATTACCCCCTTTTTGCTTTTATTATATTTTATGTTAATCTACTCCATCATTTCAGTAACATGTTCTGCAGAATAAGAGTAACAATACTTAGCATTTATATGGTGACTTCGAGACAAAAATGTCAAAGAACTCCCATTAATCTAGACTTTCAACATCCCTGTGTAGTAGGGAAGTGTTCTCTCCATGTTATATATAAGGAAACTGAGACAAAGAGAATTTACAGGGGTTGCTATGAAAAAGTCAGTATTTGCTAAAGATCACCCAGTGTACAGGGTCTCTCACATTTCCCCCCTAAATTATGGATTGTTGTTTTTGCTATTCTGGGTCCCCTGCGTGGGATGAAAAACCCAGAAATGTATTTTGGTGTGATGTGAGCCGCCTCGAGTTGGTTTCCGAGAGAGTGCGGGGTATAAATTAAAATGTTATGTTATGTTATATTTAGAAGACAAAACAACAGCAGTATCTCAGATATGACAGTAACTGCTGACAAGCGTTGGCATTTTTATGGTGAGCATTGCATTACAGGTGAATGATTAGACCAAGAGCAAGTGGGCTGTTTGTGGCAGAGTCAGCAATAACATCTAACGATTCTGATGCCCACCCTGAGCTGTAAACACAGGGACATCCTTCCTCAGCAGCACTGATGATTTTGAGGATACAATACAAACTAGTCCAAGGAAGGAGACTGAATTATAATAATGTTCATTGACAGGTACATAAGAACATCAAGCCCAATATCCTGTATTCAAGCAGTGGCCAATCTCTTTCTCTTGGGAGAAGTACCTGACAATAGGCAATCCAATGGGCAATCCATTCCCTGTTGTTCCAGCCCCCAACAGTAACAGGTTATGTTCCTCAAAACCTATTTGACTAATAGCCATTAATGGACCTATCCTCCAACAACTTATCAATCCCTTTTTAAAACTAGCTACACTTAAAGGCTGTGATCTTTACTACCCCTGGCAGTAAATTTCACAAGTTAATTGTGCACTGAGTGAAAAAATACTTTCTCATATTTGTTTTAAACCAGCTGCCAGTTAATTTCAACCAATTCAATTTGTTTTAAAACAAGCTGCCCCTTGTTGTAGTACTCTTAGAAAGAGGGTAAATAATTGCTCCCTACTTACATGTTCCACACCACTCATGATTTTATGAACTTCTATCATGTCCCCTCTCAATTGTCCTCTCCTCTCCAAGCTGAAGAGCCTCAACCTATCAAGCCTCTCTTCATACTGCAGCCGTTCCATACCCCTTCTCATTTTTGTTGCCCTTCTCTGTACCTTCTCTAGTTCTAATATGTCTTTTTTGAGATGGGGTGACCAGAACTGCACACAATATTTCAAGTGCAGTCATAAAATAGGTCTATATAGGGGCATTACGATATTTTCAGTTTTATTCTCTATCCCTTTCCGAATGATTCCTAACATTGTTTGCTTTTTTGACGGCTGCCGCACACTGAGCTGAGGATTTTGACGGCTGCCGCAATACTGAGCTGTATTGTCCACACAGTGACTCCAAGATCCTTTCCTGAGTGGTAACTCCTAATTTAGAACCCAGCATTGGTATAGATAGAGTTTGAGTTATTTTTCCCCATGTGCATCACTTTGAATTCGTCCACATTAAATTTAAACTGCCATTTGGACACCCAGTCTCGCAAGATCCTCCTGTAATTCTCCACAGTCTGCTTGGGTTTTAACTTCCTTGAATAACTTTGTGTCAGCTGCAGATTTGATCACATCACTCTTTACTCCCTTCTCCAGATCATTAATGAATATATTAAACAACACCAGTCCCTGTACAGATCCCTGGGACACTCCACTAGTTACTTCTCTCCACTGTGAAAACTGACCATTTAGCCTTACTCTTTGCTTCCTATCTTTTATCCAGTTGCCGATCCACGATAGGACACTGCCTCTTATCCCATGACTGTTTGATTTCCTCAAGAGTCTCTCATGAAACCTCATCAAATCCCTTCTGAAAGTCCAGATACATTCTTTCAACTGGCTCACTCTTTTCCACATGCTTATTTACACCCTCAAATAATTCCAATAGTTTAGTGAGGCATGACTTCCCTTTCCAAAATCCATGCTGACTCTTCTCCATTAAACCATGTTTATCAATATGCTTAGTAATTCTGTTCTTAACAACTGTTTCCAACAGTTTGCCCGGCATGGGCGTTAGGGTCACTGGTCTGTAGTTTCCAGGATCACCTCTGGAGTCCTTTTTAAATATCGGTGTTAAGTTTGCTACCCGCCAATCCTCTGGTACAGTGGCAGATTTTAGCAATAGGTTACAAATTACCAATAGTAGGTCTGCAGTTTCATATTTGAGTTCCTTCAGAACTCTGGGATGAATACCATCTGGTCCTGGTGATTCGTTACTATTTAGTTTGTCAGTTTGCTCTAGAACCTTCTCCAGAGTCACACTTATTTGGGACAGTTCTTCCGATTCTTCACCTACAGAGACTTGTTCCGGCATGGGTATCTCGTCAACATCCTCAACGATGAAGACCAAAGCCAAGAATTCATTCAGCTTCTCTGCAATGTCCTTATCCTCACTGAGTGCCCCTTTCACCTCCTGGTCATCTACTGGACCAACCGACTCTCTAGTAGGCTTCTTGCTTCTGATGTACTTGAAAAGGTTTTCATTATTATGTTTTGCTTCTTTAGCAAGTCACCCCTTGAAAACCCTCTTGACCTGTCGTATTAATGTTTTACATCTAATTTGGCAGTGCTTATGCTCTTTCCTATTCTCTTCATTAGGACTAGCTTTCCATTTTTTAAAGGACACCTTTTTGGCTTAATAGCCTCCTTCACCTCCCCATTTAGCCACGCTGGCAGAAGTTTGGTCCTTTTACTACCATCTTTTATTTGTGGAATACATTTAATCTGCACTTCCAAGATGGTGTTTTTAAGTAATCTCCATTCCTCTTCCATGCATTTAACCCTCGAAAATGTGCCTTTTAGCAGTTCTATGCTCTATGGTAGAGATCTATGTTAACCATACTGTGTGATTTTATCAATCAATCAATAGTTTATTATTTAAGCCAAAGGCCATAATAAAGGTACAGGAAAACACAATGTAATATAAAATGAAAAATATAAAAATATAAAATGACGAAGGACAGTATCAAAAGCAAGAAACAAAGCTTCTTCTGTGTGATTTTATAAAAAATATACTTGAGAACAGGCTAAAGAAGGCTTTCTTGTGAAATGTGTGGTTTAACTTAACACCTAAGATCTCTGTTGTTAGTGGTGTTCCTTAAGAGCTAAAAAGATCTCTTTGCCAGAAAAACTAGCTTGTTCTGAAGTCTGTCTTGCATCAGTCAGAGGGGAGATCAATCTCAGAAACCCAATTGTTCCTTCTGCAGAGACATGCTTGGGAATCAGAGTCCAAATGTCACCCATTTTCTCTGGATAGCATCTCCTGGCAAGGGAGGTGTTAATGGGGGCCTTCTGATCTCCTTTAATGCACAGAGCTGTCGATCAGAAATATCTTTCCTCCATGAAGAAACTATGGGTGTTTTCAGACGTTACGAGATCACGGTGAACCACACTGAACCACGCTCAACCCCCCCCGCGGGGCCAAAGGGCCCGGAACGTCTGAACGGCGTGCGCCAGATGTTCATCACGCTCAATACCCACATGGGGTCAGTTTGAACCACGCTTCCCGGGCTAGCCGGGGGAAGGTCTCGGGAAGCGTGGTCAAACCAACCCCCACAGGGAACCAAGCAAAAGTAACGTCTGGACGCCAATCCCCCAGCGGAACCAANGCATTGGTATAGATAGAGTTTGAGTTATTTTTCCCCATGTGCATCACTTTGAATTCGTCCACATTAAATTTAAACTGCCATTTGGACACCCAGTCTCGCAAGATCCTCCTGTAATTCTCCACAGTCTGCTTGGGTTTTAACTTCCTTGAATAACTTTGTGTCAGCTGCAGATTTGATCACATCACTCTTTACTCCCTTCTCCAGATCATTAATGAATATATTAAACAACACCAGTCCCTGTACAGATCCCTGGGACACTCCACTAGTTACTTCTCTCCACTGTGAAAACTGACCATTTAGCCTTACTCTTTGCTTCCTATCTTTTATCCAGTTGCCGATCCACGATAGGACACTGCCTCTTATCCCATGACTGTTTGATTTCCTCAAGAGTCTCTCATGAAACCTCATCAAATCCCTTCTGAAAGTCCAGATACATTCTTTCAACTGGCTCACTCTTTTCCACATGCTTATTTACACCCTCAAATAATTCCAATAGTTTAGTGAGGCATGACTTCCCTTTCCAAAATCCATGCTGACTCTTCTCCATTAAACCATGTTTATCAATATGCTTAGTAATTCTGTTCTTAACAACTGTTTCCAACAGTTTGCCCGGCATGGGCGTTAGGGTCACTGGTCTGTAGTTTCCAGGATCACCTCTGGAGTCCTTTTTAAATATCGGTGTTAAGTTTGCTACCCGCCAATCCTCTGGTACAGTGGCAGATTTTAGCAATAGGTTACAAATTACCAATAGTAGGTCTGCAGTTTCATATTTGAGTTCCTTCAGAACTCTGGGATGAATACCATCTGGTCCTGGTGATTCGTTACTATTTAGTTTGTCAGTTTGCTCTAGAACCTTCTCCAGAGTCACACTTATTTGGGACAGTTCTTCCGATTCTTCACCTACAGAGACTTGTTCCGGCATGGGTATCTCGTCAACATCCTCAACGATGAAGACCAAAGCCAAGAATTCATTCAGCTTCTCTGCAATGTCCTTATCCTCACTGAGTGCCCCTTTCACCTCCTGGTCATCTACTGGACCAACCGACTCTCTAGTAGGCTTCTTGCTTCTGATGTACTTGAAAAGGTTTTCATTATTATGTTTTGCTTCTTTAGCAAGTCACCCCTTGAAAACCCTCTTGACCTGTCGTATTAATGTTTTACATCTAATTTGGCAGTGCTTATGCTCTTTCCTATTCTCTTCATTAGGACTAGCTTTCCATTTTTTAAAGGACACCTTTTTGGCTTAATAGCCTCCTTCACCTCCCCATTTAGCCACGCTGGCAGAAGTTTGGTCCTTTTACTACCATCTTTTATTTGTGGAATACATTTAATCTGCACTTCCAAGATGGTGTTTTTAAGTAATCTCCATTCCTCTTCCATGCATTTAACCCTCGAAAATGTGCCTTTTAGCAGTTCTATGCTCTATGGTAGAGATCTATGTTAACCATACTGTGTGATTTTATCAATCAATCAATAGTTTATTATTTAAGCCAAAGGCCATAATAAAGGTACAGGAAAACACAATTTAATATAAAATGAAAAATATAAAAATATAAAATGACGAAGGACAGTATCAAAAGCAAGAAACAAAGCTTCTTCTGTGTGATTTTATAAAAAATATACTTGAGAACAGGCTAAAGAAGGCTTTCTTGTGAAATGTGTGGTTTAACTTAACACCTAAGATCTCTGTTGTTAGTGGTGTTCCTTAAGAGCTAAAAAGATCTCTTTGCCAGAAAAACTAGCTTGTTCTGAAGTCTGTCTTGCATCAGTCAGAGGGGAGATCAATCTCAGAAACCCAATTGTTCCTTCTGCAGAGACATGCTTGGGAATCAGAGTCCAAATGTCACCCATTTTCTCTGGATAGCATCTCCTGGCAAGGGAGGTGTTAATGGGGGCCTTCTGATCTCCTTTAATGCACAGAGCTGTCGATCAGAAATATCTTTCCTCCATGAAGAAACTATGGGTGTTTTCAGACGTTACGAGATCACGGTGAACCACACTGAACCACGCTCAACCCCCCCCGCGGGGCCAAAGGGCCCGGAACGTCTGAACGGCGTGCGCCAGATGTTCATCACGCTCAATACCCACATGGGGTCAGTTTGAACCACGCTTCCCGGGCTAGCCGGGGGAAGGTCTCGGGAAGCGTGGTCAAACCAACCCCCACAGGGAACCAAGCAAAAGTAACGTCTGGACGCCAATCCCCCAGCGGAACCAA
>QEPC01002056.1:40463-93322 GCA_003113815.1 Sphenodon punctatus | reverse complement strand
TGTGGAGTTCCGCAGGGTGCCATTCTGTCCCCCCTCTTGTTTAACATCTATATGCAGCCATTAGGGGAGATCATGAGAGGGTTTCAGGGCATGCAGTGTCATCAGTATGCTGATGACACTCAGCTCTACCTCTCTTTTTCCATTGACCCAGGCCATGCAGTCTCCTTATTTTCCCAGTGCCTGTCAGCAATGGGGACTTGGATGAGGTTGAGCCATCTGCAGCTGAATCCTGACAAGACAGAGGTGATGTTGGTGGGCGAGGGCTTGGGGGGCCTGGGAGTGGTTGAATCTCCTCTTGTAGGGGGGGTTCGCCCTCCCATGGTGTCTCAGGTGTGGAGTCTGGGTATGCTCCTCGATTCACAGCTCAGCCTGGAATCTCAGGTTGTGGCCATGGTGGGGAGTCCGTTTCAGCAGTTACAGCTTGTCCAGAAGCTTCGGACGTATCTCTCAGACTCTGACCTCGCCACTGTCATCCATGCCTTGATCACCTCGAGGCTGGATTACTGCAACGCACTCTATGTGGGGCTGCCCGAGAAGCTGGTCCGGAGGCTGCAGCTGGTGCAGAATGCCGCGGCCCGTCTCCTTATGGGGGCGGGCCACAGGGAGCACATGACACCTGTGCTCCGGGCTCTGAACTGGCTGCCTATAAAGCACTGGGCCAGGTTCAAGGTGCTGGTTCTGACCTTTAAAGCCCTTCACGGCCTGGGCCCTGCCTATCTGCGGGATCACCTCACTCCCCATGTGCCCGTGCGACCCCTGAGATCATCCGTGGGAGCCTTTGTGGAGGTTCCCCGGGCGAGATGGGTGCTCATCGATGTTAGATCTTTTTCGGTGGTTGCCCCTGTGCTGTGGAATTCGCTCCCGGAGGCGGTTCGGTTGGCCCCCACCCTCCTGTCATTTTGACGTTTGTGTAAGACCTGTCTGTTCTGCCAGGCTTTTGGCAAAGGGGGGGGTAGAGTGGGTGGGTTGGGGGGGTTGTTTTTTCTCCCGTATATGGGATTTTTAACGTTTAAATTGCTTTTATTGTTTTATTGTTTTTATTTGTTGTTCACTACCCTGAGCTGCCCTGCAGGCAGGAGGGGCGGGCGAATAATCTTTTATAAATAAATAAATAAAATAAAATAGTTTTTCATTTTCCACAACCACCCATTTGGTCCACTTGTTCTGGAGTAGTCCTATTGATTTGAAGGGGACTATTCAGGAATAAATCATTTTAGAATTGTGGCCACAGTACTGGGTTTCACTGTTGCAACAGCTGTTCAGCTTCCCAGTTATTAGCATTAGTAGGCAGTGGAGACAGTGTTTGGGTCTAGACAAGCTTTAAGCAGAGAGTTAGGCTTTGGGTTTGAAATTCTGAAATTCTAAGAGTAGAATAAATTATACAAATTTATGAAAACTGCTCAGTTATTCAAATTGTACAGATTTTGTGATGTAAACGAGTTGCCCAGCATGTCATTCAGTAAACGACAGATGCTTTGTTATCTTTAAAACCCCACAAAGGCCTCTCAGCAGGGGCTCGTCTTTCCCGTAGGGAGCTGTGGACTCTCTCTTTGGCAGCTGTGGTAGATGAGAGAGCCAATATGTTGCAGTGGATTAAGGTGTTGGACTTGGACCTAGGAAGCCAGGTTTGAATTCTGCCGTAGCCAGATTCCCTGGGTGGGCTTGGGCAAGTCACAGTCTCTCAGCCTCAGTTCCCTCTCAGTCTGTCTGTCTCTCCCTGTGTTCCCCTCACCCTTCTCCATCTTAGATTGTAAGTCCACTGGGCATGGACCTGTCTCTGATAATAATTGTGAAGTGTCAGGTACACTGCTGGTGCTATATAAATGCTTAATAATAATAATTAATAACTAATATATGCTGACCGTTCACAGTGCCGGCACCTCCTTGGCTAGTTCACGGTGCTGTTAACACTTAATTGGCTAGCTCACAGTACCAGCCTCTCAATTCTTACCACTCCAGTGCTGCAATTCTGCACTGTTCGGGCTGAAGAGCTGCACTGGTGGAGACAATTTCTGGAAGAATTTTCCCATATGCCAAATTCCATGCAAACTGCTGCAGTCACTGCAGCCCAGAGTTCACAGGGCCCTGCCTGCAGGCAGCTGGGGAAATAACACATTCAAATAAAGAAAAACCATTTGCCTCTCTGCAAGAATCATTACGTACAGTGTATCTATCCTTAGAACACTGCAAACACTGAAAATTACTTCAATCTTGGTGCATTGACTACTTGGATAATTCACGGTTATTTGCAGGAGATACAATTCTCAAAGCCATTAGCAACTCGTGAAACCGAACAGCAGTTACTTGCCTATTGATGATCACTAGAGAATCTCCATTTGAGAGAGGCATTAGTGACATAATGGCTCCTTTAATGAGTTCATAAAATGAGAATCTGGTCTAGTATGAAATGTCTTACAAATGAGATTGGCTTGAAAGTATAATTAAAAGGGGGAAATAATTATTTATAAAGTCTGCAAGCAAAAGGGCATGAATTTTCCCTAATAAGTTGTGAAGATTTAACTCACTCTTTTAAAAAAAGTATATATATATTTTATTTATTTGTTTATTTTTGCAGCTTTGCATGTAGATGGCATGTACCTGCAGGGGATTTGGTGATGCTCTTCCAGGAATGTGTTTAGCACTAGTCCTGCAGGGATAGCCATGCAGGGGGATCCTCACACATGCCCAGGGTCCCACTAACTTTATAGAAATTGTCATCCTGGATGAGACGTATGCCCTCCAAGAGTGGAAGTAGAGATAAAATAGTGTGGTGATATCTTTTATTGGACCAACTCAAGTTGGTGGAGGTTCACAAGCTTTCAGACCTCACAGTGTCCTTCATTAGGCAGGTCAGGACTGGAGTCAGAACTGCAGATTGAGCAATGCAAGGCAGGTATACAAAGAGACTGGGGAACAATGCATCATGGGAAGGTAGGGACAGAGTAGGGGTGGGGCAGTTACATTTGAACAGGTGAAGGGAAGAGTCAATCAGTAGTTCTCTGGAAGATTCCTGTGACTGTGATTAGTTTAGGCTTGCAAATTTCTGTAGTGGCTTGTGAAACCCCTGTCTTGGTTAAGTCCATTGTTTCTTGTATCCAGCAGGCTGATGAATTTTTGTTCCCAGGCATGCCTTTGGAAGGTGTTGTGAAGACTGCCTTTCAGTACTGGAATGTAGAGATCAGAAATGGAGTGGTCATTCTGGGAAAAGTGGATGCCAACAGTAGAATCTGTGTTCTTGTCCATAATCATTTTCCTATGTGAGGTCATGCATTTGTGTAGGGGTTGGTGGGTTTCACCTATGTAGCTCCTGTCTAGGCACTAAACAGTGGTGTCTAGGCACCACCTAGACACCACTGTCAGCATAAAAGGCAGATCCCTACAGACAGCAATATACAGGAAGCCTACAGACCACTATACATACCTCCACTGATCCAGCAACCATCCTAGACACACCAAGAAATCTGTCATCCATAGCCAACCTCTCGGATACCACAGAATCTGTTCGGAGAGAAAACCCGTGATGCTCACCTGACCACACTAAAAATCACGTTCACCAAACAGGGCACTCCATCAGAGAAGTTGACCGCATAATAGAACTGACTATCCAAATACGTCAAAACAACCTACTACAATACAAAAAGAAGTAACCTTCCAGTTGTACCCCTCAAGTTGTCACCTACCACCCCAAACTGGAACCCATACGTGACATTATCGAACAACTTCAACCTATACTTGATGGGGATCCTACTCTAAAAGAGATATTTTCAGAAACCCCTCTTCTAACCTTCAAACAACCCCCCAACTTCTCCCAATTTATTATCCGGAGCAAGCTCCCCGCCAGGAAAGAAGATGCAAGACCTGCCCACACATCTCTGCTGCAAACCGTATCCAGACACCCTGTTGAAACCCATTCCAAATACACGGAAACTATAACTGCAAATCCAATAACCTGGTCTACCTCATCCAGTACACCAAATGCCCCCACAGGAACTACGTAGGTGAAACCCACCAACCCCTACACCAACACATGAACTCGCACAGGAAAAGGATTGTGGACAAGAACACAGATTCTACTGCTGATATCCACTTTTCCAAGAATGACCTCTCCATTTCTGATTTCTCCATCCTAGTCCTGAAAGGCAGCCTTCACAACACCTTCAAAATACATGCCTGGGAACAAAAATTCATCAGCCTGCTGGATACAAGAAACAATGGACTCAACCAAGACAGGGGTTTCACAAGCCACTACAGAAATTTGCAAGCCTAAACTAATCACAGATTTGCAAGCCTAAACTAATCACAGTCACAGGAATCTTCCAGAGGACGACTGATTGACTCTTCCCTCCACCCGTTCAAATGTAACTGCCGCACCCCTACTCTGTCCCTACCTTCCCATGATGTATTGTTCCCCAGTCTCTACCTACCTTGTTTTGCTTTGCTCAGTCCGCAGTTCTGACTTCCACCCTGCCTGACGAAGGATCCTGTGAAGTCCAAAAGCTTGCGATTCTCCACCAACTTGAGTTGGTCCAATAAAAAATATTACCACACTATTTTGTCTCTACAAGCTGTTTTGGGGACCAAGATAGCAAACACACTCCAAGAGTGGAAAACACCATCTGTCTCTGAGGAGGGTGCAAGAAACCCTGTAAATTAAACAAACACTGCCCATCAGACAGGTTTTGTCCTCCTCACCCTCTTTCTTGCCTTGTGTCAATGAGATGCAAAGATTTATTATGCAGTCTGGAATTTTTTCAGCTTTAAATGCATGTTCTTTCAATTTACAGGATTTCTCTTGTTCTTTAATTAAGAGAGAACAAAGAGAAGTACCCCCTTATTTTAATATGTCAGACCCTAAAAACAAACAAAGAAACCAATCTCTTCCGTTTTGTATATGCTTTCTGCTTCCTTTGGTTTACTGCTTTGGGGCTATGGTGGCACAATTCAGCAGATTGCATGCTGAGTGCAAGGATTTTAATTTCTTTACTTTAGACTTTAGGGCTTTTTGTGATAACCTCATCATTTCCCCCTCACAATCTCCTTGCTGCAGTTTAATATCACAGTACCGGTGTTGGATCAATTGAGTATTGCAAGGCTTCCCACAAGGACGATGAACTTCCTTACATTCTGGCAGGGCTGTGCGAAGTTCCCAAGCGCCACGTACCATCATTTTCATATTGCTGAGAACCAGAACACACATTACATCGATTTTGGTGTCCTGCAATCCCAGGGATGGGGCAGTGCTGCTTCCTCCCTCTCCTCCCTCACATCAAAGCTCTGGTTCTCAGGTGGTCAGGTGGGTTCGGGAGAAGCAGCAGTAGCAGCACAGGGCGTGCGTTCTCTGCTCCCATGGCCCGCATGAGGCTACAGTGTCCAAAATGGTGACTTCTCTTGCTCCTGAGGGAACCACATGGATATGCTCACAGGCAGGCACTTCTGTTGAGAGCCTCGGTATAGGTGCCCAAGAGCCATACGTGGCTCCCATTTATTAATAATTAATTTATTTTATTTATGTAGCACCCCCCTGCCTTAAATGGCACTCACAAAAAGTGAATGCACTTACATGGCTTCACAAAAAGTTACAAACCATATAAGCTATTTAAAACAATATAGAATGATTTAAACAATTATTTAAAAAATTAAAATGAGGCAGGCGAAAAGGGAGGGCAAAGTATATTGAAGGGACCACCAGTGGATCCTAAAAGCACCTAGAAAAATAAATACATTTTCCGGTGCTTTTTAAAGATGAGGAGAGAGGAACTGAGACAAACATCTGGTGGGGGCGAGAGCCACACTGAGGGGGCTGCCACAGCAAAGGCCTGATGACCTGCCAACTTCAGCTGTGATGGTGTCATCCCCAAACAGCGGGTGGTTCCTGAACGCAGATCCCCATCGAGGCGAGGTTCCAGAAGTAGGTCTAGAATCTAGCCAGGACCTAAACGGTTCAGTGCCCTAAAAACCAGCAGCGCAATCTTCAACTCAATCTGTCGCTCCACAGGCATCCAGAGCAGAGAACAGAGGGCAGGCATGACATGATCACTGCTCCCTAAACCAGTAAGCTGAGCTGCCGTATTTGCCTACCTCAGTACTATGGTCCCCAGTATTATTGAGTGGATGAATTCTGGTTACTTACCTCTCCTTCTGGGTGTTGTAGAACTAGCTGCTTCAAAAAGAAATGATTTAAAATGCCAAGAAATTTCCTTTACTAAATCATTGCAGCAAAACACCAGCTATTAGATTTTGTTATCTTTTGTTATACAAAGACCCTGCCCTTTACTAGTGAATACAGGATTGCCTTTGCATTACTGCCATCCCTAGCAGAAGCCTTTGTATAACAAAGTTCCCCCAGTACCATCCTGCTTTTGCTTAGCTCCTGTTTTAGTATTTCACCCATAACCTGACAATACTTGTGCCAGATGTTTTAGTATAATCTCTCCCTTTCCCCCAGTGCCTAACGTGTAAGGCCTTTCTTCATTACGCCGTCTTCCCTTTCAGATGTTCAAACCCTGAAATTCCCCCCATCTTGCCCTGAATGTGGAACTGGAAACATTTCAAAGAAGGCTCCCAATTTCAGTCTTTTTCCTAATAGCCCCAAAACTGAACTAAGATGATTTTATTAGGGGTGGGACACCGGGGAGAATATCTGATACCGGATTGACCGGTATCGGATCTCCCTGGTACCGGATTTACCGGTATCGGCATACCGGATTTTTAACATTGGCCGCGTTACCAGATTTTTTACCTTGCGGCTATTGACTTCAATGGCCGCAATGTAAAAAATCCAGGAAAGCGGCCAAAGTTAAAAATCCAGTATGCCGGTACAGGTAAATATCGGATTTATCGGATTAAGCTGATACACACAAATACCGGTTCTTGGGAGAACCAGAATTCCCACCCCTATAGTTATCTCTCCATGTCATTGACACCAGCATGTACTACGACACAGGCTTCTCCACAGTATTCCAAACAATCAGACTTAATGCCTCATGAGAGCCAACATCTTCACAGCTGGTAGGCAAATCAACAAACAGTTCTTAATTTGAACGTCCCATCCTATTCACTTTTCTTTAACCCCCAGCTGGGAAGCTAGGTCCCAATTTAGGGGGCTTATACTTCCTGCCTGTGATAGCAACTTGCATAACTGAAGAATAAGGGTGTTTTTAGAAAGGAGAACTTTGTCATGTATTTTAAATGTCCGGGTTTGGGAAACCCCCAAGGGGGGGATTTAGAGACTCCCCTCTGGACCAGAAGTCACCTGGGTATCATGGAAAAAGGTAGCACCGAACAACTCCCAGATGTTTTGAGATGCAGACTTGTAAGACCTCAGTTATCGGAGTCTTACCAGATCCACGTCTCAAAACATCCAGGAGTCACCCAACACTGCTGTTTCCAATGGCAACCAGGGAACTTCCAGTTCAAAGAGGAGCATCTAAATCGCCCCCATGGGTTTTTCCCCAACCTGGGAAATTTGAGAAAATAAATAACTACCTTGAATAACTGTGTTATCTGCAAATTTGATCACCTCATTCTTTTTACTCCCTGGATCACTCCTTATATGACCTGTTTGTACAGTTTCTCTGAAGCATACTGGGCTAGATGGACCATTGGTCTGGCCCATTACAGCACTTTATTGTTCTTACTGATGCCTTCATTTGCATAGGGATAAGCAGATACTTCTCCCGTCTCTCCTAACTGTGAAACAGTATTGAATTTCTACTTCTAAAAGTGATATATAACCTGTGATACACACATCTTAGCAAATAAAAGACCTTCCTCCTGAAGTGAGCATTTTTAAAAAATGTTTATTTATTTATTTATTTATTTATTTATTTACGGCCATAGGCCAAAAAACTGAAGTGAGCATGTACACGTTTGAGTAATAGTATGAGTCAGTGAACTAACCCCCACAGCAGCAGGAGTGGATTCTATTTCACACGGCGCTTTGATAGATTTCATGTCAGAATTTAATCTGCTCTGCTGACCTCAGCCTGAATTTGATTTTTAATTTTTTTATTTTTGTTCTCTGCAAAGGTTTTTTTTGGGGGGAGGTTAATTAAAGCAGGAATGCAAAGAGAAATATTAATTAAATAATATAGTACTTAATTATACTGCACTTCAAAACTACTTATAATGAGGGGTTATCAGGTTTAGTTACTTTGGTTGCAATTTTTTAAAATTATTATTAGTTCAATGCATTTGTAGCCTGCTCCCTCCTGCTCACAATGGCAGCTCAGGGCAACTCACAACATATTTAAACACATTTCAACAAATTAAAATATAACACTTAAAACAGTTATAAAACTTAAAAACTCATTAAAACTTAAAAACTCATTAAAAGAGCGGAACTGAACCCAGATACTCTTCTCACCCCCACCCCCCAACCCAGCCTACCCATCTCCCTCCCCAAAGGCCTGGCGGAACAGCCAGGTCTTATACTGTCTTCAGAAAGAAGGGAGGTCCGGGGCTAAGAGGGCCTCCGTTGGGAGGGAGTTCCATCCACAGCCCAGGAGTGACGCCAAGATCACCCTCCCCATCGTTGACTTCGAGTTGGGTGTCCCCGGCTGACCACAGGGGCCGCACCACGACCCAGGGCATGAGGCGATTCTGCAGGTAAGCGGGACCCAGGCCGTTTAGGACTTTATAGGTCAACACCCCTGCACCTCAATTCAATTTATTTATTTGTGTGACCATAGGTCATTGCATATTCAATAATAATAATAACTATGTTATTATTATAACTATGTTATTAATAACTCTAACTATGTTAATTAATAACTATAATTATAACTATAATTACAACTGTTATTTATAACTATGTTATTCATAACTATGTTATTAATAATCACAACTATGTTGTGAGCTGCCCCGAGCTGCTATTGTGAGCAGGAGGGAGCAGGTTACAAATGCATTGAAATAAAAAAATAAAAGTAAAATATTCAAAAACTTTACATACCAACACCTTGAATCGGACCTGGAAGACCACAGGCAGCCTGTGCAGAGAACAGAGCACTGGTGCAATGTGCTCACGATGACCCGTCCCCATAAGGAGACAGGCCGCCGCATTCTGCACCAGCTGCAGCTTCTGGACTGTCACCCTACGTAGAGTGCGTTACAGTAATCCAGTCTAGAGGTGATGATGGTGGCCAAATCAGACTTCAAAACATATGGCCGCAGCCATCATACCAGATGTAACTGGTGAAAGGTGCTCCTCACCACAGCTTCCAAATCACGAAGCACCCCCAAACTACGGATCTGAGTGGCTAGGGGAGGGCAAATCCCATCAATGACAGGGGCCACCACTCCTCCAGCCCTACCCACCAACATCACCTCCATCTTATTGGGATTCAGCTTCAGACAACTTGCCCTCATCCAATCCCCCACAGCCACCAGACATTGGGTAAGCATAGAGACTGCTGGGCCTGGGTCTGCTGAAAAAGAGAAATTGTATCATCGGCGTACTGATGACATCATACGCCAAACCCTCTCATGACCTCCCCCAAAGGCTGCATGTACACGTTGAACAGGAGAGGGGACAGAATAGAACCCTGTGGAACTCCACACATGAGGTCTCAGGGAGATGATGAACACTCCCCAAGCACCATCCACTGAGTTTTTCTGGCCAGGAAAGAGCGGAACCATTCAAGAACAATTCCTCCCACCCCCGCATGGTCCCACAAGCGAGCCACCAACATTTTGTGGTCAACGGTATAAAACGCTGCTGACAGACCTAATAAGATCAAAAGAGATGATCTGCCCTGATCCAGCTCAGATCAAGAAAACTGATCCAATCCAGATGCCCCTGAAGCTGCCAAGCCACCACCCATTCAATAACTTTCCCTAAAAAGGAAGGTTAGAGACTGGTCCATAGCTGGTGAGGGAGTCAACATCCAGTGATGGTTTCTTGAGCAGAGACCGCACCACCATCTCTTTGAGGCAACCCGGCACTTTGCCCTCCCTAACGGAGGCATTGTCAATCCCAGCCAGCAACAACCCAAGTGTCTTCATGGCAAGTCTTAATCAGCCAAGACAGTCATGGATCTAATTCAGAACAAGTGACTCAAGAACATCTGCCACATCAGCGGGCAACACACACCTAAACCAATCCCACAAAACTAGACGAGGTGGGGCATTCATTACCTCAGCTTCTCCTACAATTATAAGTCCGGCATCGAAATCGTGGTGAATCTGAGCAATTTTATCCATGAAAAAGTCAACAAACATGTCACAGCAAGCACTGGAAGATTCCAGTTCTAGGTGGAGGGAGGCCAGATTGACCATCCTCTGTACCACCCGAAAAAGCTCAGCTGGACGCAACTTCATGGCCGCTATGAGGGCAGCAAAGAACATCTTCTTTACTGTCTGCACAGCCACCGCATAGGTTCTTAAACTAACTCTATGCCGCAATTGGTCAGTTTCAGTATGAGTACGGCGCCACCGTTGCTTCAACCACCATCCCTCCTGCTTCATCCATCGCAGGTCCTCTGTAAACCAAGGCGACCTGCATTGTCGACATTCAGGAAGCGGACGCCTAGGAGCCGTTCTATCAATGGCCTCAGTCAACATGGTATTCCCTAAAGCAACGAGGGGACGAATCAACCAAACTGGTTCTGCACCTTTCCGGGAGCAAACATGCACCAGGAGACTGGCCCGGAGGAGGTAGTGATTCAACCATGCCAAGGGCACAGCTAACACCTCCTCCACTACCAGATCCCCTGCCTCAAGGCCAGTGCAAAATATTAGGTCCATGGTATGTCCCCCATCATGTGTCGGGCCAACAATCCTCTGAGACAGTCCCATGGTTGCCATGACAGCCATGAATTCACGCTCCATTCCCCCAAGATCGGCGTCGGCGTAGATATTGAAGTCCCCCAGGACTAAAGTCCTTGGAGATCGCAAGACTACCTCCGACACCAATTCTGCAGCAATCTGGAATGTACTTGCCTACAAATAGCCCCACTGAATTTAATGGGACTTTCCTGAGTAAGTGACTTCCGGATTGCTGCCAAATTTAACTCTTTCTTGCTACAACTCATGATGCTGAAAGCATGAATGGTCTTGAATAATATTCAAAGCCAAGTTAGGAAATACTCACTTTGAAGAGGATAAAAATGGACTACCAAAGAAACTCCTCAAAAATAACTTCACAGAATATTAAAATGAAATGAATAGATTCATATAAAGTTCAGAAGAAGCTTCTCAAAAAGTGGTTTAGAAGTTTTTCTGCAGATTTCCTGTCACTCTTATGTATGTCTGTATGTCTGTAGCCCTACCCTCTTATGTTTGTAGTCTGCCTCCATCAGTATTTCAGGGGTTGATTTTTCAAATGCAAAAAAATGCCTCTTTGGCACCTAATTCCTATTGACTACACACCTTTGAAAATACACCCCTGAAAAGCGTTGTAATGGAGAGGGAATAGAGGAGAGCTCTCTCTATCTATTGTTTCCATTGGGAGGAAACTCCCCCTCTCCCACAAATTTGGTCAGCCACAATTTCCCTGCCTCCTGTGAAGTGGCATGAAGCCAGGGACAGAGGCAGTGTCAGCAGAGTGAGAGATTGGGGGGGGAGGGTCAAACCAGGAGAAGAGAACTCCAGATGGGAAGCAGGCAGTTTCCAGTAGCAGAAAGAGGGCGATTGAGAAACTGAGACAGGCAGCAGGGATGAAGGGTTGGGGAACGTTGCCACAAGGGGTCTGGGCCTTTGGGTCCAGGAATGACAGGGTCTCCCCACTGACCCAGAATCCTTACCTTCTTGTCCCTGATAGCCTGCCATGTTAATGAGATTGGCAATAACCATGTCCCTAGTGGCTGTTAATGGGACTACGGTTCTTACAGAAAGTTCTGCTTGGCTGATTAAATTAATTCACTGCTATAATGATTTGTATCAAATTCATTCTGTCTCAGGAGGTCGCTGCTGTCGCTGCTAGTAAAACGAGATTGGTGCTTTTGTGGGCTGTTCATATCAATGGCTGGTAGCCAGCATTTTATAAGATTTGGAAGATTCATGGATCCAGTTTCATGTTTCAATACTGCCTTCGGAGAGTGAGCTACCCTCCTACCTACTAAAGCTTTGCATAAGATGAAAAAATGGGCAAGTCTTGTATGCAAAACGTTTCAAACACTGCTCCGATATTGTGCTTTGAGTCTGTCTCCCCCCACTGAGCAGACCTCAGCCACAAACGCTTCCTTATTGTGCGGTGGCTACAGTGACAAATCGATGCTGCAGTAGGTTTTTTTCTTTTCTCCCCCAGTCTTAGCATAAAATGGCCAAATGATGTTCCACTGTAGAATTCAATTTCACAGTTCAGTTGGGTCCTTGATTACGCTGCCAAATTCAGATTAATGTGCATTTAACTAACATGGATCAGGGGACTGTTGGCTGACAGCCAGCAGTAATCGTAGCAACAGAGAGCTGTGTAGAGTTTTATGCCCTGTCCACCCCTGTGCACTGCCAGTGAAATTGATTGATTGAATGAATTCATTGCTATAATTATTTGTAATAGTGCTACATCATGAGCCTGTGTCTAATCCTTCTCCTCTGCCTCCTCCCCGCTCCTCTAGAGGTGGTACAGGCATTGTCATAAGCTATTTTTGCTCTCCTGTAAACCGGGAATTATTCATTTTCAGAAGTTGTTTAAAATGTTTGCCCCTCACCCACACATTGAGATTTTAATAGAGATGTGGAAGAACAAAAATCTAATATTAAAATGGCAAAATTAATTTATACAATGTTGGAAAAGCTGCATAACCGTAAATTTGAGTGGAAATAGGGGATATATTAACAGTGGTTTCACTATGAATAATACAAGGACTTTTAAGTTGTTTGTTGACAATTTATAAAATGGGATAAGAATTCAATTAGTCTTCTTGTGACTTACTACTGTTCCCCACCCCCACTTAAAAATGTCAAAGATTAAACTCCCATTTCAAATGGGTTATATGCTCACATAATGATGACATTTTTCTTCTGGAGTGAAATCCTACTTTGAACCTTGGTGGCTTCTGTTTATTATTTCTCTTGTTTTCCCATTGCAGCCATGTGTGCATTGCTGCAGTTTGGGAGATATTTTAATAGTGTATGAATTCTCTCTACTCAGCATCTGAAATGAATGCATCATTGCTGCTGTGGACCCTAAATGGCTAAATGACCTTTTCAAGTTGTTCAGGAAAGTAGGAATAATTCCCCTGTGAAGGTCCACTCTGCAAGGCACTTAAAGTAATTTCTGATCTGCAGTCAGCAAGATAGGGCAGGTGACATACCGGGAAAGGGAATGCTTTCAGCCATCGAATGTAGGCTTTCAGCTGGGGGGTGGCTAACTCACCCTGCACATGACTGTGGTCTGTCCAATTAAACTGCCAATCTCCATCTGGCAGTGTGCTAAAGCTTGCTCACAGCTTCACATATCCCTATTGGTATCCTATCAGTTAGTCTGCCAGAGGGGGAACAGCAGCCAGCCAGAGTAGCTAGGTATGCAGGAAAATCAATGTTGTATGGCAGTGAGGATGGCTCTCCTTCTCAGATATTAGCAGACTGATGGATGTTTTACAGCCCTCCCCCGACAGTTCTCTTGAGAAAAAATGGAAACAACATCCACACCTGTCCCCAGGGAACAGGCCTGTTGCCTATAGGATGGTACTGCTGTTTTCCCAGCAACCTTGTGATCCCATACTCTTAGACAATTTTATTGGGCTGCAGTGACAGTGCATTGTCCCTTGCAAATGTTTGTCCTATGCAGTGTTTCTGGTCCCACTGCACTTTGCAGAGTGTAGGACCTAAAGACATGTCTTTTAGCTGTATCCCAGCTCTTTTTACTGCAAGGGACAAAGGTAGCTGTATATAAGTTACTTCTGATCATTGTGAACTGCTGAAAGTGCAATGAGAATCCGAACCAATATTCTTCTAGTTGCTATCGAAAGGGAAAAGGTGGAGGGTGGCTTGATAGATAGTGACAGTAACGTGTTTAGTTGTGATCAAATGAAATCACACCAAGCAGATGATTTTGGAACAGAAACAGTGTGTCACTTTATAGTGAGTAGGTGTTTAGGTTGCAGTAGACATTGCTGATAGGGGCTTTAACAACTGCAAGGTAAGTCACGTTTTGAGGGATATAAAGAGATTGAGAGTGTTCCCTTTAATCCCAAAGGTTATAATCAGGAAAGCATTCTTTTGTGATAGAGTTTGATATAGTGTTGAGAGCCTGAGGTCCAAGCAGTCTCTTGTGTGCTAAAGAATAAAACTTTTTGAGAAGCAAGAAGACAGAGTGCTTGGGAGGGAAAGCAAGGGAGCAGGTTTGTGAATGATGCACTCTCTTTATTATGTGGTCATTA
Organism: Sphenodon punctatus; assembly: GCA_003113815.1. Lineage (NCBI taxonomy): Eukaryota > Metazoa > Chordata > Lepidosauria > Sphenodontia > Sphenodontidae > Sphenodon > Sphenodon punctatus. The sequence continues at coordinate 79,001 of QEPC01002056.1, read as the reverse complement.
AAAGGGAAAGTTAATAAAAATGTTATTTAAAAAAGGGGGGGGGGAAGTTACTGTGCCAATAGGGGGCTTAGAGAGAAGCATCAACCAGGGGGTCTGCCACACCCCGCGAAAGAGGAGATGGCACCCTTTTGATTTATATTTCAAGGGCCAGAGTGCACTTATAATAATAGAGATGGAAGGGACCCTGGGGTTCATAGAGACCAAACCCTTGTTTGGTGTAAGATACTTCGATAATCCCAGATCTATACTCACCTAGTCTCTTCTTAAATACCTCCAATGATGGACTACACATGCTGAAGTTATTTTTAGCAGTTAATTAGATACACTCTATCACGTTTGCCTACATGCCTGTTTTTTTTATTACAGGTGGATTATGATCGAGCACAGATGGTAGTTAGCCCCCCGCTCTCTGGATCAGACACCTACCCCAGAGGCCCAACTAAGCTACCTCAAAGTCAAAGCAAAGTTGGCTATTCAGGTTGTAGCTACCAGTATCCTTCAGTCTATCACAAAGCTTCTCACTATCACCAGCCTTCTCTGCAGTCAAGTTCACATTACACTTCCACAGCATCTTACCCAAGCTCTCCAAGCGTCACTTCAAGTGCTTATCCCCCGCCTAGCTGGGGTTCGTCCTCAGATCAGCAGCCCTCCAGGGTGTCCCATGAACAGTTCAGAGCTGCCTTGCAGCTAGTTGTCAGCCCTGGTGACCCTAGAGAATACCTGGACAACTTTATCAAAATAGGAGAAGGTTCCACTGGAATAGTATGCATTGCCACTGAGAAACACACAGGAAAGCAAGTTGCCGTGAAGAAAATGGATCTCCGGAAACAGCAAAGAAGAGAATTGCTCTTCAATGAGGTAAGTCATCTTGGGTAAGTGAGCGCTTATTGAACTACTGATCATGGATGGGCACAACAGTCCAAACAATAATCAACTGAGAAATCAGTCATGTGACATGACATAGAACAGACTGTGGCCCATGGTGTATAAGAAAACACAGTAGAAATAGATTGCAGCTGCATGAAAACAATAAGGTCATTTTCACCCCAAAATAATTGAAATGTTAAAATTCCTTTACAAATCAAATAAATAGAAACATTTAAAAAAAATTCTGAAATTTCAACCCCATGAAAATTCTGAAAACCACTGAAAAGAATTTAGCATTTGAGATTTTATAAATTGACTCCTTAACATTCTGTTTTGAATTTACTGTTTCATTTGTTAAAACAGTGAATGTTGAAAGTGGGACTATGGGATTTCAGAATTCATCATCTTAACATACTCAGTTTTGAAATTCTGAATGTTAATGAGCTCAAATTTAAAAATTCTGAACATTGGTGTTTCAAACTTCTGACTGCCTCGAGAGCTGGAAAACAACAAATGGTCCAGGAGCACCCAAGATGTCTGCAATTCTACATTTGTGTAGAAACAAAGATCTCGCAATAATTGTTTTGTCTGTTTGCTGGGGTTTTTTGCTGTGTCATCAAATTTTAGTGAAAAAAATAATATAGAAGTGAAAATGATCACCACTTTCATAAAAAGCTGTTATCCATCATCATTAAAGGCATTATCAAATATAATTCCATACTATCTACCTCATCCATGTGTCCACATTAAAATGACATCTCAGACACACTCTTAAATGTGAAAGTGATAGGCAATTTAAAAATACCATAGACAAACAGATACTTGCGTGTGCAAAATCCCTATTGTCTGGGAAGGTTTGCCCATAGGAACCTGCCTTCCCTAGTTAAGGCAAGTAGGAATCTTTTTATGTACAACATATATGCCTTTTACTAACTTTATCGTATTACCAGGCTGCCACAATACAAACATAGCTAGAGCGGTTTCTTCATTCATGCACATTAGATTTGCTCTTACTATTGAAACTTACGACTCCTGTATCTGTTCTCCTTGATGTGTGCTACTCATTTTAAACAGTATAAACTTCATCATGTTTAGTATCACTTACCAGTTTGTTTCAGTGAGTCATTAAAATATTCACCTGAACAAGGAGAAAAAGAAAAACCAAGCCACTTTCCACACCTACTGGCAGAAGTGAAAATTAGTTTATAGAAATATAATATTAACATTATACCAATATTTTATTATTTGTAACAAAATGTGCAAATTTCAAATGTATTTGTGCCTTGTAAGAAAGTGGACTAAAGAATTGTCCATTTCCATCTTTCGTACAAGCTCCCTGATCATTACAGTCCACACACCAAGCAACAAGAACAGGCAATTCTGAGCAGAAACAAAAGCTACTGTTACTCATCACTGATGCCATATTATTTTACCATATGAGGTGTGTACACAAACTCCAAAGAGTGAAAGGGGAGTTAATTGACTTCCAATAGCCCCCAGTTACTCTAATCCTCCTCTAGGATGAAGAGCTGACCCCAATGAAGTCACTGGGTCATTGGTGGAGTCAAGATTTCACCAAAGCCTTGAAGTGTTTTTCACTGCAGCTGGACAGTGGGGAGCAGCAGTCCCGAGGAACCCAGCCTGGCCTTCTGAACCCCACAGGACCTTTCAGTGCTGCACCCAGAATGTCACCACCATGTCCATCAGGATTTGACTTTTACAGTGGTGTCCTTCCGCTGCCTTTAGGGTCATGCAAGTTTTATTTGCTTCAGTGACACTCGTGCCAGTGCTCCGAGGAGTTAGTGAACACTGAATAGAGGTGTGCACCAGGGACCCATGTCATTATTTGTTTTGTTTTTCATTTTCATTATTTAAATCTTTCATTTTCGTTTTTGTAAATATCAAAATATTTTCGGTTTTGCTTTCCATTGGTTTTAATGGTAAACACATTTGTGGTTGTAACCTTTTCATTGTTCATTATATTTATATGAAACTTGGAAGGATTGTACCTCCAATGACAGGCACAATATGTACCAAATTGTGGGAGGATAGGATAAAGGAATCAGATTTTATAAGCAGTTGAATTGTTATTTTGTAAAAATCTGCATATACATTCCTGACTGTAACTTTATTGTCTCACATCTAATGTGGATGAAAATTGGCAGGTTTATACCCCTCCCCAATTTTACTATTTATAACAACGTTCATAAGGATTGGATAAACGGTTCTGGTGGTATAAGCAATTTAACATCTAAATATATGTCTGACTATAACATCTTTGTAGTCCAACCAGTGTACATGAAATTTGGCAGGGCAGTATCTCACACCATTAGAATAATCTCTACCTAATATCAGAAAGATGTGATAAAGGGTCACAATTTTATAAGTCTGCACAGCACATGCAGAGAAGGAGCCTATGCTAGGGGTTCCCTTACGGTCACTGTGGTATAAGATCTGTATGTGATGCCAACTGGCCAGCAGAAATGTCAACCAAATATCCTCATTCTGTGCTGTGACCATCCCAACATCTCTACTGCACTTGTTACTGGGAAGTTGGAAGCATCTATTTAGGAAAGATCCAATAAAGATTCTCTTATGTCCTCTGTCACAGTGCTGCAGAATGTGATTGTGATGATAATTGGCTAACCTGAATGTGTAAACTATGTTTCCTGATTGCTGGGATACTATCCCCAAAGTCCCGCCCCCTATGCTCACCTCAAAGCCACCACCGATTGGTCCTGTAAAACTGGAAGCATGCAGTAATTGACCAATTGTCTGTCAGTGTTTTGGGTTTCTCAACATCCTCCGTCCTACAGCCTCCCTCCCCCTGCCATGCCAGGTGCCTGCCTATGACTGGCACTGCATGTGCTGCTATTTATCTGAATAATGGTCTTCAAGGGGACAACTTCAATTGCTTATAAAATTGGGGCCTTTATCAAATTGTTCTGTAGTTTGGCATAGATGGCAGGGAAGATGTACGATATATTTCTGCCAAATGTAATGTAAACAGGATCAAATATAAAAATGTTACTCCTGGAAATGCATTTTTGAGTGAATGTCTTATAACTTCAAGACCCTTTGTCCAATCTTCCTGAAATTTGGGAGAATTGGTAATCTTGGGGAGGCTCATAACTCTCCCAGGTGTTATGCAAATTGGATTGAAGATAAAGAAGTTGTATCCAGGAATGTGTATGCAGTTTTTCTTAAAATCACAACATTCCATTGCTTCTAAAATCAGTTCCCTTTATTCACTCTTTCCTAAATTTGGACACATAGTGCCCTATGTTGGTAGTACCATTTCCCCAAGTCTCATCAGAATTGAATAAGAAACTTTGTAAAGTGCCAGGTACACTGCTGGCGCTATATAAATGTTTGTTAATAATAATAATAATAATAAAATGTATAACCAGAAATACATTTTTCAGTGTTTTCCCATTATTTCAAAAACTAAAATTTGATTTCTTTTTTGTTTTCATTATTATCTTTAATTTTCATTATTACAATAATGAAAAAGAAAACATAATTTTTCATTTTTGTTATCATACTAATGAAAATTAATTGCACACCCCTAACACTGAACAAGGAACACTGAACAGCCAGAGGATCACGTGAGTCAGTTTCTGTTCCCCAATCCCTTGCTTTGCCATCTATATATGTAAATGACATTCCCTGCTTGAGATGCCGAGACCTGTAACTTGTAACAATGGGTGAAAACAGACATGACGCTAACCACCCTTTGACCACCCTTGGTGGTTATTTATGCATGTTGCAGGACTGTATTGGTGCCCTATGCAGCCCTGCAACATGCATAAACAACCACCAGGGGTGGTTAAAGGGTGGTTAGCGTCATGTCTGTTTTCACCCAATGGTCCTTTTTACATGGGCTACAAGGGGGGGGGGGACGGTGTGCACAGCACTGCATGTGTGGTGGGTGAGGGGAGGGTGTAGACGGTTGCACACCCATCTCCACCCACCTCCGCCCATCTACACACATGGAGCACTCGCCATTTTCGCCGGTTGCTCTGCGCATGAAAGAAGGGTGTGCATGTGTGTGCACAGGAGCACACATGTACACCCCCCACCCACTGCAGCGTGTACACAAGACTCACCCACGCATGAACACCCAGATTTCTGGGTGGGTGCCGCCCGTGTAAAAAGGGCCTAAGTTGTTCTGAAGCTGTGAAGTGAACTCCTTAGACTTATCTGAGTTATGCTCAGATAATACATGTCAGTCTTGGAAACAACCTTATACTTTCCTTTTCTTTTATTCTGCTTTTTCCATTAATCTGTGAGCTCAGGCATGTCTTTGCAACATGCTCAGAGTTCAAAATATTGCAGCTCCCACTCAGAATTCCTGCGGAAATCCAGCTATGGAACATGGGATCGGAGCTATTGGATTCTCATCACTTTTGAAAATTGGGCTGGATATGCTCTGAACAAGGGAACTTCCTAGCGTACTGTTGCTGTGCTCCTGAAGTAGCTCAGGACTGGAGGGACACTGTGATTAAGCCATAATGGGTACAGACTCAGGCTGTGTTCTCACCTGTGGTGGCGGCAGTGGGAGGGGCGAGGGAAGACACGGCAGCACGGAGGAGCCGGCCGACGGGAAAAGAGCCGGTGCGAATGAGGATATGCCACGGCTTCTCTCGCGCATGTCAGGGCAGAACTTGCTTACCCTCTGCTGGTGCTATGTGTGACAGAAACAATTAGTGCAGGGGCAGAAGAAGGAGCCTTGGCACCAACATTAGCCAGGCCACAGTAAGGCCCTGCGTTTAGGGTTCTTCTCTTTTTCCCTGCACTGTTGGCTTTAGTGATACAATTAAAGGACTTTGATGGATTGCTTGATATGATCATTTTGTTGTACTGAAAGCAGAACTAACAGACAAAACAATTCAAATAAACATTTCCTTTGTGTTCAAATAAAAGCTATTGTCTACTAAACTCTATATCAAACCCATACCTCCTGTCTTCCCTGATGTCCATGTTATGTTTATTATTTGTATGGAAACACAAGTATTATGTAAATGCTTATTTCCGTAATTTGGCATAAGGATTTAACTTGAATTATGTGGAAGTATTTCTTCCTTATTACTTATACCCAGGATAATGGTAAAAAAGAAAAGAAGAAAGGGGTAGGAAATGAAAAACAGGGGAGAAAATAAGCACTGAAAACATAGCCACATGCAATATTTGTCTTTTGCCTAGGTTGTAATAATGAGGGATTACCATCATGAAAATGTGGTAGACATGTACAACAGTTATCTTGTTGGCGATGAGCTGTGGGTTGTTATGGAGTTTCTGGAAGGTGGTGCTTTGACAGACATCGTGACGCATACAAGGTATGTTTGGATAGGATCACCTATGCATTGTGTCCACAGATAGCGGCCACTGTGCTCCTCATGTCAGTGACAATAGATCCTGCACTTCAATGGTGGTGGGAAAAGGAATGTGTGGTTACAGCGTTCTCACGATTCTTAGCCGTGCCAGCTGGGATAAAGGAAAGAAAGGTCGAGGAAGGGGATGAGTTCCTGTCCCTCCAGTTCCCCAGTTTCAGCACTAGTAGTAACTGGTAATTTGAGAATTGCTTAAACATGCATTGATGACATCAGCACCTGCCTAAATTCAGGCAGTGTTACAAGAAAATGAATCCATACCTCTGACAATGTACGAGAGCCCTGAAAGAATTACTGTGGATTTAATCTTAAGAAAGCTGTCTATAGCCTAAAAAGATTATGAGAAGCAAAAGTAATGTTATCGGAAAATGCCAGCTAGTCTCAACATACAGCAGGTCCATTTTTCTACCTTAGTACTGGGTTTAAGGCTCTGTGCTTCTTACACAACAGCTAATAACATGGCCCTTAAAACAATACAAGGGACTGTATTCTGTATACTCTTTTAGCAGGAGTCGGCCATATCGCATTAGCCACTCCCAGAAATATACTGAAACCTTATCTCAGATCTTAACATATAGGTAATGGAGAAATTATCTGCAATATTATGTAAACAAATGTATATAGTTAATTACAGTGAAACAATTGCCACCTTTTGTGATTTTATAACAACCCTTGTTGTTCATGGATTTTTAAAGCCTAAAATTGAAAGACTTTCTATAAAATGGTGACAATCTCATCCATATCTCTCTCCTTTTCTTCTTTCTTTCTTTTTTTTTAAAGTAGCCATCATGGTCGCAGGAGAAAATATCTGCAGTGTGCGCCCTAAAGATTCAAAAGCTAAAAGACAAATGAAAGCAATGACAAATGTATTAATTTTAAGATATCAAGATTTTTAAGCCAATCCCATCATCTCAGGGCTCTGGCTTATGAATTTTTAACATTTGTTGTTGGCAACCCTATTAACAATCAGCTCATTCACCCTTTCTCTCACATGCACGCACCCACACATATACACACACTCTACCCCATTTTAAAAGGGCTTTTTTAAAACGAAAAACACTGAAGGAATCAAATCCATCCCCACAGTCCACATGCTGGTTATCCAAGTCTAAGACTGAAATACTGGGTTTGACCCCTGTGTATCCTGTCCTAGGTTTTGTAACCACTGGAGCTACACTCACATGATCCTTTTCTGACACCTCTTCAGTTCCTTATGTGAGATTGTAATCTCATATTTAAAATGTTCGCATATTTTCTCCCCCACTTTAAAAATTACTTCCTATTGCTGTAGCCATTGCCAGGTATCCCATAATGCTGCACAGCTATGGACGATCTCTATGCTGGAGACAATATGGTAAGACATATTGCTGGTCTTACCATATATTTTAGGAAGTGTTTCTTGAAATGCATTTTTTTTCTTTATGATGCACGCACATAAGGTCAAAAGGGTGAAAAAGCCCAAGGGACAACACCAGGGCCTGAATTGACATAATATCTCTGATATCCAAATATTGTTTCCCTTCCTCATTCACTTTCACGGTTCTCTCTCAACAGTGATTCGTGCTTCCTGGCAACCAGTCTGCTTATTAAAAATAAAAGATCTTCATTTTCTGCAGAATTGCAGATTCTGCAGTAAATTGACTCACTGTAGACATTCTATTACATTACTTAACACTACAACCTAACTTAGCCAAACCTGATTTTCAAAATAATCCCTCCCTGGAAAGGATTCCCACTCTATTCGCTAAAGAAATGAAATCAGAGAGAGAGAGCATGCTCTGAAAAGTGAGGATGCAATTGGCGTTGTGGGGTTCAGGTTTGATGGTTAGAGATTTGTTCTTTGAAGAGGTCTTGCTCACCTTATGACATCCTTCAGGGACTTCCAACGGCTTCTGCTGATGTAACCGATAAAGCATTAGTGATTCCAACCTGTTGGTAGTGCACAAGAAAAATTAAGTCAACTTCACTCTCTGGACTCTTCAGGAATGAAAGTAGGAATAAAAAAGGAAGAAAGAAAAGAGCGAGGCACTTATTTTGGTATCTGGAAAATAAGAAGGGGTTGAATGTAGGCACCAAAATGTCAATGTTGCCTTTGAAAGCCATTTATACATACGGTAGTCAGTTTTCTGAATAGAACAACATTTTAAGACAGAGTAAAGGTTTTGCTTCTCAAGATTATTTATGAGCAAGCATACTTCTGAACTGTTTGCCATTACAAGACAGGAGTAACTCACAGTTAGGACTGGATCCAAGCAAGCACAACATCATAAAATACAGACCCACATCAGATAAAACCTGTGGCTATTCAGGATATGCCCCATGATTAAACCAGAAATAATATGTGTGCAATGTATGGGTCAGCAGTGCTTGCAATGCAAGGAACACTCTCAAAAGGATGTTATATGTAACTGAACATCAAAAAATAGTTTGATTTTTCTCATGGGAGAGTCAAAGTGTGTCCAAATCAAACATTCCTATGTTGGAGGTGGCCCACACCACCATTTTACACAGGGCCACTTCCTCTACTGGCTCTGGGAGGTGTTCCTAAGTCACCTTGTCACTACTAAAAATTTTACCATGTGACTAATGCTGGCATGGAGGAAGGGTCTTAAACTAGTATAAGAACTGGTAGGACAGGAGCTGCCAGTTGGTGGTTTGAATCATAGGGTGTAAACAAACATGACGGTGGGCCTCCGTGCAGGATCAGACCCTGGCCCAATGTCTTGAGGGAATTAACAAATAACTACTTGCTATTGGGAATATGCTTCAGTCTTTTATTCTCCCCACACAAAGTCTCACATATAGTCACAGTTTCTCCACCATTACATGAGCAGCCATCACCGTATGAGTCTCCCGCTCACTGTTCAGGGCACAATCTGTTGTCTTGCTCACTGAATGTGTCTCTCACTGGGTACAGTCCGCCCACTCTCTCGTTTTTGAGTCTTTTGCTGCTCTGGGTGCATTCCTCTGTCAAGTTGCTCTCGCTCACTGGCTCTGGCATAATCCTCCAGCAGCTACTCTCCAAGTGCAGCCCCTGTGCGCAGTCCTCCATTACTCACCCCCTTGCTCAACGTCAGGATGCAATCCTCCAGTCACTGCAGTACTGCCCCTGTGCGGGCTTCACCCCCCCTTTCACATTGATAGTGCGGGCCAACGTTAAAGATGCCCGCATTCTCCACCACTTACATAGCAGGGTGCGATTTCCAGTCATAGGTTCATGCAGGATCAGACCCCAGCCCAATGTCTTTAGGGAATTAGCTTCAGTCATTTATTCTACCCACACAGTCTCTCATACAGTCACAGTCTCTCCACTATTAAACATACCCATAGTTCATATCCATATATATAGCTATACCAAGTCCATTCAGGTTCTGGCTTAGGGCTTAAGATAGAGCATTCCAGTGGGCGCTTATCTCCCAGGCAATATCCTACCTAACTCCAGGAATCCCAAACATTGCTGCAGCTGTTTGGCAATCCTACTTCTCGGAGATCTTTAACCAAATGCCTGATATACCAATCTTGAACTCTCTTAGCCTGAAGGATCTTCCTCAGTGGCTGCCAGTGAACCCTGTGGAAATTAGTGGGCTTTTAGATTAAATTCATTTGGGTAAGGATCTGGGAGGAGATGGAATTCCTAGAGATATTCTCTTGAATAAAATTGATTGGTGGCTCCCCATCATTTGCACATTGTTTGATACCATAAATTCCAGTAGTTTAGTTCCAGCTGGTTGGAACATCAGTATTATTATTATTATTATTATTTATTTATTTCTCCAGGAATCAGCCCTCTGGCAACCCAGACCCTATCTTATCCCAACTCTGGGTTTCAAGCTCATTCACAGTTCTGGCAGCCTGCAACCAGGCCTCAACACTGTCAGAAATTCAATCCCTCTGGAACCGCAAGCCCTGGCTATGTTCCAGCTCAGCCAGCTACAATCCTTAGGCTAGCTATTCCCAGGCTTAGTTCTGTTCAGTACCTGGACAGCAGTCTTTGTCTTCTCAGTGCTCAGCAGTTTCCAGCAGGGTTTCAACAACAGGACACTAGTCCTGCTGGAGCTTCCACAAAAATGTGTTTCCTTCAACAGTCAGGCACAGGTTGACTCTCTGTCTGTAGACTGCCTTCTTATATACCCCAGAGTGTGTGGCTAGTCCTCCAGGCTGCCAGATCTTAAAGGGCCAGTGTCCTGCCCCAGTCTCCTTTAAGACAGAGGTGATGGTGGTTTGAAGGGTGGGGGAGGTGCCGGCCCCCCCTGATAGGGGAGATTCGCCCATCTGTTGCTCTTCAGGTTTGGAGTCTGGGGGTGGTTTTGGATTCGGGCCTCCGTCTGGATTGGCAGGTGGAGGCGGTGGCTAAAGCCGCCTTCCGCCAGCTGTATCTGGTACAGGGGCTTCGACCTTACCTCTCCAGGGCCGATCTGGCCACTCTCGTCCATGCCTTCAAGGCTAGACTACTGCAATGCGCTTTACGTGGGGCTTCCCTAGTTTCTGGTTCGGAGGCTGCAGCTAGTGCAGAATGCAGCAGCCCGTCTCCTGATGGGGACCGGGCGGTGTGAGCACATAACACCGGTGCTCCACGCTCTGCACTGGCTGCCTATAGTGTACCGAGCCAGATTCAAGGTGTTAGTATTGATTTACAAAGCCCTGCACATCCTGGGCCCTCATATCTCGGGGACTGCCTCGCCCTCCGCACCTCAGAGCGATCCCTTCAGTCCACCGGGGACGCCTTTATGGAGGTCCCCTGTGTAAGACGGAGGGCCACAATGGAGAGGGCATTCTCGGTGGCTGGGCTATGGTTGTGGAATACCCTCCCAGAGGAGGATTGCCTGGCCCCGGGCCTGTTGGCCTTTCAACGCATCTGTAAGACTTGACTGTTTGGTCAGGCCTTCGGAGGGGAGGGTGGGGGGTAATTTTTGAGGGGGGTGTTTTAAATTGTTTTAATTATTATATTGTAGATTATTTATTTATTTTAAAAAAAAATTTTATGTTTAAAAATTGTTTTTATATTATGTTGGAAGCCGCCCCAAGATGCCGTAGGCATGGGGGGTGGCATATAAATATAAATAAATAAATAAATAAATAAAGTCTTTGCATTTTCACGTTGCTGGGTGGGCTAGCTCTGCCAAGCCCTTACCCATTCTTCACTCAGCCTCCCACTGGCACCCTTTGTTCTTAAAGGGACATCAGATCCAAAAGGCTGTGTCCTGCTACACCCATTCTGTCACGCTTTGGCCCAGACCTCACCTACACATTTGTGCAGGCATCACCAGATGTTGGTCTGGGATTGCCCCAGGTCCTATCATCCTCCCAGAAACCTCCAGGGTCACAGCCTGGGCTACATTCTACCCAACAGGGCCAAAGTGGGCCACAGTGGGTTATCATATTTGTTGTGGCCTACCATGACCCTGTCCAGATCGGGGCCAACCTACCAGCCATCATTGGCCATCATGGCCAGAGGCATTGGGCGCAGTGCAGGGTCAGACACATGTTTGTGCATCTCTCCATCAGCCCGGCCACCGGTATGTTTGTTCGGAAGCTTGAACCTGACAATGTCCGCGGGACTTTCCTCCCCAATCCAGGTCGGGCCACTGCCAAGCTGGCATCACATGAGTTAACACCCATACATACAAGAGCAGAGTCAACTGGTAGTGACAGATGGTTATAGAGTCATCCCTGAGACACTTGAAATTAGGGCTGAAATCTTGTGAAAATATCGCAAGAATTAAGAATTGTCATGAACATCTCGGTGCAATCTTGATAACAGATTGAGATCTCAGTCAATAATTATTTCTCAAAATACCATTTACCACAATTTACTGTTTACCGTAATTTACTGTTTACTGTATAACAATTTACTATATACCACTTACCATGTACTGCATTCATCCGGGTAAAATGCAAAATGGCATTTGGCATTTTGCGCATGTGCATTACTGGGACAAGGTAAGCAGAATACAGTAAATGGTAAATTGCAATAAATGGCATACAGTAAACAGTAAATTGCAGTAAATGGTTTTTTGAGAAAAATTTCTCGACCAAGGAATGTTGAGAATTGGTATTTTTCTCAATTATCATTTCTCAACTAAAATGAGTCAAGAACCTTGATTTTCAACAATAACCAAGAAAAACTCGAGAATGAGTTTCTGCCCTACTTGAAATGTGGTGTTCCCCAAGGTTCTATTCTATTGCTCATGTTTTACAGTGTCTACATGCAACCTCTCAGAGATGTTATGCTGAAGCATGCAGTTGGGTATCATCAGTACTCTGATGATACACAGCTATATCTCTTGCCCCATGAACCCTGTCAGCTCAGCCTCTGTCCTGGAGGAATGCCTGAGTGATATAGCCAGCTGGATGTGTCAGAGCCACCTTGTGCTAAGGTTATGCTGTTGTGGAGGAGAGTCCAATACACGGATATTCTACCTATCAGGCAGAGGTAGTGGGCCAGGTAAAGAACTTGGGCATCATTTTCAGCCTGATCTTTCCATAAAAAATCAAGTATCAGATGTAGTTCAAAGTTGCCTTTTTTCAGCTGTGCAGTTTGCATAAGCTACACTCATATTTATCCCAGGCCAACTTTACCACAGTGACACATGCTCTGGTGACCACAAGACTTTTGTAACTTTGTCTTCTGTGGGCTTTCCATAGCGCTTCCCCAGTCCTTGCAGCTTGTTCAGAATACAGAAGCGTGGCTGATTACTGTTTTGGGCAGCCGTGACCATTTTACACTCACCCTGCATTGTCTGCATTAGCTGCCTGTAGAATCGTGGATTATAATTTTGCGCTGCTGGTTTTCCCGGCCCTGTATGGTATAGGTCCTGGCTATATTAAAGATCTGCTCCTGGAATCTCACTTTGTCGGCTGTCCCCACTCAGATACCGCCACTTGTTTGGGGATCCCACCATCTTGCCTTAAGTCAGTAGGCAATCCGGCCTTTTCTGTGGTGGGCCCCTCAGTGTGCAACACGCACTGTCCAGATGTTCATCTCCGTTATTCCCTCCTCAACTTCAAAAACCATTCTTTAGGTGTTTTTAAAGGATGCACTGCTGGTTCCTCAATGGATTTTAGGTTGTTTTATTATATTTTATTGTATGTTGTGACATGTCCCAAGCACCAGTTGGTGGGAAGTAGCTGTACAAATAAAATAATAATAATAAGAAGAATTTATTATTATTAATTATTATTTTTGTTGTTGTTGTTATGGCAACCTTGGGAAGAAAAGTCTCTTTGAAAGAAGGAGTAGTCAGGCAGGGAAATCTGAGCTTGGTTAGCTTATTTGTGATGCTTTATTTATTAATTATTATTATTATTATTATTAATAATAATAATAATAATAATTAATAAACATCTATATAGCTCCAGCAATATACCTGGCACTTTACAATTGTAAGAAAGAGACACGGTCCCTGCCCCATCAGGCTTACAATCTAAGAGATACAAGGGGAGGGGAGACATAGGGTGGGGGAAACAGAGGAAGAGACAAGGATACATATATGAACTCGTGAGGTCTCAGGTGCACATGCATGACTTAGTTACAAAGGTGTAGTTACTCATTTAATGTTACACAAGATAAGATGATTCAGGATAAGTCAGCAGGTGGAACGAGGAGCCAGAAGAGGTGGGTTTTGAGGAGGGATTTGGAGGGAGGAAGCTGAACAAATGTGTTCAGGGAAGGAGTTCAAGGCATGGGGGGCTGCCAGAAAAAAGGGGTGGATGCTTTTTGAGGAGCAGGGGAGCCATGAGCAGGTGAGGGTGGTGGCAGAGGAGCAGCAGAGCTCCCGGACAGGAGAGCAGTGGGAAATGACTGCTGGGAGATAGAGGGGGAGCAAGTCCATGAAAAGCCTTGTAATTAAAAAACCAGGAATTTGTGCAGAATGCATTCAGGCAGAGGGAGCCAGTGAAGAGAGGAGAGGAGGGGTAGTACGTGGTCAAAGCGGCAGGCAAGGTGGATGATCTTGGCAGCAGAGTTATGAACAGAAATGAGAGGAGTAAGGTGAGAGTGAGGAAGACCAGTGAGAAGGAGGTTGCAATAGTCAAGGCGAGAGATGACCAGGGCATGGACCAGGGTTTTAGCAGAGGAAACAGTGAGGAAAGGATGGATCTTAGCAATGTTGTGCAGAGAGAAGCGACAGGATTTGGCAACAGTATCGATCTGAGGTTTAAAGGAGAGGGAGGAGTCAAAGATGAACCCTAGGCTACATGCCTGAGCGACAGACTGGATATTGACCCCATCAACGAAGACAGAGACGGAAGAGAGAGAGGAAGGATTAGGGGGGAAATTAGGAGTTTGGTTTTAGCCATGTTAAGTTTGAGCTGATGAGACATCCATGTAGAAATGTCAGAGAGGCAGTTATTGAGGCGAGACTGGATAGAGGGGGAGAGAGAGGGGCTGGAGAGATAGGTTTGGGTATCATAGCTTCCAGTACCATACAGATGGTACTGGAAGCTATGCAATTCGATGAGTTTGCCTAGGGATAGAGTGTACAGAGAGAAGTGAAGAGGGCCAAGGACGGAGCCTTGGGGAACTCCAACCAAGAGGGGAAGAAAAGTAGAGGAGGCACCAGCAAGAGACACGTTGGAGGATCAGTCAGAGAGGTAGGAAGAGAACCAGTTGAGGACTGAGTCACGGAAACCAAGGAAGTGGAGGGAGTCAAGTAAGAGAGAGTGGTCAACAGTGTCAAAAGCAGCAGAGAGATCAAATAGAGTAGAGGTGATTGGATTTTGCTAAGAGAAGGTTGTTAGTTATTTTAGCAAGAGCAGTTTCAGTAGAGTGGAGGGAGCAGAAACCAGATTGGAGAGGGTCAAGGGAGGAGTTGACGGAGAGGAAGTCAAGGCAACGGGTGTACACAGCACGTTCCAAGAGCTTAGAGACAAAAGGGAGGAGAGAAATGGGACTTTACTACTGTATATCTCTACTGCTGTGTAGCCATGCTGATTTATACACTTTAAGGATCTGGCCTGCTATCATTTATTATCTGTTTGGACAGATGCTTATTCCCTACCCTGTATTAAAATTTGTTTTTAAACCTTACCTTCTTATGTTTAGAATGAATGAAGAGCAGATAGCTACGGTTTGCTTATCTGTACTGAGAGCACTGTCCTACCTGCATAATCAAGGAGTTATTCACCGTGATATTAAAAGTGACTCTATACTACTTACAAGTGATGGAAGGGTAAGAATTTAATTTTTTAATTTTCCCCTGTATTTCGACTCTGATTATGAAAATGAACAATGAAATGATTGTGTGACCAATTTAACATTCACTGGATTGATTGATTTTATTTTATTTTTTACTAGGACTGTAACTCAGTCCCCATCTTTTCCAAAATTTACTCAGGACTGGGGCTTTTGGCCTCAATTTGCTCAGTCCCTGAGGGCTGTCTTGAAAATTTGGGACTCGGCCAAACCTCGGCCAAATGCAGGGAGTAGGGCCAGAGTGCAGTAGGTAGAGGGAAGAGTGCAGTGGGGTCAGGGGAGGGAGGGAATAGTCCAGTGTGGGCCTGGGAAGGATCTCAGAGGTGGTGTACCTATCCTCCAGAGGGGGTCCTGCAAAGCACGGCCTCTTCCTGGATTGGTAAGTTTGTTTGTTTTTTAAAACAAAACAAAACTAGGCATGCTCAGAAGGGCCTGAATGACCCCTTCTGAGCATATTCAGCCTTCCCAAGATGGCTTTGGCAGCGTCAGCACAGTGTGGGTGCCATCTTGGATGTGGCTAGCTGGTTCTGAGCATCAGAACTGTCTGGCCGCATCCAAGATGGCACCCACAGTGTGCTGATGCTGCTAGCACTATCTTGGGAATGCTGAGTATGCTCAGAAGGGGCCCTTCAGGCCTTTCTGAGCATGCGCAGTTTTTTGGAGGGAGTTTAAATTTACCAGCCTGGGAAGAGCTTTGTAGGACCCCCTCCAGAAGGGCCCTACCCTCCCTGACCCTCCGAATTCTGGGTATTTTCTGAAGACCAGTTCAAACACTCATGACTGGTCCTTGAATAGGGCTGAAGCGGCAGCAGCTTTTACCATGCTGCGATTCCATTCCGCCATTTCGGAATTCCCGCACCACACCGCGGCTTTTCTGCCAACATTCCGCTAATTCCGCCAGCATTCTGCAAATTCGGAAACTATTGGAAAAACTGCAGAATTGTCGGAAACTGTCGGAAAACCGCTGTTCCACTATTTCGTGGCGCTGGCGGAATGGTGGAAGTAGTGAAAATGGCATCTTTCCGCTATTTGTGAAGCCTGTGGAAGTAGCGGAATGAAATTAGCGAACTGCGGAAGTAGCGGAATGAAACTAGCTGAATGAAAGCCTCTGCCACACCGTACCACTAATTGTGGAAACGCTGTTTCCGGCGGAAATAGCTACCGCTGCGACTTTCCGCCACAGCCCTATCCGTGAACCCTCAGAAATAGTCACGATTTTTAAAAAATATTCGGAACAGCCCTAATTTTATCTCATCCTTCCCCACAGCTCACAGTGGCTTAAAAAAACCATAAAATACAATTAAAAACATTAACATTCAATTTGGAAGAAAAAAACAGCTACCCACACGAACACCAACCTCCCAACAACCTCCCACCTAATCTCTATTCCTGCCTGCCAAAAATGCTTTACTTAAAAGAAAAGTTTTACACCACCTCAAAAAGATGCTCAAGCCTATACTCAAAGGGACCTCAAGTGGGAGAGAGTTCCATAGCATTGAGGCAGTAACCGAGAACACCCCCTGCAAGCCCCTTTCATAGAGACAAGAGTAGTCAGTGGAACCCACAGGAGGGCAATCCCAGCCAACCGCAGGGGCCATGATAGAACATGGTAGGAAAGGTGGTCTTTCAGATATATGGGGCTCAGGCCATAAAGGTCAAATTCAGCATCTTGAATGTGCCCAGAAAGCTATAGGTAGCCAGTGCAGACTCCGGAGTACCAGTATAATGTGCTCCTGGCGACCCATCCCCGAAAGGAGCCCCACCACATTCTGCACCAGCTGCAGTTTCTGAACAGTCATCAGGAGCAGCCCCACATAGAGTGCATTGTAGTAATCTAGCCTCAAGGTGATGAAAGCATGGACGACAGTGGCCAAGTCTGAATCAGAAAGAAAAGGCCACAGCCTCCTCTCCAGATGAAGTTGGTGAAAAGTGCTCCTGGCCATCACTGTAACCTGATGATCCAGGTGCAGAAAAGGGTCCAGGAGCACTCTCAGGCTGCAAGCCTGTGTGACTAGAGGGGGGCAGACCCCATCAACAACAGGAGTCCCAATTCCCCAGGCCAGCTAACCATCATCACTTCAGTCTTGTCAGGATTCAGATTCATCCTCACGTAGTCCCCAACAGCCGTCGGGCATTGGGTAAGCACCAAGACTGCAGGACCTGGTTGGATGAAAAGGAGAGGCAGATCTGGGTGTCATCAGCATACTGATGACACTTCACTCCAAATCTGCAGATTATCTTTCCCAGCAACCTCATTACACATTTGAACAAGAGGGGAGACAAGATGAAACCCTGCAGGAGGTAACGATGGGCATTGAACAATCGCCCATCACCACCCACTGTGACCTCTCCAATGGAACCACTCAAGAGCAGTCCCATGCACCCCTGCCAGATCCCTCAGACATGTCAACAACACCTCATGATGGAGATGAATGGAGTAGTCTTGGAATTAGCTGTTGACAGAATGGCCTTGGAACCTCTCCATTCCTCACACAAGAACTGCCTTGGCAGATCATAGCAATGGCTCTTCTAGTCCAGTGTTCTGTCTTCAACAGGAGCCAGTCCCATCTTTTTCAGAGGACGGTGTGGTGAAAAGCCTCCATAATATAGCAATGACCCACAGCAGGATGTGCATGTATCTACAGACCCTGAGATGATTTATCACCATCAGAGTACAGAACACAAATTTTATATTTCATTTTTTTTTCTATATTATTTTTGGAGGGTGGAGAGCCTGTTCTGTGTAGCATTAGAGACGTTACCTTCCGCTAGGAAAATTAGATGCAATTATATGTTTACTTTCAGGGCATTGTTCATCCACTAGTGGACTCTCTGATGTATTAGACTTCCAGGCAGGGTTTGGCCCCAAGTAAACACTGGAAACAAAGCTGGAACTGAAACAAGTGTAGACACAAGTGTAGACACAGCACTCAAGAGGTGATTTATGCAGCTCCCTGCGTTAGTAACTAGTCTCCAGCTGTATTTGGGTCAGGTTTAAAGAGGAAACATGACAAATAGACACTGGGAGGTACATGGGAAAGCCATTCTATCTGGCTCCCCCTTCCTACCATTTTTGTGCAGCTGGTGGTCTTCTAGGCAGTTTGGTGGTAGAGGAACTATTCTGTGCAGCCTCCTCTCCACTTAGCAAATTCCTCCACATTTTTGCTGCTGTGTCCATGTTTTGCTTTATTTTTTCTATGTTTTGGAAAGGGAATTGTTTGGTCCGTAGTATGTAAAATGCTAAGGATTATACCTATATCCTCCCATAGTAATGGTGACAACTCTGTGCTGTGCAAAGAGGAGTGTATCTGATTTACCAGTAGGCCTTGAACCACCCCCATGTATCCAAACACGTGCTATCCAAACACATTGCAAAGGGTGGGTTAAAGGCAATGCTCTATTCCATTGTTAAAGATGGGAAGCTAAGAGACAGAGAGATTAAGTGACTTGCCCATAGGGATGGGCGAACAGATCACGGTTCAGGTTCAGCCATTCGGTTCGGTCTGGTTCAGTTCGGCCATTTGGTTCGTTCGCCGTGTTCTGGTTCGGCCATTAGGTTCGATTCGGTTTGGTTCGGTTCGGGCGTTTGGGAAAAGGCTCTCTGTGTGAGGAATGATGGTCCCAGACCCATGACAGTGGGTCCTGGGGCTACTAGAGTGGCAGCTTCTAGGTATTGGCCACAGCCCTCCCTGCCAGTAACTTGGCCCCAAAACCTAGACAGTGGATCCTGGGGCTGGAGTGGCTGTTTCTTGGTGCGGTGGAATGACATCGTCTCCGTGCGAGGAATGATGGCCCCAGACCCATGACGGTGTGTCCTGGGGCTATAGTGACAGTTTCTAGGTATTGACCACAGCCCTCCCTGCCTGTAACTTAGCCCCAGAACCCTGGCGGCGGTTCCTGGGGCTGGAGTGGCTGTTTCTTGATGCTTTGGAAAATCAGCTCTCTGTGCGAGGAATGATGTCCCCAGGCCCATGACAGAGGGTCCTAAGGCTACAGTGGCAGCTTCTATATACATATTGGCCACAGCCCTCCCTGCCTGTAACTTGGTCCCAGAACCCCGACGGCAGGTCCTGGGGCTGGAGTGGATGTTTCTTGGTGCATTTGAATGACATCGCCTCTGTGCGAGGAATGACCCATGATGGTGGGTCCTGGGGCTAGAGTGGCAGCTTCTTGATACATATTGGCCACAGCCCTCCCTGCCAGTAACGTAGGCCCCAGAACCCTGACGGTGGGTCCTGGGGCTGGAGTGGCTGTTTCTTTTTTTATATATATCTATCTCTACACTAAATCTAACTGCTATTAACTATTCTAAAACCTATTGAACTAAATGGAATATCCTAATAATTAACTACAAAGGCCTTGTCCTACAAACACACTGTATCTCTATCTATCTCTATAACTAAGCTAACTACTATGTATATCTATCTAGTAACTATCTATCTAATAACTATCTATCTATATATACAATATTACACAGGGGGAAACACAAAGAACACAGGGAGGGGTACAAAACTGAAATGAAAATCAATCTAATAATAATCCTACTCTAAATAAATCCAAAACTTAAAACAGGGGAAGGGAATCAGGGATGGAATAAGAGGGAGAGGGAAAGGATTCAATGGAGGGGGGAGGGAGGAAGGAAGATTGAACACAGGGAACACAGGGAGGGGTAAAAACAAAAAATAACACCTAAATCTATCTAATATAATCTAAATAAATGATAATATGGAGGTAAATGGGTTGGACGGGTGAAATAGGAGGAGGATGGCAATGGATTAGGAATAGGAAGGAACAAAAACTGCTGGGAGAGAGGGAGCCTTCTGAAACGCCTGCTGTTCAGGAACAGTGACTAGCTCAGAAGGTATTGGTAAGGGGGGAGGCAATCAGTTTTGTTTCTTGCTGCGCCCGCCTGACTGCAAGCCCCATTGGCTTCGTGCAGCCTAGCCCGTGGCCAATCGCAGACTGTGAAGCCAGTGGTCTGAGGCGAAAAGGGATGGTGATTGGACAGGCTGGCTGCTAGTCCAAGCCTCTCCATCCCTGGTGCCTGGAAGTCTGCTCCTCAGCTGACTTCCCCTCCCTGTCATGTTTTGCCTTCCAGTGACATGTTTTTCCCACCGGAACTCACTCAAATGCGATCCGAACTGTTCGGTAATTTCGACGTTCGTAATTGAGTTCGGTTCAGTCAGTTCATGTTCGGATTCGGTCGTCTGAACTGGCCAAGTTCGGTCCCAACTCCGAACTTCCGAACTGCGTTCGCCCATCCCTACTTGCCCAAGGCAGTGACTCAGACAGTTGGTGGCAGAGCTAGGGATATAACCTTGCTTCCCTGTGTTCCAGGGAACACAACACAAAACACATTAAAATCCCTTTAAAAACCAGCCCCTCACCCCTAAACCTACCCACCTCAACCCCTGTTCCCACCTGTCAAATACTTTGTGAAACAGAAAGGTTTTACCCTGTCTCTAGAATATGCTCCCTGTGTTCCAGTCTGGTGTACAATCACAAGAACCTCCTCCTTGATTTGGCTCTTTTTAGTCTCCCCATGCCAAGAGGTATGCTTTTCTCTTTGTAGGCAAAGAGAACTCACAGTAGAACCGCAGGGACCAATGTGTCTTCTTCAAGGGAAGAATATTCCACAACTTCAAATGTTTTTCAGCCCCACGTATGGTAGAGCTGCTATGAAGCCATCTGATCTGCTTTCAGTATCTCATGATAATACCTCATTATACTCATTACTCCATTGCTTATTATTTGCAATGCAGAGTTCTTCATGGAGATGTTGTGTAATTATCTTTTTTTAGAAAAACTTCTTTTATATACTTGGATGAGAAATAGATATGCAAAACCTCTTACTCTCCCACAAAGGAGAAATGGTCCCAGCTTCCAATATATTTGTATAAGTCTCTTCTTCGTGGTTGAGCCTTGGATATTGTTTGCTTTGTTTGATTTTGATATTATCAAACTTTGTTTGATTTTTGTTGGCTGTTGTTTGCTATGTTTTGGGGAAAAGTGGCTCTCAATGAAAAGTGGTGTCTGCACTGAAGCCAAAAGAAAACAAATAAATGCTAATAATAAAATACTGGCTTCCACAATGCTGCAGCGCATTGAGCTTCCTCTTTAACTCTTCCTAGACTGTCCATTCCTTACCGCAAACTGCAAGCTGGTGTGGTGACTGAGCTGATAGACTGCCAAGCAAAGTTTTCTTTCTCTGACGTGCAAACCAAAGAGTCATTGCTATCACTAGTCCTGAAGGTGCTATTCTGCTGCACAATGAGTAGCAATAGATGTTACCTTAATGTAGAACAGCATTCAGTAAAATTGCTTTCTGGCACAAAGAGATTAAAACCACCTGCTTATTTACTGTTACGGACACCATATACTAACAGGAGTTTTGAGTAAGCAGTTGTATACTCATGTAAACAGTATCCCTTATAAGCAGAGGCAATATAAACCCATATTGTGGAATATCCACATGTACAGGCTTGCGTATGTTCGCCCTGAAATTAATTTCTAGGCATACACATTTTAAAAGCACTCCATTGTTGCTAAAAGAAGTCAGAATTAGAGTTGGATCAGAGAGAAATACCCAAATGGGTGTTTCAAAGAGAATACCCTTCACACAGTTCCAAGTTCCATGACATTTTATCCATCACTAAATCATTAGATAGGTCTTTGGCCATGACCAGAGAACATAAAATAGAGACAGATCAGGACTCGGAGTGCTGCTGAAGGGTTCCACAGACCCAGCTGCTAGACAATACATCTGCTGGAGTAAGGAGAGAGCAGGGAATGGGCATGGGTAGGGTTTTTCTGCTGACCCAGTGAGTACAGGCCTTCATGCGGATAAAGGCAGAAGAGTAAAGGAGCCAAGGAGAAGGAGAAAGCGACTGTAGGCGGAGTACCAGAGTCCCTACCTTGGCATCATCTCAAGGACTTTGGGGAAGAATACCCCCAGTGGCACCCCATAAGGCATAAGGGGAGTGATTCCTGCTGGGCTATTGGATAGAGTGGATACTAGCACACCCCTCACAATCACCCCCAGAAAGCCAGGCTGTGCCCCCCAATGTTTCTACTCCCCACCACTCTCAGTGGGGAGCAGGAGTACACTACGTGGGGCTGCCTTTGATGACTGTTCAGAAGCTGCAACTGGTGCAGAATGTGTTGGCCCGGCTTCTGTCGGGGGTGGGTCACTGTGAGCACATTACACCTGTCCTTTACAGTCTGCCCTGGCTACTTTTCCAGGCACAATTCAAGGTGCTGTTTTTGACCTTTAAAGCCCTAAACAGCCTGGGCCTCACATACCTAAATGACCTTTCCTACCATGCTCCACTGCAGCCCCTGTGGTCAGCTAGGAGCTCTCTCTTGCAGGTACCATGTGCCAATTTTGTCCATACGACAAGGGCCCACAGAGAGGCATTCTCAGTTGCTGCCCAAGTATTGTGGAACTCCCTTCCTCCAGAGTCCATCAGAGCCCAAGGCTGAGCATATTCTGGAGGCAGGATAAAACTTTTCTGTTTGGCAAAACGTTTGGCAGGGTGGGGATAGGGGTTGGGATTGGGTGGGTTTAGGGGTGAGGGGCTGGTTTTTAAGGGACTTGAATGTATTTTGTGTTGTTTATATTGTAGGCTACCCTGAGCATTAAGGGAAGGGTGGGATAGAAATTTAATTAAATTCTTTGCTACTGTTGGAAACATGTAGTTCTACACGCTTTACAAATAGTCCTAAGACAGAAAACTCTTATATCTCTATAGACCTAGCAAATTCACACAGATGGTTGATTGCCACTCTCATTCTTTTGTTCTATTTCATTATTTATTTTTAGATAAAGTTATCTGACTTTGGCTTCTGTGCCCAAGTGTCCAAGGAAGTTCCAAAGAGGAAATCACTTGTTGGAACGCCGTACTGGATGGCCCCAGAGGTGATCTCTAGACTCCCTTATGGAACTGAGGTAAGGAAAATGGGTATAGTGTTCCTGAATGTGTGCAGTTAACCAGTTAACCAGTTAATCAGATGCATGGAAGAGGTCAGCTATTCAGAAGCACTCTCTATTTGTCTAATTCCCAGAGACCCACAGCACCGCCAGTACTGGATGAGTCACAGGGTACATGATAGGTTCCATCTTGCCCAATGCAAGAGGGTTGGAACAAAACCTAAAAAGATAAACCCATGAACTAAAAAGCCAGGCTTTGTCTGTTTTTACATGAGTATTAATCCAAATTAAGCAACTCTTCATGCAGATTAAGTTGATCGTGTGAACACTTTAGTCCTAATTAATGACCCCAGATTAAAAATTTAAACCAGATTCTCAAAACTAATTATCGAGGAGATATTTTAATATGGATTAAGTTCAGTTCGAATTAGTAATAGTGTGAACAGTTAATCCAGACTGAGTCCCAGGTGCCATAGAGTGCTGCATGTCTCACTTCTAGCCATCTGTATCTCTGTGGTATCCTGCAGTTTTTCCAGTAGACTCTGCTTGGCAAGCCAAATTTAAAACCATTGTGCCAGGGTGAAGACCTCTCCATTTTATAAGGCGACTTCTGTATCTGTTGCTATCACTGTTCTCCCAGAAATCAGAGCAGAAGAGGACCCTGAAATCTGGTTGCACTGCACCATGGGATTTCAAAGTCTTCCTTGTGACTCCTAATCCAGATTAACCTGTTCACTGGGACACTGGGGAGAATACCGGATCTACCGGTATTGGATCTCCCAGGTATCAGATTTACCAGTATCAGCATACCGGATTTTTAACATTGGCTGCTTTACCGTTTTTTATATTGCGGCCATTGACTTCAATGGCCGCAATGTAAAAAAAACGGGTAAAGTGGCCAATGTTAAAAATCCGGTATGCCGATACCGGTGAATATCAGATTATCGGATATAATTTGATACACCTGATTATCG
Source organism: Sphenodon punctatus (assembly GCA_003113815.1). Classification (NCBI taxonomy): domain Eukaryota; kingdom Metazoa; phylum Chordata; class Lepidosauria; order Sphenodontia; family Sphenodontidae; genus Sphenodon; species Sphenodon punctatus. Next base: position 54,644 of record QEPC01002056.1, on the reverse strand, counting down.
GGTGTATCGGATTTATCTGATACCAATATTCCCACCCCTACAGTGTTCGCACTGCAAATCAGGAGTAATTCTTATTCCTGATTAAAAATTATCATGTAAACAGTTACTCCTGAATAATAACCCCAAATTAATGGATCAGGATTAAAAACTAATTCAGATTAACTGTGATTGCGTAAAAACAGCCTGTGTAACTGGGCTGAAACAGATTTACATGAGGCAATCAGGGCCAGAGGATTCCTAGAACAGGTGCAACTGAGGCACTCCAGCTCGACCTGCTACAGAGGTATATAAACAAACGAACTCCACTATTTTCTTAATTACTCAGTAGTACCACTGTAACAGAGATCAGCTGTTGGCCCAGAATGTGTAACATAATAGCAGACTCCACTTAAATGATGCTGTTCCATAGTTGGGCATTTAATAGTACTGTGGCATCTGCTCTTCAGAGGAAAGAAGACGGTGTTGGGAGGGAATGAGGATTTATCATGATTTCATGTGTGTGTTTTCTGGGTTGTAGCATTATAGCTAACTGTTCATTCTATTTCAGTCTCCTGTATGTACTGTGGAATGTTTAAAAGCTTCTCATGAATAAAGCCACTGCCTGAGCTCTTGTTTGCCAGACTCCTCAGTCTAAGGAGAAAGAGCTGGAATTATAGCTCGGAACTTCAGAATCATAAAGCTTGAATCCCCATGGTCCACTGAGTACTTTTGCCTGATCCAGTGAATATTCCAGCACTTAATTTTAAGCACACATGTATAAGCATGCACTTAATTTTAGGCATGTATGTAACCTTCTCACAGGGGGTGATCTTAAAACTATTTAGCTCCAGCTCCTTAGTGTTTTTGCAAGTCCAACTGATGTTAATGGGGCTTGCACCAGTGTGCTAATGCCTTCACTAAACAGTTTGAGGATGATTTTCATTTATTTTATATATTTATTTCGTTGTATTTCTTATCTGCTTCCTCTTGCACACAGGAAACATGGAGCATCTCACAACAACACAATAAAATCAAATTAAATAATTAAAACACATAAAAAACTTATAAAACATTGTAAATACTAAAGCAGAACCAAAAACACCCCCCTCCCTCCCCAACCCTCACCTCCCTACCTGTCTCCCTCACCAAAGGCCTGGCAGAACAGCCAGGTCTTACACTGTCTTTGGAAAGAGGAGAGGTCAGGGGACAGGCAGACCTCCATCGGGAGGGAATTCTACAGCTTAGGAGCCACCACCAAGAATGCCCTCTCCACCGTCACCATCCAGGAAACTCGGGGGGACCTCAAATCAGATGTCCCCAGCTGACGGCAAGGGCCACACCACGGCCCGGAGTATGAGGCAGTCCCACAGGTAGACAGGGCCCATGCTGTTTAGAGCTTTATAGGTCAATACCAACACCTTGAATCGGGCCCGGAAGATAATAGGCAACCAGTGCAGAGAACGAAGTACTGGTGTAATGTGCTCGCTGCGACCCATTCCCATTAGGAGGTGGACCGCCGCATTCTGCACCACCTACAGCCTCCAGGCCATCACCAAAGGTAGCCCCATGTAGAGTGCATTGCAATAGTCCAGTCTAGAGGTGGTAAAAGCATGGATGATGGGTGGCCAGGCCTGAGTCCAAGACATACGGCTGCAGCCATCGCACCAAATGTAACTGGCAAAAGGCACTCCTCACCACCGCTGCCACCTGGAAATCCAGGCGGAGCTGTGAATCAAGATGCAGCCCTAGACTACAGACCTGAGTAGCTAGAGGAGGGCAGTCCCCGTCAACAGGATCCACCACACCTCCTTCCCTACCCATCAGCATCACCTCCGTCTTGTCGAGATTCAGCTTCAGACAACTCGCCCTCATCCAATTCTCCCACAAGTCGCCAAACACCAGGTAAGCACCAAGACTGCCGGTTCTGGGTCTCCAGAAAAAGAGAGGTAGAGTTGTGTATCATCGGTGTACTGATGACAATGTATGCTGAACCCCTTCACGACCTCACCCAAAGGCTGCATGTACACATTGAACAGGAGGGGGGGACAGAATAGAACCCTGCAGGACTCCACATGTGAGGTTCCGGGGAGATGATGAACACTCCCCAAGAACTACCTGCTGAGTTCTCCCAGCCAGGAAAAAGCAGAACCATTCAAGAACAATTCCACCCACCCCAGCCCAGTCCCACAGCTGAGCCACCAACATCTCATGGTCAACAATATCAAATGCTGTTGACAGATCTAATAGAATTAACAAAGATGATCTGCCCTGATCCAATTCCCAGCGCAGGTCGTCAACCAAAGTCACAAGTGCAGTGTCAGTGTCAAACCCTGGACGGATTGATCAAGAAAGCTGACGCAGTCCAGATACCTCTGAAGCTGCTGATCCAGCACCCGCTCAATAACCTTCCCTAAAAAGGGATGGTTAGAGACTGGCCAGTAGCTGGCTAGGGAGTCATTGTCAAGCAATGGTTTTTGGAGCAGAGGCCGCACCACTGCCTCTTTAAGGCAGCCCAGCACTCTGGCCTCCCTAAGGGAGGCATTAACAACCCCGGCAAGCAACAGTCCTAATGTCTCACAACAGGCCTTAACCAGTCAAGACAGGCATGGATCTAATTCGAGACAGGTGGCTTTGACAGTCCCAAGGACAACACCCAATGAAACTGATCCCATACAACCTGACACGGCAGGGCTTCTATTACCTCAGGTTCTCCAATTGCTACAAGTGCGGTGTTGAAGTCGTGGTGAATCTGAGTGATTTTATCCGTGAAAAAGTCAACAAACATGTCACAGTGAGCACTGGAAGATTCCGGTTCCAGGCAGAAAGAGGCCGGACTGACCAGCCTCTGTACCACCCAGAAAAGCTCAGCTGGATGCGATTTCGCAGATGCTATGAGGGTATCAAAGAACACCTTCTTTGCAGCCTGCACAACCACAGCATAGGTTCTTAAACTAACTCTATGTTGCAATCGGTTGGCTTCAGCGCGAGTTCAGTGTCACCGTCGCTTCAACAGCCATCCCTCCTGCTTCATTCACCGCAGGTCTTCTGTAAACCAAGGGAACCTGCATTGTCAGTGTTCAGGAAGTGGACGCCTAGGAGCCGTTTGTTTGATAGCCTCAGTCAGCAAGGTGTTCCCAAAAGCTACAAGGTCATTGAGGGAACAGTCCTCAAGATTGGGAGGTAATTCCCCCAGAGCATTCCAGAACCTAGGTGGTTCCATAAGTCTCCGGGGGTGAAACAACTGAACCGGTTCAACACCTCTACGGGGGCAGACATGCGCCAGGAGACCAGCCCTGAAGAGGTAATAATCTGTCCATGAGAAGGGCACAGCTGACCCCTCCTTCACCACCGGATCCCCCACCTCAAGGCCAGTGCAAAATATCAGGTCCGGAGTATGCTCCGCATCATGTGTCGGGCCAACAACCCTCTGAGACAGTCCCATGGTTGTCATGACGGCCATGAACTCATGCTCTGCTCCTCCAACATTGGCATCAGTGTGAATGTTGAAGTCCCCCAGGACTAATGCCCTCAGGGACCGCAAGACCACCTCCAACATCTATTCTGCTAGAACATGTAGGGATGATGCTGTACAGGTAGGTGAACAGTATACCAACAGTAGCCCTAATCTGTCTCCGGCCAACTCGATCACAAGATGGACGCCCTCCATACACAAGATAGTTTGCACTGGATACCTCCTCACAGACCAGGTGTCCCTGAAAATAATGGCTACACCGCCCCCTCCTCCCCTCACCCCTCTGATCAGGGCTGATGCTGTACCCGGCCAGAACGAGGTCAGCCAAAATTGGCCCCGACTCAGTGTCCAGCAGCCAGGTCTCTGTAATGCACACGAGGTCGGCTGATCCAGGATTAATTCCCAGATCATTGTAGATTTATTAGCCACCATCCTCGTGTTAATCAGCAGCAGTTTCAGACCATTCTTAAGCACCATACCGCCTGCCATGGGGCCAGTGAGAGGGACAGGCACCAACCACCTGTCCCTTCTCACAGTTTTAACCAGCCTCCGGGAGGAACCATAATTGACCCAGCCTGTCACAACCCCAAAGTCTTCAGAACTCCCCCAGCCCACCTCCCAACCCCTCCCAGTGGCTGTTCCACCTGGTCGGCGAGGGAGACCCCCACCCTCCCATTCCCTCCCTCTCATGGGGTAGCCTAAAAAACTCCTCCCATTAGGGTCAGACCCTTCCCTCACACCAAGTGGACAGACCCTTCCCCATAACCCAGTCCCCTCCCTCCCCCTTTTACTCAGGGGAGGGCTCATTCCCTGTACATTTAAACCCAACATTCCCCACCCCACCTAACTCAGTCCCCTTAACCACAATAAATTCCACCCTAAACCTGATGGTGAAAGTCTTTGGAACTGCCTGTGTATTTAAAGTTAAGAGGAAAGCAAAACTGTTCCAATGATATCTTTTATTGGACCAACTGTTGTGGGTGGAGATAAGCAAGCTTTCAGGCCACACAGGGCCCTTTTTCAGGCATGTAGCATAGCCAGTAAAATTATATAAACTGAGCAAATACAGGGCACTATATTTATTTATTAAAACATTTGATATCCCACCCCTTCTACCAAAGGCAGCTTGGGACAGCTTACAATATATAAAAATCCACATAAAATATAAAAATACACAAACAACAAACATAAAACATCTAAAAGGATGGGGGGGAGAGAGAAAAAAGGAGGGAAACATCCCTTCCGGGAAAAGAGGAGGGAGGGAAAAAAATACCCCACCTTTACCACCCCCCATAAAAATAAAACCGCACCCTATATAAAGAGGCAGGATAATAATAAAGTTTATTACATAGCCTTAGCTGTTGCAAACAAAAACATCGTCACAAACAAACAAACATTCAAAACATTTAAAAAACCATATAAAATTCAATTAAATAAATAGCACAATTGCAAACCCTCAAGGAAGTATGGCAGCTCAATGCTGCCTATTGCATAAACCAAAAGCACACTGATCAATTAGCATCCACTGCCCTGGATCATCTTATTACTTCGGGCCAGAGGAGAATGATACCCTTAAAATTCATCTATAATTAAGATGCACAATCCTTAAGTCCCCATAACCCCCTTCCAACCCAATCAGGCAGATTCTTCCATAGTTATTATGGCCCATCCGGTACTGGAATCACAACCCCACTCTGGGCCAGGTTCTCCAGGAACCTTTGTCTTAAAACCATCGCCTGGAAAGCAAACTCTGCAACCCGCCTGGTTAAGTCAGCATCCACCGGGGACAACAATTTCCACATTATTTTAAATTTGTATACCTCTCGAAGAGCCGGCAAGTGTTTAGCTCTTAGTCCCTCAAAAAAGGGGCTGGTTAATAGAATATGAGGCACCGTGTCTGGGGTTCCCTTTTCACAAAGGCTACACAGTCTCTGTTCTCGGGGAATTCCCTTATACCTGCCTTCCAGAAACGATGAAGGAAAGGAGTTACAGCGGAGCCTGGTAAAAGCAACTCTCCTGGAGGCCTCCAACCAGCTAAATAAATAACTTGAGCCAGACTGAAGCGAGTTGTAAGGAATAAATTCTGGGGCCACTCTCTGGACGTCCAGAAGGGCCCTTTCTGACCAAAGTGCTTGATCTCTCAGCCTCCTCTGGGACATCTTTTTAAATAAATCCACTCCGGACCTTTTGAACACCTCACTGGAAAAACCCATTTTATGGATTTCCAGACCGGCCGCAGTAAGCCAAGTATCTAATAAACCTGCCTTATGAGCCATACACAGTAGGGAGCACTCCCCCTCCGGTAATGACATAATTTTTGCCCCAAAATTGGAAACTAGCTGGAGTAACACTGTTTGCACCAGTAAAGTACCCATTTCTGCCCTCAACAAAAGTTGGAGGGTGCCCCCTGGAAGGCCCAACAAGGAGGCCAAGAAGCCGTTCTCAGTACTTTCCAGATCCTCCAAAAATCAAGAGCCCAGATAGGTTCCACGTACAAAACTTGGTTTAACACCTTAACCTTAAATAAGCGGAGCACTGGTTCAACCAAATTACCCCCCCCCGGGCAAAAAAGAACTTAAATAATGCAGCAGCAGATTTCTTGGCCTGCATTCTGGCCAAAAGAGGCAGGATAGGGTGGGGCTACATAAAACAGGGTGACTAGTGGGGGGGGGGGGGTATACTGTTAGGACCAGACATAAAAAAAGCAGAGCTATAAGAACAGGACTGTTAAGGATGTGTAGAAGACAGACATGGGGAAACAGCTGAGGTAAAGTGAAATCGCCTTGTATTTGGAATGGTTTTCCGTGGGAGGTGTTGACAGTGGAAATGTGGTGGAAATGTGCTGGCAGGTTTTGCCTTTGCTGTATTGGGATGGTCTTGTTCCTGCTGATGTTGAGGTGTCCTGGTGTTGGATAGTTTGCACCGGATGATCAGTTGTGAGAGGTTTGGGGTTGCTTGAAGGCCAGAAGAGGTGGTTCAGGGAAGATTTTTCTTCAGGTTTTGTCCCCATAGTATGGATTGTAGCTGTTGGATGATGTCACATATAGGTTCCAGTGTGGGGTGATAGGACAACAAGGGGGATGCGGCTGGGAGATTTTTTCTTCCTGTATTTTAACATGTTCTCTCAAGGGATCTGAGTGGCTCATTCTATCATTCGGTCTGCTTCTCTGTTGGAGTTTCCTTGTTTTGTGAAAGCAGTTCCTCACCTAGCAGAGAAGCAAGGTGAGCATCACGGGTCTGTTCCTCAGAGCAAAATCTGTGGTGTCTGAGTAATTGGTTGTAGATAACTGATTTTTTGTGCGTCTCAGGTGGTTACTGAATCAATGGAGGTAGGTGTAGTGTTCTGTTGATTTCATGTATATTGCTGTCTGTAGGTTGCCATTGTGCCTGCTGATAGTGGTGTCCAGGAAATTGATACTGGTGTGGGAATATTCCAGGATTAGTTTGATAGAGGGATGGTGATTGTTGAGATGGAGTGGAATTCTAGGAGCAAGTATGATGAAGATATCATCCATGTATCTGAGGTATAGGAATGGTTTGGTGGTGCATTTTTCTAGGTATTCTGCTTTGAGGTGTGTCCCATAAAAGGTTAGCATATTGGGGAGCCATTTTTGGATCACACTAAAGCACTCAGCTTGACTGAACACTTCTAGTCAGAGTTTCACATGGAGAAAAGCATTTATTAATCAAGTGGATGTTTGCCATGGAGATATACTTACTATAATACCATAGCAACCTCTATAATCTGAAAAGCATTTAAGATCCTAGATGCTCCACAGGCCTAATCCTCAGCTGGAGTAAATCACTGTAGCTCCATCAAAGTCAATAGTCTGGTGGTCTCAATCTGGCCCAAACTCTTCAGTAGTGCTCTGCTGAGTGACACCAGCTGAGCATCGGACCCATACTATACTGCTAATATTCAATTCAATTCAATTTTATTTTTTTTGCTTGACCGGAGGTCACTGCATATAAAAGCTTACAAGAACAAAATATAAAAGAAAAGAAAAACCAAGTAACAATACATAATATAAAATAAGAAGTGCTCATATTCTTCAAGAATTCATTTTTTTCGGCTCAGCAGTAAAATAAAATGTATAAACTCATAAAAAAGAGAGCAAATGACTCCAGTACGCCCACAATCGGTTGACAGCTCTTTAGCAGAAATCATCCGTAAAACAAACTGGGGACTGCCTTAAAGCCAATAATACAAGGCAACTGGGAAGCTGAAGCATCTCACACTGTTTGTCGTGTATTCCTAGTAGTAGGACTGAGTAACTTGGTATGTATTGCCGGTATTCTTTTTTCTTATCTAGTCACTCGGTATGACAGTAATAATAGGAATGACAGCTGGAGAGCCACCTTATTGTATTCCTGGAAGTCGGACTGAGTAACTTGGTATGTATTGCAGGTGGATATCTGGTCACTCGGTATCATGGTCATCGAAATGATAGATGGAGAGCCACCTTATTTCAATGAGCCACCACTTCAAGCCATGCGCAGAATCCGAGATAACTTACCTCCAAGAGTGAAAGACATACATAAGGTACTAATCTTCATGTTGATGTGAAGTCTTGTGCACATTCATATTAAGCTGTGACTTTAAGAAGAGTTCTAAGCAAATAGTAGTACAATGTACTGTTGGCCTATACCAGCAATACATTCTTACCCCTCCCTACCCTACCCTAGGCTGGTTCAGCTACTGGCACCAGCAATGAAGGGGCTGGATCCAAGACTTCATTTTTTCACCACCCCTCTCCATCAGTATGCTGTAAAGAAGTAGAAGAGAAGTATCCAGACAAGCTCTCAGTACCCTTATTAGGTGCTTAAGGGGTTGTTGGTTTTTTGACTACCTTGATTGGGAACAATGTACAAGTCAAAATAATTTTCATTCTTTTTTTTTAAACCTATTTTCCTCACTGCCCCTGCATCTACTGCTATATAGAATGAACTAGTGTCCTTTTTATCCTGCGTGTATGTAACTTATTATAATTCTGATTATAATTTAAAAGCCTCTTCAAATTTATTTGAATGGATTTTTCAGAAAAATAATTTGAAAGACACTCTGGCCCGGTAAGTTGTCTATTTTGTGTAAATTTCATGGTGGTGTTTGGTATTGACAGGTTTCCTCCGTACTCCGGGGGTTCCTAGACTTGATGTTGGTGAGGGAACCCTCACAGAGAGCAACAGCACAAGAGCTATTAAGGCACCCATTTTTGAAGCTGGCAGGTCCTCCTTCTTGCATCGTGCCCCTCATGAGGCAATACAGGCACCGCTGAATTCAGTGAGTTTTCTCTTGGAGATTTGCACAAAAGTTTGATGAGGGCTTGCCCAGGAATCCTGAGCTTACACGCAAACCATGGGAAGGTGTAACAGCACAGAAAGGGATCAAAGTCAAAACAGCTCAGTGAAAATGATACAAGTGTGCAAAATACTGAGATGACTTCATGTCTATGAAAGACTGAAGTTCTTTCTTTGCCACTAAACCAGGCAGCCATCTGTTTATATCTAGCACTGTTATATGGATCCCAACTTCTACAGTCAGAAACTTCTAGCCGCTGACGGGCTTGCCTATGGTGGACTGTTGAGAGAGAGAACATAATATAGCACAACCAGGATAAACAACAGGATTTTATTGAAAATGTAAACAAAATGGCACTTCTATTTCAGAATAACACTTTTCTGGCAAAAAGAAGCACTTTTTATCTCAGTCATAGCAGTGTAATGTATTTTGAAATGAATTTGTAATTTTCTGTACAGTACTTTTGATAATTTACCATTTTTTGTCATGTAACCATTGTGCTAGTTGAATATGTGTAACTTAGCAAGAATTTGAAGAAGACCTTTCCTACTTTTTTATCCTTTGGAAGAATGAGAAACGCCTTTAGAAACTTAGAATGTTGGAAGAATTTCCATCGGCTTCAATAAAATCCACTTCTTCATTTTTTAGGAGTTTGAACAGCTGATTAAAATGATCAAATGCTGACAATACTGGTACAATATATACTTTTTTCCTTCACAACACTGAAATAAATCCTTAAATATTTAAAAACTCTGCTGGAATTCCTAGATCTGATGAGATAATTGCAGTTGCAAAATAGACACAAGTGTTATGTTGAATGCTATAAACTGTGAATTCCTGTTTCGTATCATTGTTTCCAGAACTGTGTATGTCTGCACACCAAATTCACGTTCAAGAGAAAAGTTAATGATTTTTGTCTCATAACAACATGGAAGCTTCCTCGTTTTATTCTGTGCTGATCTCATTATCACAATATTAATCTCTATTATTTATATTATGCATTGAAACTCAAAGTTGAGAACAGAGTCCTGACCACTAAGTGGGTATTTTCCAAATTCCAATCAGACTGCTGTAATAATTTTTTGATGTGTTTGCCATACGGGAAAAAATTGTGCTGCTGTCTAGACCAATGTTGATACAACTGATGACTACTACAAAAAAATTTTGTGTTGCTTGTTGGATAAACTTGCATGTTAACTGTAGGCCTAAATAGATTTGACTTTAAAACTTTTAGAAGTGCTTCATAATTATTTCAATGATAAAGTTGTATTTATTAATGGTTGGTTCTTTTTAATTATGCATAATGAGAAAGCCATGTTTTTTCCAAATCTGTTTTATTACTGACCTCATTTTAAAGTAGGATTCTGAGTATAAATCCTGTTTGGTGAAAGCAGATGTGCTTAGTTCACTTTTCATCATGGGATTTGTCAGTGAACAAGGTATTGAACTTCTTGTAGTAAAATATAAACAAATCACACAAAATTAAAATGCTGCTGATTTCTTGAGTTTTGCTCTAGATTTGCCAATGGCAAAGGGCATCCTTCATATTATTCCATTTAAAATGTATAGTAAGGAAGACAACAAAAAAACACCAGAACACCAAGTGCTGAATAAATCTTCAATTTGCTTATTTTCTGTATCCTCTTTTTTTTTCCTTATCTCCACATTAAAAGTGTGATCCTAACCCTTGTGCTGTGGTCAGACACTCAGGCTGCTGGCACTCTGTTCAAAGTTAAGCCAGCTATTTAGGATTGCAGACTGAGTTTGCATTTTTTTACTTTGCAAAGTATGGGCCCAGTTCTGAATGGTGTGAACTCGTGCTGTCAATTCCCTTTGATGTCACTGGGAACAGAGGACACTAAGGGCTGCATTCACACGAATCTTTTCTCCTGCCTCTACCATTTGTTGAGGGAGTTTGCAAGATCACATTTTAACTGCTCCCACATTCCCTAGCCCACTTAAAAAGTGACACCTACCCGCACAACCATGGCCACTGCTCGGTATCCCATTCTACTGCAAGGGTTTTTTGTTCCTTTTTAGCAATGCATTCACCCACCCAGGCAGGCAGTGGGGGATTCATCCCATGAAAGGGGAAATCACCTCTACATCTTCCCTCAGCAATTGAGGCAGACCAACAGCAGATTTAATCCTGTCATACATTGCAAAAAATGTGTGTGAAGGGATTAAGCATGACTAATAAACCTTGGTTTCCAAGTTAAATATGTTTGATAATAAATGTGCATTACACCCACTGTTTCTTGCTCCCTAAGCGTTTCACACAATGAAAACAAAAGGAGGGGAGAACGGATTGTTTGGGATTTAGCATTTGTGTGAATGTACCCTTATCTTCTCAAAAGAGGAGTTAAGGGGGCCCAGATTTCCATTCTTTTTTTAATCTTATCTTCAGTGAAGTCCAACAGGGTTGGCTCATGACAGATGGGATTAGATGTAGGATGCAGAAAACCTGGCTGCCATCCTTGGGGTTCTGTAGTGATTAACCAGTCAGTGGCCAGATACACCTTGGTTAGGGGAGCTGAAGCTGGGTGATTCCTAGTATTTCTTCCACATCTCTCAGATTGTAAGCCCTAGGGCAGGGACCGTGTCTATTCAATTACTTTGTAAAGCGCCAGGTACATTGCTGACGCTATATAAATGCTTGCTAATAATAATAATAATAATAATAAAATGCTGAGGTTGAAAATGAGCCACACTTCTGAAACCGTTTACCTGTGACAATTCCCTTTGCCTTCAAACTCTGGTCTCTGTCATTTGTAATGGGAGTTTTTCATTAGTAAATATTTGACCCACAAAATAAGTGTGCGTTTGTGTGCACTAGAGCTAGTCAAAATTTTGTTGAAAACCAATTTTTTATACAAAAAAACCACCATGGGATTTGTTGTCAAAATGGAAATTTCTATGAGAATTTTTTTTTTGCTATTAATATTTTTCAACTTTTGTCAAGAAACATATATGGGAGGGAGGGATCCTTTAAAAAAGCAAAAGCAAAATTTTTGTTTTTCCTTGTAATTTCAACATTTAATAGCCCAAAATTGCATCTGGTTAGGTGATGGTTTTTAGTTTACAGCTGCTAAAAACAAAAACAAAAAAAAGGGATGAAAATCAAAAACATTTGTCAAAAATGAAAAACATTCCGTATTTGTTTAAAACATTTGGCAGCAAAACAAAAATTTCTAACCATGTCTAAGTTAAATAAGTATAGTATGTAACACAACACACACACACACACACACACACATACTTAGAGGGTCAAATAATTACATTTTCACATATATATGTGGAGAATCTTAAATTTAAAAGTTTACAAAAAGATAACACATAATTTATAGTCTTGCCAGCTCAGGAAAAAGACGACACGAAGACGGTAAAACCACAAAACAAAACTTTTATTCATCTTTGAACAAGAATAATGGTTTTTAGATTCCACACATTTTAAAAGCATATAGTGGAGAACTACCTGTAATTTTCTTATCACTAGATATTTTTTCAGCAGTATTCAGTGAATTTACTAAAAGTTATTGTCAGCTTAAAAGGTTTGTTAGCACCAACTCTTGGTGTGGAAAAATGCACATGCAAATAAACATAGATGTTTGACTTTTCCTTGTATTGTTGAGTTTCTTTAACTTGTGTCTTTGATGCTTCCTTTCTCAGTGGGTAAAAAGAAAAACAGATGTGGTAGTGGTCCACATTGCCCTGCAAACCATTGGCACATCTGTTCTGGGGCAGCGAGATGTTGGCCTGCGTCTGCCATGGATTGTATTGTCAGCTAGCCCCAGGCTGTGACCTTGGAATATCTCTGAGGTCACAGCCCAGGCTAAAGCCTGCCCAACCAGGTCAAAGCTGGCTAGCACTTCTGTGCAACTGTAGCATACATGGCCTGGGGCCTGCCATGACCAGCAGCCATAGATGTGTCTCATTGGCCTCCATGGTTGCCCATCATGGCAGGGGGTGGGTCGCTGGGAGCACAGTGTGGATGGGGCTTCCACCTGCACATTTGTTCTGCTCCCGGCCCTACCTGGGCCATGCAGCTGGTGGGACAGCTCCCCGACCTGACCCAGGCTGTGTCACCCAGGATTTTCCACCCCAGAGGGGCCTGGGGAGCGGTCTCACTGACTGCACATCTATTTTTACTCAGTAGCTTAGCACTATTCCTTATACAAGGAGAAGTTCGTTTTTTAAATGAACTTTTGTGTGATTTTTTTGCTGTACCACCTTATGAAAAATCACCATAAATAAACACTAGGAATCTATCCGTTTTCCTTGAACTGAGAATTACAATCATGACAAAAACAGATCAGTGGACAAAAGGAAGCCACAACTTTATTCAAACACCAGAATATTCAGTCTTTTAAACCAAAACCCAGCTACAGGTACCTTGCATGAGCATCACGTGAGCATCACTGGCTGCTGACACCAAACATTAAAAAGGAGATAGAGCAGGGTTTAAACTAAAATCTGGAGGAAAACTGACAGGTGCTGAGCAGGACATGGTTTGGGCTGAGGCAGCTGCAAAAGATGCCGTTATTTCAGGAGAATTAGAAGATCCTAAAATAGAAGACAGGGAAAATCCCCAGAGAACTCAGGTGGACAATAGGGATGTGCGAATGCGGTTCAAGCGTTCGGTGTTCGGCCTGAACTCTGCCCATTCGGACGGCCGAACTAAACGGCCAAACCAAATGTGGAAGCGGCCGAACAGTTCGGCTGCGTTCGGATGAGTTCGGCGGCATTCGGGCAGGAAAACGTGACTGGAAGGCCCGGGGAGGGAGCAGCTGAGGAGCAGACTTCCTGGCGCCAGGGGTGGAGAGAGGCTTGGACTAGCAGCCAGTCTGCCCAATCACCATCCCTCTTTTCCTCAGACCACTGGCTTCGCAGTCTGCGATTGGCCACAGGCTAGGCTGCACGGAGCCAATGGGGCTTGTGGTAAGGCAGGTGCAGCAAGTAACAAAAGTCATTGCCCTCCCCCTTCCAATTCCTTCTGAGCTAGACACTGATCCTGTCACCAGGTGTTTTCAGAACTCTCCCTCTCCCAGCAGTTTGTGTTCCTAATCCATTGCTATCCTCCTATGTCACCCATTCCCACATATTTATCTCCATAGTTTCATTTATTTAGATTAGATTAGATAGATTTAGGTGTTATTTTTATTTTTTACCACTCCCTGTGTTCTTTCTCCCTACCTCCATTGAATCCTTCCCTCCTCCCACTATATATTCCATCCCTGATTCCCTTCCCCTGTTTTTCAATTTATTTAGAGTAGGATTAGATTGATTTAGGTTTCATTTCAGTTTTGTACCCCTATCTATCTATCTATCTATCTATCTATCTATCTATCTATCTATCTAGATAGATAGATAGATAGATAGATAGATACATATACACATATATACACACACACACACACACACACACACACAC
>QEPC01002056.1:12031-24843 GCA_003113815.1 Sphenodon punctatus | reverse complement strand
GAAACAGCAGGAGAGTGGGAGCCAGCCAAGCCTCTTCCGGGAGTGAATTCCACAGCACAGGGGCGGCCACTGAAAAAGATCTAACATCCCACCCGCCTCGCCCAGGGAACCTCCAAAAAGCCTCCCATGGACCATCTCAAGGGTCACACGGGCATATGGGGAGTGAGGCGATCCCGCAGATAAGCAGGGCCCAGGCCGTGAAGGGCTTTAAAGGTTAAAACCAGCACCTTGAACCTGGCCCGATGCTTTATAGGCAGCCAGTGCAGAGCCCGAAGCACTGGTGTCATGTGCTCCCTGCGACCCGCCCCCATCAGGAGATGGTCCACGGCATTCTGCACCAGCTGCAGCCTCCAGACCAGTTTCTCGGGCAGCCCCACGTAGAGCGCGTTGCAGTAATCCAGCCTCGAGGTGATGAAGGCATGGATGACAGTGGCGAGGTCGGAGTCTGAGAGATATGGCCAAAGCCGCCAGACAAGATGTAACTGCCGAAACGCACTCCCCGCCACGGCCACAACCTGAGATTCCAAGTTGAGCCACGAATCAAGGAGCACACCCTCGGTTGAGGGCTGTTTCAGACTTTTTGGTTCAAGCCTTTGTTTACCGCAATCGCTTCCTCAATAGTTTGCCTCTGGCTTCTGGTGATGTGGTCCCTCTCGGGGGATCAGGGGGGCAAACGAGTTGATTAGTTGATTGATATTTTTTGTCATGTGATTTAGCTTTGTATTTTATGTGCTGCTAGTTATTTATATTGTAACTGTTTGCAAGGACCAACGGTCGCGCAATAAAAATTAAATTGAATTGAAAAAAAAAAAGGAGCACACCCAGACTCCGCACTTGAGAGACCATGGGGGGGCGAACCGCCCCAACAAGAGGAGATTCAACCACCCCCAGGCCCCCCAAACCCTCGCCCACCAACATCACGCAGATGGCTCGACCTCATCCAAGCCCCCACAGCTGACAGGCACTGGGAAAATAAGGAGACCTCATGGCCTGGGTCGATGGAAAAAGAGAGGTAGAGCTGAGTGTCATCAGCATACTGATGACACTGCATGCCCTGAAACCCCCTCACGATCTGCATATAGATGTTAAACAAGAGGGGAGGACAGAATGGCATCCTGCGGGACTCCATATGTGAGGTCTATTGACTTGCTGTAGCAAGGGCAGCATGTTGTAACTGGACTGATGGAGCTGGAGCTGGAGCAGCCTTTTAAGTAAAGAAATCTGTGTTCTGAAAATGAGCAGACCCAAGGAATGAACCATATGAACAGCCAAATCCCAAGAAGATGGCCAATTTTGATACTACAAAATGGGTATTGTTTGTGCTTTGGTGACTCCCTGCTCCAAGAGGCATGATAATCAATTGCAATCACATAGAGGAGAAAAAAATGTGCATGGGAAACATGACCTAACATGAATCTAACATGAACCAGATGATACATCCTGTTTCAAATCAACAAAGAGAATCAGGTTGAGAGAAGAAATCATGCTAGACAGAGATTCAATGGAAAATTAAAAATTCTAGCAATCTGCTTTAAAAAAACATTTTATTTATTTATTTATTTATTTAGTTTATTTATTTATTTTATTATTCTGCCCTATCCCAAGGACAAAGGGTGGGTTACAGCACACAGAATCCCCAAACCCTATCCGTGCTTGCCAAATGTCTGGCCAGATAAAAAGGTCATATATAGCCTCTGGAATGTGAGCAGGCTTCGACTCAGATGAACCTCCAGGGGGACTGAGAACACTTCTTTATATGTCCTTGCTGTGTGAAGTTAATGAACAGATGAAATGTGCAGAGGGCGCTCCCAGAAGATCTCAGAGACCATGTGGAACATGAAGGAGGAGACAGTCTTTCACATATGTGGGGCCCAGACCATTTAGGGCTTTGTAGGTCGAAAGCAGCACCTTGGAATGAGCCTAGAAAGCTATTGGCAGCCAATGCAGACTCTGGCGTAATGTGCGTGTTCCCAGTGACTCACCCTGGGCCCAGACAAAAAAAGTGCCATTGCATTCTGCACCAGCTGCAACTTCCAAACAGTCATCAAGCACTGCTCCGCACATTGCAATAGACTAGCCTCAAGGTTACATAGGCATGGATGATGGTGGCTAATCCGAATCTGATAGAAAGGATCACAGCCTTCTCACCAGATAGAGTGGGTGAAAAGCACTCCTGATCACCGCTCCAACCTGATGTTCCAGGGAGCGGCAAGTGGTCCAGGCTGCAAATTAACCTCAGTGACCAAAGGGGGCTATGACATCTATGACAGGTGTCCCTGTGCCAGTCAAGTCACAAGTATTTTAGGGGCCTGTTTACTGCTAATTATGACATACAATTAATTATTTAATTATTTAGATTTCTATACTACCCTTCTCCTGAAGGACTCAGCATAGTTTGCAACATATTAAAATTCCAGAATCGGCACTGGTTACCTAAGGTCAAAAACAGCACCCCAGGGTGGGGTGCTTGTGCCTAAACCTCCTTTCTGGGGGACTGGAAACAAGGGGGAGGGCACCATTACCTGCTGATAGGATCTTGTCCCTCCAGCAGTCCCGGCCGCTCGCCTTCTCCCCCCAGGATGACAAATGCACTGGTCTGCACTGAGTGACTATGTATGGCCCTTCCCATCTCTTAAGGAAATGTTTCTCATTTCTAACCTCCCCTATCTCTTCAAACCGCCACCAGAACCACCAGCCTCGCTTGGCTGGTTCTCCTCCTCCTACTTACTTGGATCAGTTTAGTTTTTAGGACCCCAAGGTACAGGTCATAGCCCATGTCTTTTAGATGGACTCCGTCGGTCATGTACAGCTCGTCCCGGACAAATTGAATCTCATCATGGGCATCCCCGCCCCTTATTTTTAACCATTCTATCGCTTACACACCCTGTCAATTTTTCCTGGGCTCCAGGAGTTGTTCCTCAGCTGCCTTTGCAACAGGTCTGACCAAACTAACTTGGTCCCTCCGAGGCATCCTCTCCTGTACTATTTTAAGGTCAGTTTTTACCCACTTTGTCAGCCAAATCCTCCTCGTGGTCATGGGCAAGTTGTTTTCGCCCAGATGAATGATTAATATTTCAGGAGTAGGGTGCCTGGCACTTTCTGCGTTCAGTGCCGGGATCAGCTGCTTCTAGCACATCCCACTCTTGCCCATCCATACCACCTCAGCCAGTCCACTCAGACCTAGCTGAGTGCCCAGCCATCTTCGCTGTCCAGTGAACAATGCTCTGGCCGATGAACCACACCATCACCCTTGGCCGAGGAGAAACAAAGAAAGAAAAAAATAGTACTGTTAGCTGGGTTGCAGGAGTGGTCATGCCTGGTGGGCTCCCATGTCTCTAACATAAGTTTTGCATGCTGATGAACACCAGCATCCCACCCTCTGTATTTGCTGGTCAGAAAAACCCAGTGCCACAGCCATAGATGCAGCCCCTATCCTGAATGAGTGGGTTCCATCCTTACCTGGGTCAAGCCTCAGCTCCCTAGCGCACAGGTTTACAACCGCTCCAAACTGGTAATGTGTCAAAAATTCTCCAGTTTTGTGACAGAATAGGGATTCAGGGGCGCCACTTCAAGGATTTCATCATAGCTCTAACTGGGCAGTTCTGGGTATCGACGGATGGGTATAGCCTAACTGTCTTGCCTCACCCTCTTTGGTCAGTCTTAGACAATCTCAATCAGAGGGTTAGCATGCTCCCCTGCCACGGCACATCCTGCATTTGAAGGGCCTTGCCTGACATGTCATTGCAGGATTCCGGGACCAGCTCGCTTACCCTGAATGCACCAAATAGGGCGATCCTAAATGCTGTTGCAAGCAAGCTGGCCTCACTGGGACTGGAACATACTCTGGGGCGGACCCAAATGAGTCTGACCAGCACCTGGGGGGTGATGGGAGCTCTTGTGTCCCTCATAGGTCCCCGTTCCCAGGCTCAACTTTCCCTGATTCTGCTCCTAAAGAAACTGTTGTTGGGTGAGGGATGACCCACTAATTTGCTGAAAATGTTAGGGCGGATATTTTTTATGTAACTGTCCCTGTGGCCAGACCCTTCTGGCATAGTGCCAAGGTGAACTGTAGCATCTGGAGCTCCGGGATAGGGAAGCCCAGAGGCCAACCTTTGTGCAACCTGAACTGCTGTCTGGAAAAGGTCTAGTATCCAAAGTTCCACATATCACTCAGAAATGGGTCTGGACTCTCCCTGGCTCTTGGTGTGAGAAGGTGGAATCTGTCCATCTGGAATCAAGAAAGGGCATCGACTAAAGCCATTGTTAAATAATTAATTAATATTAAAATTTATATCCCGCCCCCTCCCGTCAACAGATGGCTCGGGGCAGCTCACAACTTCCACATTTTAAAATCATAAAACAATAAATACAGTAAAAAAACATAGACAAAAAGGGAAACTAAAACCAGTTAAATAAGATAAGAACAGTGAAAAAGTAAACCCCGCACCCTACCCACTCCCTTCCCCAAAAGCCTGAATGAACAGCCAGATCTTACAGGCCTGGCAGATGTCCAGCAGACCCCGGGCCAGTTGAGCTTCCTCCGGGAGGGAGTTCCACAGCCGCAGTGCGGCCACCGAGAATGCCCTCTCCATTGTGGCTCCCCGGTTAATAGATAAGGGGCTGCAATGCAGCAGTCTCTTTGTGTTGTGGGAAGGAGAGGGAGAGGGAAGGGGTGGAGGAGCTGAGGAGGAACAGTTAAAAAATAGAAAGGAAAATTTTGAGTCTTACCTTGAGACTTTTCCTTCTTGTCTATGAGTCAGACACGCAGGCAGGCAGTCTGCTGGTGCTGCCCCTCGCCCGAGGACCAGGCAGGATCCAAAGCCTGGGGAGGAGCCACCCCAGCCGTAGCCGCCCCAGATCTGTGATTGTTGACTCTTAGTTATCCAACATAAGAAAACATAAACTGGAAAATAAAATCATAAACTGGTAGTTAAACCATCTTGAAACACTCAAAGCAGAGACACTACTGTGACTAAAATAGGAGGTAACTGGTACTAGAACAAACTCAAAAAGAGACTGAAAAAACAAGAAAGGTAGAAGGGTCTTATCCTTCCAGAACAGGCTAAGCTGAAAAAATCCCCCAATCTTAACAGCTAGCGAAACCTAATGCCAGGTACATGTTTTGCTGTAAATAATATGTTCTTTTGCCAGTTCGTTAATATGAAAAACCTGACTAGCGACATGACCCTTTTGGACTTCTATGACATTTTGTTAATAACATGGACCAATGTCATGTTCTCACAACAGAACAGAACTTTTTTGTTGGCAAATTCCTTCCCCCACAGTTGGACAGCTACCACCACTATTGGAAAGAATTCTAGGAATGTAAGGTCCCAGTTCCTCCCATTCACTGGGCCACGGGGCAGTGTACCATCTTCTCCTAAAGTAAACCCCAAAACCCAGTCCGCCTGCAGCATCGGACTGGATCTGAAGCTCAGCTTCCAAGGGGAACCTCTGTCTCCAGAAGCTCACACCATTGTATCTGTCCACAAAGATTTCCCAAAGAGCCAAATCCTCCCGCATGTCCTTAGTCTCTCAGACATGGTGATGTGGGGGATGGTCGCTCCCAGTGTGCGCATTCAGGCAGGACATGAAAGCCCTCCCAAGGGCAACAACATGGCAAGCGAAGTTCAGGCTACGCAGGAGCGACTGCAGCTGCTTGTCACCTTGGTAGCATTCTTACACACCGCCACTTGGCTCTTGAGCGCTCAAAGCTTGTCCTCTGGGAGGCATGAGAGGGATCTTTCTGTATCAAACTTAACACCCAAATAGGTCAGAGTAGTCGAAGGACCCTCCATTTTTTCTGCCACCAGTGGGACACCCAGCTCTACGTCCACTTCCAGGAATGTACCCAGCAGATGACTGCATTCCCCCACGAAAAGGAAATCATCTAAATAATGTGTGAATTGGCTCCACCCCACCCACCGGTGCCCCACCCACTCGAGTAGCAAACTGAACTTTTTAAAGGCTGCGCAGGAAATCAAGCATCCCATTGGCATAGCCTCATCAAAGTAATATTTACCCTGGTATTAGATTCCCAGCAGTTCGACATTGTTCAGGTGGACTGGCAATAAGCAGAAAGCCGATTTTGTATTGCTTTTCACGTGGAGTGCACCCCTTCCGCAAGTCCGCACCATCTTGACTGCAGAGTCAAAGGATGCATACCTAACCGAGCACAAGACGTGTGGTATCGCGTCATTAACCAACTCCCCCTTCGGGTAGGAGAGGTGGTGTATGTGGCCATACTCTCCAGGGGCCTTCTTTGGAACTACCCCCAGCAACAAGATTCAGAGGGTGGAGATGGGGAGGGACTCAAAGGGTCCTGTGAGGCTGCCCTCTTTGACCTCCTTGTCCAGCTTGGTTTGGACTAGCTGTTCTTTTCCATATACCAATTTCAAATTGTGGAATTTCAAATTGTGGACCTTCTGCTGGGATCCTAAATCCTATTCTGAAACCCTCTTTAACATCAGGATAGTTGCGGGCTGTCTCAGCAAGGGCTTCATGCCAAACCAGTGTTGGGACCCTTCCCCATTGACTGGGAGGAGCCTGGAGAGTTGGGATTTGTGGGTTTTCCCCCATTTTGTCCCTTGTTCTTGGCACCATATTGCCTGAATTTGCTGCAGTGGGAGGCAGCGTGGGGGCCTGGAGTGCACACATGCTTGAACCTGCATGGGGTTCAAAAACACTTTCCCCCATTGTAATCCCAGCACGTGGGCCCTCCTATGTTTGATTTGCTCAGTCACCCCTTGCCCCCTCCGCCTGCTTAGATGCTGAGCTCCAGGACAGGACATATCCACTATTGGACCTGGGGGTGTATTTGGAGTTACTAATGCACTCCAGCCACAAGGCATGCACGTGAATGTCCCACCTGATGCCTGGGTTTATGACTTCTCTCTGCCAAAAAGATTCATCATAGTGCAGCCACGCATCTGGGTTGCCTGTGTTGTAGGCCCTCCTGATTATGTTGTAGTATTTAATCAGCTCCGATTCCCATTCTGGGGACATCTGGAGGGTCACCCCATGGTATATTATGAATGCAACTGTCCAATTGGACCAGCTGCAGTCTGCCTTAGGCCACTTGAACTGTTCTCAGTCCTTACTGCCCTCTTTATCTTTCAGGTCTGGGATGGGGTCTCTAAAGAGGAGCACAAAAATATCTATATTTTGCCCCTTTCCATATTTTGTCCCTAGTGGCTTGTAGAAGGTGTTCCCCTAGTGGGGCTGATACATCCGCATACTCCCCCCCCACACACACACACCAGTGGGTGGGTCTTCTCCCAGTCATCACTGCACCTCCCTGCGCTGCATACACATCCAGCTTTGCTTCCCCATACTTGAACCGCTGTGCACCCGCGGATGGGCAGTGCAGGCCCTATGCCTACGTGCCATCTGGGTGTCTTGTACCTTACATCACACATCACCGCGCCCTGGCCATGGTACCCATTTTCTGTTACAGCACATCCTGGGCTTCTCATGCCTAGCGCATGGAGTTGGGGGGCGACCCTCACACACACACACCATTCTGTGTCATTGGTGCCATAGCAGGGCCAATCGAAGTGCTCCTCCGGATGGCCCTGGCTCCTGGGAGCCATGGGAGTGATTGTCATGATAAGTTGCCTGCTTTTGATGCCTCTAAGGCCTGTCCAGGCTTTCCTTCACTGGCCTTTTACTGGAGGGGGCCTCTCTTCTGCCCCTTGGGACACAACGGTTGGACCTGCTCCAGAAATCCTCCCCCATTTTCTGGTGGGAGTTGGGGGAGCAAGCGTGCACTGTGCCACCAAACAGTTGGGCCAGGCCGCTGCCACATGGCCTGCCAGTTCACTCCCACCTCTTGTCTTCCATGTGTGCAGCCTTGTCGCGCCTCATTGGCTTGCCGCTGGCTGTGTGTTCCTCATGTGGGAGGGGTCTCCAGGACTCCGCTTCCTGCTAATCTGCCATTGAACCATGGGGAGTTCTCCTTGAGTGTTCTCTCAGTCTCCTCCCTGCAGATGGACTTTAGCGGGGAGCTGGTTTCCTAAGATGGCACCCAGGAAGTCCTGCCTCATGAGACTTCCTTCATGCCAATTGAGCAGTGTTGCCCAGGCAAACAGAGGGTTGCCACCACCCGCACCCGTGTTCTTCCTCTGCAAGGGAAGAGCGGGACCAAACCCCCTCCATTTTTATAGCACGGAAGGAGATAGTCTAATCAAAATTGTCCAAAGAGATTATTAGATTGTACACCCCCCATTTGTTCATATTATAGCATTGGACTTTTAACTAGATCTTCCTCTGAAACAGAATCAGAAACTTGATTAGCTCCAAGGATTCCCCTGGCCCTTCACTGGCAAAGTTCAAAGGGCCAAGAGCAACTGACATATCTGTGCACATGACATCTCTTATAGACACACAACTGTTTTAAATATCAGAATTTAGTAACACTAAGCTGAGTTCTCATTCTCTCTTAAATGATTTCACTGCCTGAAAGCAAACTAAGTACTTTGGAATTTTCCACCTTGTACTTTGCTAAAAATAAAAATAAAATAAAATTTCCTTGGCTACCTCCCAAACAAATGTTTTAAAGCAATTGTGTGTTCTTAACTTTGACAATCTGCCCTACAGTGTTTAAAATAAACTCAAAGCCCTGTGAAAATGCAAAGCTATTTTGCCAAAATGTATTAAAGTTGCCAGCGTTGACAGGTTGGGCTATACTGATTAGCAATGCAGATTCCCCCTCCCCCGCAAGATGCCAAGTCTTGTTTTTTAAAATTTTTAATTTGTCCAACCTTGCCTTATCCAGCTTATGAACACTACCATCTTCCCACCACAGAAATTAAAAGTTAGATGTTGATATATTTCTCCCACAATGGTTCCTGGAATTAATTTTCTGAGAACCACACACCAGATAAAAACAGATGTGCGGGGAGCATGGCAGCTTCCTGGCTGGAATGGGAGACCGCAGCCGACATGGGAAGGGGCACTGAACAAATGTGCCCGTGACCAGAGAGCCATCCTGCTGACCACACAACCAGGTAGGGCAGGAAGCTAAACAAACGTTTGGGTGGACAGCCTCACCCTGCTTCCAGTGCTCTGCCCCCTACCATGATGGACAACCATGGCAACCAGTCATGGCACTCGACCATGGTGGCTCCTGCCCCAAGGCGAGTATGGCAGGGCTGAACACACGTGCTATCCCATGTTGGCCTGCATGTGTGGCCCTTAGCTTGGGCTGCATGCTTGGAGATATTTCAAAGACACAGCCCAAGCTAACAGCCTACACACTCTGGGACAGTCCTGGGCTAACATCTGGCAATATAAACAGATGTGCCGGTAGGTCCTGGGCCACAGCTGGCCAAAACAGGGCAACAGGCCACTGTCATGTCTGTTTTTACCCACAATTCAGATACACTGAGTAGTTATTTTAGGCTTTCCAGTCCTATATAAACATGCTAAACAGCTTCTTTTTAGTGCCCGTGTCAACTCCTTTCCTTCAAGGATCTTGGAGGGTCGTATCCAGGGCATCCCCTTCCTAGAGTGTTTATGTCCGTTCGATCGGAAGACAATTGAATCAGTAGCTCATATTCTCCTAAATTGCCATTTGTACTACGATCTCCACACTAGATTTCTGGACTCTGCTTTGAACAAGTACCTAGGTAGATCAGATTCCATTTTGCTGCAAGTCTTAATCAACAACTCAGAGGCCTAGGTTCTTACTAATACTGCTACCTTCTTACTGTATGCATTTCATCACAGGAAAAGCTTTTTAAGCTTTAAATTCTCTCAGGGGATTAGTGACCCTGTGGAGGAAGTACTGCAGGATTGCTTGTAATAGCAAGCGTCACATTTTTCTCCTGGCACCATTGTGCCTTGAGTTCTGTTCCAGTGGGGCAAACTGGGCACGCTAGCTGTGTGAAATAGGAATTCCTTTCTACCAGCTGCCAGGCCTTGACCACTATTTTAGTGATCGAATTCTTTTTAATTATATTTTTAGATGCCTAGGTCCCTTTGTGTATGGCATTAAGGATCAAAATGTATACGTGTATTCTTGTGTGTCTGTTTACAATGGTCATTGACCATGTAATAAATTATCTATCTATCTATCTATCTATCTATCTATCTATCTAAACACAAAGGGGACAATCCAGCGTCCTGCATACACCAACCCCGATGTGTAGTACACAGGCAGAATGCGCACACGGTGCCACGTGCGCAGCACAGTCACATGGGGCAGCTTCCATAGGCCGGGGTCCATAGGCCGGGGTTGCACTTTTGCCCCGCGTAGCTGTGCTGTGCACGTAGCGCTACATACATGTCTGAGCGTGCATGTTCTGGCTGTGTGTTGCGCGCTGGGATCAGTGTACTCAGGCCACTGGATTGTCCCCAGGAATTCAGATTACTGCAGAGGTCAGTACAACTGAAACATGAGAATGGGCAATCTACCTCAGATTACTGCAATCAGATCATAACTCTATAAACCTTCTGTGGTAACATGGAAATGATTCCTCTCTGGGAGTTAGTAATCTACAGGAAAAGTTAAATCTGTTCAGAGATCAGGGACTAGCAACTACTTCAGGCTGCTGGATAGATATTGGTTTTGCCATCAAGGATTCACTCATAAACCAATTTAATGAGTTCTCCATTGGACTCAATGAGCACTTTATGATTGTTTGTCTTAAGAAGACAGGGAGTCAATACACCACTGTCATTTGTGTGTATGCCCCGATCCTTGACACCATCAATGAAATTAAGGAGAAATTTTACACCAGCCTTAGCCAAATCCTTTCTGACAATCCAGGCAGGGAATAGGCTTATTCTGCTAAGTGATTTCAATGCTATAGTTGGAAGGAGTCGAACCTCTGGAACAGAACCATCAGAAGGAAGGAGTGGGAAAAGTACATTCCAACATTATCCTCTTCTTGACTACTTGCACGGAACATGGACTCACTATTACCAACACCTTATTCCACAAAAAAATTGGTAAAAAACATCATGGCAACACCCATGATCTAAGCATTGGCACTTGATTGACTATGTCATTGTTCGTGCCTGGGGTCGCAAATATGTTTGCATCACTCAAGCTATACTAGGAACTGAACATTGCTGGACTGATAATCAACTTACCCGCTCAGTTATATCACTCAAGCTGGTTCCCAAATGACGGCTGCAGCAGAAGCAATACCAGCAGAAGGTCAGTGTTGAAGGACTAAAAGACCCAATTAAGCAGGGCCTCTTTCACCAGTGCCTTAATAAAAAACTGGAGAATTCAAACCAACAGCAATGGGAGAATGTCAGCAGTGCTTTGGGTGCCCTCAAGTCCATTGTCCTCAGTGCGTGTGAAGAGAGACTTAGACCACTTTCACACCTGCCCCCCCCCCCAACACATACACACATATTTTGGCTGTGGGAGCGAATGCGCAAGTCAGAATATGCGGCTTTGCTGGCAAGCACACACAGAAATACAGAGCAGGATTTCCTGCTCTGTATCTCTGCGTGTGTTTGCCAGCAAAGCCACATTGGGGAGGGGCTTTCAGACCCACCGCACCTCACACATATTCTGGCTTGCAAATTCCCTCCTGCAGCCAAAATATGTGTGGGGGACAGATGTGAAACTGTAACGCAGGTCCTGTAGCTGGGACCTGCGTTCCAGGAGATGCATTATCCTCTTGCACGGAGGATATTTCTCCAGAGGTGTGTGCCCAGAAGGGTGGGAATAGGAAAGCTGTGGTAGTTGGGGATTCAATTATTAGGAATGTAGGCAGCTGGGTTGCTGGTGGCCGTGAGGATCACATGGTAACTTGCCTGCCTGGTGTGAAGGTTGCGGACCTCACGTGACACAGACAGAATCCTAGGGAGTGCTGGGGAGGAGCCTGTTATTGTGGTCCATGTGGGCACCAGTGACACAGGTAGATGTAAGAGGGAGGTTCTGGAGGCCAAATTTAGGCTGCTAGGTAGTAGACTGAAGATCAGAACCTCCAAGGTAGCATTCTCAGAAGTGCTCCCCATTCCACACGCAGGACCCCAGAGGCAGGCTGAGCTCCAGAGTCTCAATGCGTAGATGAGACATTGGTGCAAGGAGGAAGGCTTTAGTTTTGTTAGGAACTGGGGAGCCTTCTGTGGAAAGGAGAGCCTATACAAACGGGATGGGCTCCACCTTAACCAGAATGGAACCCGGCTGCTGGTGCTAAAAATTACAAATGGGATAGAGCAGTCTTTACACTAGAACCTGGGGGAAAGCCGACAGGCACTGCGGAGTGCACGGTTCAGGCTGTGGCATCTCCAAAGGATGTTACTTTAGAGGAAGTGAGTATCTTAAGACTGAGGACAAGATAAATTACGAGATTCCAGAGCACCTGTTTCAGTTACCTATAATGTGCCCATTAAGAATAATAATAAAAATAATACATTTAAGTGTCTATATGCTAATGCTAGAAGTCTAAAAAGTAAGATGGGAGAATTAGGGCGCATTCAGATGTGCGTTTAAATTGCACAGCAGCGGCGGAGGCATCGTGCAATTTAAAGCAACGCGAACTGTTGGAGTGCGTTTTTCAAAGCTGCTCGGAGCAGCTTTTAAAACCGCACTCCAACAGTTCGCGTTACGCTGAAATGTGCGCACTCGGTGTATTCACACCAACCCGGAAGTGCGCGTTGCTTTAAAAAGCACGATGCTGCCACCGCTGCTGTGCGATTTAAAGGCACATCTGAATGCAGCCTTAGAGTTTATAGCGCAAAATGAAGACCTAGACATTATAGGCATCACAGAGACCTGGTGGGATGAGGATAACCAATGGGACACTGTAATACCAGGGTACAAGATATATCGAAAGGACAGAGGAGAT
>QEPC01002056.1:0-11846 GCA_003113815.1 Sphenodon punctatus | reverse complement strand
CTGCCTAGTGTAGCTCAATTGTAGATGGAAGAAGGAAGAACCTGTTTCTGAAAAGATGACTGTTTGTGGGCTTTTTACCGAGACGTCGGCTACTATAGTTGGCAGCAAACCTAGTGCCCTAAATGCTCTTCCTTGCTTTCCCGTGCACCAGCAAACACCAGAACCCATAACCATGAAAACCAATGCCCTAACCATTCAGCCATGACAAAGGTCCCTCTTGTTAATGCAGAAATCAACTATTTAATTATTGGCACATGGCAACATGCTTCCTCTGGTAACCAAGTATATCGGATAGCTGTCTGTGCTTGAGCAAGCTGATTGCTCACGTCTCAGGCTAGCATTGTGGTGAAGATGCTACTCTTGACGATGCTATGCTTGGATTCAGACACTGCCTGTATTCCCTCATGAAGCCCCTTTGAGTCTTCCGATGGCTGCCTAGTGTAGCTCAGTTGTAAATGGGAGAAGGAAGAACTTGTTTCTGAAAAGGTGACCGTCGGTGAGTTTTTTTTATCAAGACGTCGGCTACCATATGTGGCAGCAAACCTAGTGCCCTAAACGCTCTGCCTTGATTTCCCGTGCACCAGCAAACACCAGAACCCGCAATTATAAAAACCAACGACAAAACCCTAACCATTCAGCCATGAGAAATGGCCTACCTTGTTAATTCAGCAATCAACTATTTAATTAATTGCACATGTCAATGTGCTGCTCTGATAAGCAAGTATATTCGATAGCTGTCTGTGTTTCAGGAAGATGACTGCTCAGGTCCAAGGCTAGCATTGTGGTGAAGATGATAGCCTTTGATTCAAAAACTGCAGGTTAAATTCCTGGTTTCCTCCATAAAGGCCCTTTGAGCCTTCAGATAACTGCCTAGTGTAGCTCAATTGTAAATGGGGGAAAGAAGAACATGTTTCTGAAAAGGTGACCGTCTGTGGGGGTTTTTTACCAAGACGTCGGCTACCATATGTGGCAGCAAACCGAGTGCCCTAAACGCTCTGCCTTGATTTCCCGTGCACCAGCAAACACCAGAACCAGCAACCATAAAAACCAAGCCCAAAACCCTAACCATTCAGCCATGAGAAATAGCCTACCTTGTTAATTCAGCAATCAACTATTTAATTAATGGCACATGTCAATGTGCTGCTATGATAAGCAAGTATATTAGATAGCTGTCTGTGTTTCAGGAAAGTGACTGCTCTGGTCGCAAGCTAGCATTGTGGTGAAGATGATAGCCTGGGATTCAGAAACTGCAGGTTCAATTCTTGGCTTTCTCCATAAAGGCCCTTTGAGCTTTCAGATAGCTGCCTAGTGTAGCTCAATTGTAAATAGGGGAAGGGAAAACCTGTTTCTGAAAGGTAACAGTCTGTGGTTTTTCTTACCAAGACGTCGGCTACTATATTTGGCAACAAACCTAGAGCCGTAAATGCTCTGCCTTGATTTCCCGTGCAGCAGCAAACACCGTAACTCATAAACATGAAAATCAACACCGAAACTCTAACCATTCAGCCATGAGAAATGGCCTACCTTGTTAATTCAGCAATCAACTATTTAATTAATGGCACATGGCAACGTGCTTCCTCTGGGAGTCCAGTAGATTCGATAGCTGTCTGTGCTTGGGCAAGCTACTTTTTTAGGTCTCAGACTAGCATTGTGGTGAAGATGCTAACTTTGGATTCAGAAAGTGCCTGTTCAATTCCTGGCTTCTCTCATAAAGGCCCTTTGAGCCTTCTGATGGCTGCCTACTGTAGCTCAATTGTAAATGGGGGAATTAAAAACCAGTTTCTGAAAAGGTGACCGTCTGTGGGGTTTTTTACCAAGACGTCGGCTACTATATTTGACAACAAACCTAGTGCCCAAAACGCTCTGCCTTGATTTCCCGTGCACCAGCAAACACCGTAACTCACAACCATGAAAATCAATGCCAACACTCGAACCATTCAGCCATGAGAAATGGCCTACCTTGTTAATTCATCAATCAACTATTTAATTAATGGCACATGTCAACGTGCTGTTCTGATAAGCAAGTATATTCGATAGCTGTCTGTGTTTTCAAAAGGTGACTGCTCAGGTCCCAGGCTAGCATTCTGGTGAAAATGGTAGCCTTGGATTCAGAAACTGCAGGTTTAATTCCTGGATTCCTCCATAAAGGCCCTTTGAGCCTTCGCATGGCTGCTTAGTGTAGCTCAATTGTAAATGGGGGGAGAAAGAACCTGTTTCGGAAAAGGTGACCGTCTGTGGGGTTTTTTTACCAAGACGTCAGCTACTATATTTGGCAACAAACCTAGTACCCAAAAAGCTCTGCCTTGATTTCCCGTGCACCAGCAAACACCGTAACTCACAACCATGAAAATCAATGCCAAAACTCGAACCATTCAGCCATGAGAAATGGCCTACCTTGTTAATATAGCAATCAACTATTTAATTAATGGCACACGTCAATGTGCTGCTCTGATAAGGAAGTATATTCAAACACTGTCTGTGTTTCAGGAAGGTGAGTGCTCAGGTCCCAGGCTAGCATTGTGGTGAAGATGGTAGCCTTGGATTCAGAAACGGCAGGTTCCATTGCTATACTCGCCCATAAAGATCCTTTGAGCCTTCCGATGGCTGCCTACAGTAGCTCAATTGTAAATGGGGGAATTAAGAACCAGTTTCTGAAAAGGTGACCATCTGTGGGGTTTTTTACCAAGACGTCAGCTACTATATTTGGCATCAAACCTAGTGCCCAAAACGCTCTGCCTTGATTTCCCGTGCGCCAGCAAACACCGTAACTCACAACCATGAAAATCAATGCCAAAACTCGAACCATTCAGCCATGAGAAATGGCGTACCTTGTTAATTCAGCAATCAACTATTTAATTAAAGGCACATGTCAACGTGCTGCTCTGATAAGCAAGTATATTTGATAGCTGTCTGTGTTTTCAGCAGGTGAGTGCTCATGTCCCAAGCTTGCATTGTGGTGAAGATGGTAGCTTTGGATTCAGAAACTGCAGGTTCAATTCGTGGATTCCCCCATAAAGGTCCTTTGAGCCTTAGCATGGCTGCTTAATGTAGCTCAAGTGTAAATGGGGAAAGGAAGAACCTGCTTCTGAAAAGGTGACTGTCTGTGGGTTTTTTTTACAAAGACGTCAGCTACTATATTTGGCAAACACCAGAACTCACAACCATGAAAACAAACGCGAAAACCCTAACCATTCAGCCATGATCAATGGCCAACCTTGTTAATTCAGCAATCAACTATTTAATTAATGGCACATGGANGGGAAAAATAATCCAAA
This sequence comes from Sphenodon punctatus, assembly GCA_003113815.1. Lineage (NCBI taxonomy): Eukaryota > Metazoa > Chordata > Lepidosauria > Sphenodontia > Sphenodontidae > Sphenodon > Sphenodon punctatus. The sequence continues at coordinate 8,571 of QEPC01002056.1, read as the reverse complement.
TTATGAGTACACAATGCTGGGTACTAAGCTAGGAGATAACACTCAGGAAAAGGATCTGGGAGTGATTGTGGATAATACACTGAAATCCTCAGCCCACTGTGCCACAGCGGTCAAAAAAGCAAATTGAATGTTAGGAATTATTCGCAAAGGAATAGAGAATAATACTGAGGATGTCCTAATGCCTCTATACAAATCGATGGTGCAACCGCACCTTGAATATTGTGTGCAGTTCTGGTCGCCCCATCTGAAAAAATACATAGTGGAACTAGAAAAGGTTCAGAGAAGGGCAACAAAAATGATCCAGGGTATGGAACAGCACCAGCATGAGAAGAGACTTGATAGGTTGGGGCTCTTCAGCTTGGAAAAGAGATGACTGAGAGGAGATATGATAGAGGTCTATAAAATAATAATAATTATTATTATTATTATAAGCACTTGTATAGCACCAGGTTATTTACCCTCTCAACTAGTACTAAAACTAGGGCCGCTTTTAGACGTGCAGCTGGATCAGGCGCGGGAGCGGCGAAACAGCCACGGTGCTGTTTTAGACGAACCGAAATTCCAGGGCAGCTGGTAAAGGGAAGCACCTGGCTCCCACAAAGAGAAGAAGAAGCCCTGAGGAACTAATTTTAGATTAGGTGGGCTCCTTATCTGATGAGGATGACTCCACTCGGCCCCTTATCCTCTAGTTACCATTACTCTAGAGAGGAGGGGGATCTTGAGGAAATGGAGGTAGAGGAGGAATCCAGGAATACAGGATCTGTCTCTCCCCCACCAGCAGCAGAAGCAGGGTCAAATGAGGCTTCTGACCATGAGGTGGGAGTCGGAGAAAATTCTGATGAATCAGGCAAAATTCATGATGAAGGGGAACCCCATACCTCTGTGTCTCCTGCTCTGGGGCCCAGGGAGCGGGACTGTAATTTTGCTCCCCTATTGAAGTCTAAGCTGTTCAAAAGGGTACACAGAGTTCTCTAAGTGATCGAAAAAAGGCAAAAGGGGGTTTACTCTAAATCTTCTGATGAAGATACCAATAGGGAATATATCCCCAAATCTTCCACTAAAGAAAAAGGAATATTGTTGGACAACGCATTTGAGAACATAATAAATGCAGAGTGGCAGCAGCCAAAAAAGGCTCTCCGCCTTAACAGATCACAGCAATCTCTCTATGCCTTTTCCAGGAGCAAAGAACCTTTCTTTGACACTCCTAAAATTGATGCTGCAGCCACCTCACTGGCTCGAAAATCTGTTTTCCCATCTGCGGGAGACATGTACTTTAGGGACCCCACTGATAGAGGAGTGGAATCTGGCCTACGCTGCAATTTTGAAGCAGTATCTGCTGTATTGCACATGTCAATAGCATCATCCTATGCGCAAGAGCCATCCTTAAGTGGTTCAAACTGGGTCAGAGCACAGCAGCCTCTGAAAATGTAACACGAAAGCTCTCTGATAATATCACAATGGCCACATCCTTTATCACAAATGCCACCACCGATGCGGTAGCCTGGGCTGCTTGGGTTATGGCTGCCAATGTGTCATCCAGATGTAGACTGTGGTTGTGCTCCTGGAGGGCGTATGCTCACGCCAAAAACCTACTAGTGGCAGGCTCCTATAGAGGGGGCAAACTGTTTGGCATGGCCTTAGATAAGGTACTTAAGGATGTAGGGGATAAGGAACAAAGGCATTCCCTGCAACAGTTTCAGTACCTCATATCTACTCGCATGACTAATAAATCATTTTTCTTCAACTCTTTTTCAAGAAGGAACTTCCCCCCCCGCCCTTTTCCCTTCCGGGACAGAGGAGGGAGAGGTAATAGAGCCGGAAGATACTTTCCGGGCCACAGATCTAGCAGAGGTCGCCAGGCATCTCAGCAGGTAAAGCAGGATTCCTGACCCCAAAATCCAGTGCCAATCCAGCCTCCTCTGGTAAGTGGTTGTCTTTTCCTTTTTGTCTGCCAATGGTCTCTCATAACATCAGATGCATGGGTCCTTGAGACAATAGCACAGGATTACGCGATAGAGTTCTGCAGCACTCCTCGTCCTCTCTATCACGTATCCCAACAATCCTGCTGCTTGGCAAAGCATCTCACCATACAGGGAGAGATCCAGAGATTCGCCTCTATAGGAGTCATCAAACCCATGGCTCTAGCACAATCAGGACAAGGCCTCTACTCAATTTTATTTTTAGTTGCCAAGAAAAGTGGCGAGTGGAGAGTGGTTCTCGACTTAAAGTCCCTGAACAGATTTGTCAAACTGCGTAAATTCAAAATGTAGACTCTGACTTCCATTTGCTTGGCAATACAAAAAGGAGAGTGGTTATTTAATTAATGGCACATGTCAACGTGCTTCTCGGGTAAGCAAGTATATTTGATAGCTGTCTGTGTTTCAGCAAGCCACTTCCTAAGGTCCCAGGCTAGCATTGTGGTCAAGATGGTAGCCTTGGATTCAGAAACAGCAGGTTCAATTCCTGGACTCCCCCATAAAGGTCCTTTGAGCCTTCCGATGGCTGCCTACTATAGCTCAATTATAAATGGGGGAATTAAGAACCAGTTTCTGAAAAGGTGACCATCTGTGGGGTTTTTTACCAAGACGTCAGCTACTATATTTGGCAACAAGCCTAGTGCCCAAAACGCTCTGCCTTGATTTCCCATGCACCAGCAAACACCGTAACTCAAAACCATGAAAATCAATGCCAAACCTTGAACCATTGAGCCATGAGAAATGGTCTACCTTGTTAATTCAGCAATCAACTATTTAATTAATGGCACATGGAAACGTGCTGCTCTGATAAGCAAGTATATTCGATAGCTGTCTGTGTTTTCAACAGATGACTGCTCAGGTCCCAGGCGAGCATTGTGGTGAAGATGGTAACCTTGGATTCAGAAACTGCAGATTCAATTCCTGGACTCCCTTATAAAGGTCCTTTGAGTCTTCGCATGGCTGCTTAGTGTAACTCAATTGTAAATGGGGGAAGGAAGAACCTATTTCTGAAAAGGTGACGGTCTGTGGGTTTTTTTTACCAAGACGTCAGCTACTATATTTGGCAACAAACCTAGTGCCCAAAAAGCTCTGTCTTGATTTCCCGTGCACCAGAAAACACCAGAACTCACAACCATGAAAACCAATGCCAAAACCCTAACCATTCAGCCAGGAGAAATGGCCAACTTTGTTAATTCAGCAATCAACTATTTAACTAATGGCACATGGCAACGTGCTGCTTTGGTAAGCAAGTATATTCAATAGCTGTCTGTCTTTCAAGCAGGTGAGTCCTCTGGTCCCAGGCTAGCATTGTGCTGAAGATGGTAGTTTTGGATTCATAAACTGCAGGTTCAATTCCTGGTTTCCCCCATAAAGGCCCTTTGAGCCTTCGCATGGCTGCTTAGTGTAGCTCAATTGTAAATAGGGGAAGCAATAACCTTTTCCTGAAAAGGTGACCGTCTGTGGTTTTCTTTTACCAAGACGACAGCTACTGTATTTGGCAAAAAGCCTAGTGCCAAAAAAGCTCTGCCTTGATTTCCCGTGCACCAGCAAACACCGTAACTCACAACCATGAAAATCAATGCCAAAGCTCGAACCATTCAGCCATGAGAAATGGCCTTCCTTGCTAATATAGCAATCAAATATTTAATTAATGGCACATGTCAACGTGCTGCTCTGATAAGGAAGTATATTCGATAGCTGTCTGTGTTTCAGGAAGATGAGTGCTCAGGTCCTAGGCTAGCATTGTGGTGAAGATGGTAGCCTTGGATTCAGAAACGGCAGGTTCCATTGCTGGACTCCCCCATAAAGGTCCTTTGAGCCTTCCGATGGCTGCCTACAGTAGCTCAATTGTAAATGGGGGAATTAAGAACCAGTTTCTGAAAAGGTGACCATCTGTGGGGTTTTTTACCAAGATGTCAGCTACTATATTTGGCAACAAACCTAGTGCCCAAAACGCTCAGCCTTGATTTCCCATGCACCAGCAAACACCGTAACTCACAACCATGAAAATCAATGCCAAAACTCGAACCATTCAGCCATGAGAAATGGCCTACCTTGTTAATTCAGCAATCAACTATTTAATTAATGGCACATGTCAACGTGCTGCTCTGATAAGGAAGTATATTCGATAGCTGTCTGTGTTTCAGGAAGGTGAGTGCTCAGGTTCCAGGCTAGCATTGTGGTGAAGATGATACCCTTGGATTCAGAAACTGCAGGTTACATTCCTGGCTTCCTCCATAAAGGCCCTTTGAGCCTTCGCATGGCTGCTTAGTGTAGCTCAATTGTAAATGGGGGAAGGAAGAACCTATTTCTGAAAAGGTGACCGTCTGTGGGGGTTTTTTACCAAGACGTCAGCTACTATATTTGGCAACAAACCTAGTGCCCAAAAAACTCTGCCTTGCTGGACTCCCCCATAAAGGTCCTTTGAGCCTTCCGATGGCTGCCTACAGTAGCTCAATTGTAAATGGGGGAATTAAGAACCAGTTTCTGAAAAGGTGACCATCTGTGGGGTTTTTTACCAAGACGTCAGCTACTATATTTGGCAACAAACCTAGTGCCCAAAACGCTCTGCCTTGATTTCCCATGCACCAGCAAACACCGTAACTCACAACCATGAAAATCAATGCCAAAACTTGAACCATTGAGCCATGAGAAATGGTCTACCTTGTTAATTCAGCAATCAACTATTTAATTAATGGCACATGTCAACGTGCTGCTCTGATAAGCAAGTATATTCGATAGCTGTCTGTGTTTCAGGAAGGTGAGTGCTCAGGTTCCAGGCTAGCATTGTGGTGAAGATGATACCCTTGGATTCAGAAACTGCAGGTTACATTCCTGGCTTCCTCCATAAAGGCCCTTTGAGCCTTCGCATGGCTGCTTAGTGTAGCTCAATTGTAAATGGGGGAAGGAAGAACCTATTTCTGAAAAGGTGACCGTCTGTGGGGTTTTTTTACCAAGACGTCAGCTACTATATTTGGCAACAAACCTAGTGCCCAAAACGCTCTGCCTTGATTTCCCATGCACCAGCAAACACCGTAACTCACAACCATGAAAATCAATGCCAAAACTTGAACCATTGAGCCATGAGAAATGGTCTACCTTGTTAATTCAGCAATCAACTATTTAATTAATGGCACATGTCAACGTGCTGCTCTGATAAGGAAGTATATTCGATAGCTGTCTGTGTTTCAGGAAGGTGAGTGCTCAGGTTCCAGGCTAGCATTGTGGTGAAGATGATACCCTTGGATTCAGAAACTGCAGGTTACATTCCTGGCTTCCTCCATAAAGGCCCTTTGAGCCTTCGCATGGCTGCTTAGTGTAGCTCAATTGTAAATGGGGGAAGGAAGAACCTATTTCTGAAAAGGTGACCGTCTGTGGGGTTTTTTTACCAAGACGTCAGCTACTATATTTGGCAACAAACCTAGTGCCCAAAAAACTCTGCCTTGCTGGACTCCCCCATAAAGGTCCTTTGAGCCTTCCGATGGCTGCCTACAGTAGCTCAATTGTAAATGGGGGAATTAAGAACCAGTTTCTGAAAAGGTGACCATCTGTGGGGTTTTTTACCAAGACGTCAGCTACTATATTTGGCAACAAACCTAGTGCCCAAAACGCTCTGCCTTGATTTCCCATGCACCAGCAAACACCGTAACTCACAACCATGAAAATCAATGCCAAAACTTGAACCATTGAGCCATGAGAAATGGTCTACCTTGTTAATTCAGCAATCAACTATTTAATTAATGGCACATGTCAACGTGCTGCTCTGATAAGCAAGTATATTCGATAGCTGTCTGTGTTTTCAGCAAGTGACTACTCAGGTCCCAAGCTAGCATTGTGGTGAAGATGGTAGCTTTGGATTCAGAAAGTGCAGGTTCAATTCTTAGATTCCCTCATAAAGGTCCTTTGAGCCTTAGCATGCTTGCTTAGTGTAGCTCAATTGTAAATGAGGGAATTAAAAACCAGTTTCTGAAAAGGTGATCGTCTGTGGGGTTTTTTACCAAGACGTCAGCTACTATATTTGACAACAAACCTAGTGCCCAAAAAGTTCTGCCTTGATTTCCCGTGCACCAGCAAACACCGTAACTCACAACCATGAAAATCAATGCCAAATCATTAGTTTCTGAACCCAAGGCTTCATCTTCGCCACAATGCTAGCCTGGGACCTGAGCACTGACCTTCCTGAAACACAGACAGCTATTGAATATACTTGCTTACCAGAGCAGTACGTTTCCATGTGCCATTAATTAAATAGTTGATTGCTGAATTAACTAGGTTGGCCATTTCTCATGGCTGAATGGTTAGGGTTTGGGCGTTGGTTTTTATGGTTGTGGGTTCTGGTGTTTGCTGGTGCACGGGAAATCAACGCAGAGCTTTTTGGGCACTAGGTTTGTTGCCAAATATAGTAGCTGACGTCTTGGTTAAAAAAAAACCACACACGGTCACCTTTTCAGAAACAGGTTCTTCCTTCCCTCATTTACACTTGAGCTAAACTAAGCAGCCATGCGAAGACTCAAAGGGCCTTTATGGAGGAAGCCAGGAATGGAACCTTCAGTTTCTGAATCCAAGGCTATCATCTTCACCGCAATGCTAGCCTGGGATCTGAGGACTCACCTTCCTGAAACACAGACAGCTATCGAATATACTTCCTTATCAGAGCAGCACGTTGACATGTGCCATTAATTAAATAGTTGATTGCTGAATTAACAAGGTAAGCCATTTCTCATGGCTGAATGGTTCGAGTTTTGGCATTGATTTTCATGGTTGTGAATTACGGTGTTTGCTGGTGCACGGGAAATCAAGGCAGAGCTTTTTGGGCACTAGGTTTTTTGCCAAATACAGTAGTCGATGTCTTGGTAAAAAAAAACCACAGACGGTCACCTTTTCAGAAACAGGTTCTTCCTTCCCCCATTTACAATTGAGCTACACTAAGCAGCCATGTGAAGGCTCAAAGGGCCTTTATGGGGAAAACCAGAATTTGAACCTGCCATGTCTGAATCCAAGAATACCATCTTCACCACAATGCTAGCCTGGAACCTGAGCCCTCTCTTTCCTGAAACTCAGACAGCTATTGAATATACGTGCTTACCAGAGCAGCACGTTTCCATGTGCCATTAATTAAATAGTTGATTGCTGGATTAACAAGGTTGGCCATTGATCATGGCTGAATGGTTAGGGTTTTTGCGTTGGTTTTCATGGTTTTGAGTTCTGGTGTTTGCTGGTGCATGGGAAATCAAGGCAGAGCTTTTGGGGCACTAGGTTTGTTGCCAAATATAGTAGCTGATGTCTTGGTAAAAAAACCCCACAGACGGTCAGCTTTTGAGAAACAGGTTTTTCCTTCCCCCATTTACACTTGAGCTACATTAAGCAGCCATGCTAAGGCTCAAAGGGCCTTTATGGGGGAATCCAAGAATTGAACCTGCAGTTTCTGATTCCAAGGCTACCATCTTCACCATAATGCTAGCCTGGGACCTGAAGAGTCACCTGCTGAAAACACATACAGCTATCGAATATACTTGCTTATCAGAGCAGCACGTTGACATGTGCCATTAATTAAATAGTTGGGCTAGCTTGTTAATTCAGCAATCATTTCTCATGGCTGAATGGTTCGAGGGTTAGGGTTTTCGCGTTGGTTTTCATGGTTGTGAGTGCTGGTGTTTGCTGGTGCACGGGAAATCAAGGCAGAGCTTTTTGGGAACTAGGTTTGTTGCCAAATATAGTAGCTGATGTCTTGGTAAAAAAAAAACACAAACGGTCACCTTTTCAGAAACANCTAGAATCCACAACCATGAAAATCAAACCGAAAACCCTAACCATTGAGCCATGAGAAAGGGCCTGCTTTACCAATTCAGCAATCAACTATTTGACTAATGGCACATGTCAATGTGCTTCTCTGGTAACCAAGGATTATCGATAGATGTCTGTGCTTCAGCAAGCTGATATTTCAGGTCTCAGGCTAGCTTGTGGTGAAAATGCTAGCCTTGAATACAAAAACCTCAGGTTCAATTCCTGGTTTACCCCATAAAGGCCCTTTGAGCCTTCTAATGTCTGCCTAGTGTAGCTCAATTGTAGATGGGAGAAGGAAGAACCTGTTTCTGAAAAGATGACTGTTTGTGGGCTTTTTACCGAGACGTCGGCTACTATAGTTGGCAGCAAACCTAGTGCCCTAAATGCTCTTCCTTGCTTTCCCGTGCACCAGCAAACACCAGAACCCATAACCATGAAAACCAATGCCCTAACCATTCAGCCATGACAAAGGTCCCTCTTGTTAATGCAGAAATCAACTATTTAATTATTGGCACATGGCAACATGCTTCCTCTGGTAACCAAGTATATCGGATAGCTGTCTGTGCTTGAGCAAGCTGATTGCTCACGTCTCAGGCTAGCATTGTGGTGAAGATGCTACTCTTGACGATGCTATGCTTGGATTCAGACACTGCCTGTATTCCCTCATGAAGCCCCTTTGAGTCTTCCGATGGCTGCCTAGTGTAGCTCAGTTGTAAATGGGAGAAGGAAGAACTTGTTTCTGAAAAGGTGACCGTCGGTGAGTTTTTTTTATCAAGACGTCGGCTACCATATGTGGCAGCAAACCTAGTGC
>QEPC01002054.1:5000540-5029635 GCA_003113815.1 Sphenodon punctatus | reverse complement strand
GGGAAGGGTCACTTTCACTTCCCTGCAGTGCTGTCTCTGAATCATGGCAGGGCAGGCAGCGCGCAGGAGTCTCTCTCCCGGGGGACATGAGGAAGGGAGGAAGCACGCATGTGCACTGCTCCCCCTTCCTCTGTCCCCCGAGCCAAGCTATCTCACCAGGGCTGTCAGTGCAACCGCCCTGGTGAGATCTTCCCTTGCGCCCATTGAGCGCAATGGAAGGCTGTAGCCCCTCCCTCCGCAGCACGTCCCATACGTGCTGTGGACGGAGGAGTTCAACCGCCCAAATCGCGTTTTCCATAGGAAAATGCTTTGGGCGGCTGATTTTTGAGCCTTCTGTGACCCACTCCTCTGGAGTGGATCCCAGAAGAGAAGTCAAGCCGCAGCAGCCTCTGCCTTGCCTTTGCAATCAGAGTGGAGGCTGCTGCAGCGGCGCTGTGGTCAGTTTCAGTGAAACTGACGTGAAATTGACCACAGTGCTCCAGCAGCCTCCGCTCTGAAGCAAAGGCAAGGCAGAGGCTGCTGCGCGCGGCGGCGAAGCGGCGGGGAGGTCTTGTTTTTTTGTTTTTTACTTTGAGCGCCGGTGCGACACCTGGCGGGGCGCTTGGGGGGTCAGCGCCCCCAACGCCCTGGAAGGGGAGTCGCGCCTGCCCCTCTCTCTGTGTTTTTTGCTTTTCTTAAACTAAATAAAATAAGTCATTTTACCAGAGCTGTAACTAGCCTATGGCCAACATGGCAGTGGCCACAGGTACATTTACATTATGGGTGCCAACCAACCATGCCCCAGGGCAGCTGAATCATCAGCTGTGTGTCAGTCGTGGCACGGCTGCCTGCCTCAGGGTGTCTTTAGACATAACATCAACGGGTGTCTGAATGTGTGTTTTGGCCTTGATATGAACACTGGTTTGACCCTGTGTTCAGCATGTGCTTAGACACACAGCCCATCTTGGGACAAATCAGTGTTTTGCTTGCCATCCAATTTCAGCATGCAAGCACTGCCACCTCGTTCCCTGTGTTATACCTGCTACACAATATTATTAGACACAACATTGGCCATGTGTTCAGCCAGAACACGCAAATTGTCCTTGTGATGAAATGGTGTTCTCACATCGCGTGTTCAATGGATGGCCAAATTGGTGTTGAGATTGTTATGATGCTTACACACAATAGCCAAGCACACGCTTAGGGGTTTTGACACCCAATCTTTGTTATTTATTTATTTATATTTATTGGCTGCCCCCCATGCCTACTGCATCCCGGGACGGCTCACAACACGTAAAACAATAATAAAACACATAATAACATCATCAAATATAGGTAATTATGTCTAAAGACGCCCTCAGATTCCCTTTACTGCTGCTTCTGCCAGCCAGCACTAAGCAGGAGTGCTTAGCCAGTACTAATGAAGGGGCTCCGCCCCCTGTGGGAAGGCCCCACACCCACCCATTAGTACTGGCTAAGCACTAAGGGAGGTAACAGACGCAACAGACACACAGCTAACAATTCAGCTGCTCTGGGGCAGAGTTGGTTGGCGTCCATCATGTAAATGCACCTGTGGCCACTGCCACATTAGCCATAGGCTTATTACGGCTCTGAATTTTACACTGGCTTTAAACATTTTGCTCTATGGCCCTTTTTACACGAGATGCTCCCACACATGGACACCCATTGTCCATGTGGGGGAGCATCCTGTGTAAAGGTGGAGAAGTGTGGGTGCACGTTCCAAATACCCACACATCCCCACCCACCCACCCAAGGAGCAACTCATGACAATGCAGGTTAAACTAAACTAAAACTAAACTGCCTAACTGAGTCAGACTAATGGTCCATCTTAGCCCAGTATTATCACACTGTGACAGAGCGGCAGGGGTTTCAAATTCGGCTCCAAATCCGGTTGCTTCCTGCGTGGGATATGGGAGGGATGGGTGTGAGCCTGTGTGGCCCCGCATTGCCCCCACAGTTGCGCACACATTGACCGACCGCCCCCCAGCAGCAGCAGTCCATGTAAAAAGGACCTGTGTGTATGGAAGCACAGCACAATTCCCAAACATTACCAAGCATACTTCATTTTTAGCATTTTATGTATTCTAGAATATTCTTTGATTTCTAATATCCTTTGTTTAAAGATCCCTGGACACTTTGTTGATCTGCACAGGCACTGGACTTTCTAATCACCAATCATTATCTTTTCTTGGCTCACTGCTTTGGGGTGGGGTGGGGGATTTCTTCTTTCAGTATTTTTCCTTTTACTCCTAGATAAATGTGTTTTTTGAGGCTGCCCTTGCATTCTCCCTTCTGAATTCTAATGGAAAGGATGGATTTGAACCACTTCTGTAGGTACTTGCATCTATTCTCCACCTTTGCTTTTCTCACCACTTGCTCTGCACTTATTTTGCTCTTCTTGCCAATTGCTCCACATTTTGTTCTGTAATATTTACTATTTTATCTTATAATTTCTGCCTTGAAAACTACCTCTTACTTCTCATAGTTTGTAGTACTCACTATTCATCAGTGCTGGCCTGTTTGGCATGCATTGCTAATAACAATCACAGCCCAGAGTATGTGGTGTCTATTTCTCAGCAGTGTGCTATGAGTGGGTGCTGCATGGCTCATGGGAGCATGCCACCTTCAGATGGGCTGTCAGATGAGTGGCTCCTGGGTGACCATGTGTGGTAGCATGATGCATCTCATTTGAAAACGCCCTTGGAGTATTTTCAGACGTTACGAGATCACGCTCGACCACAGACAATCCCTTGTGGTGGGGAATGGTCCCGTAACGTCTGTTTGATCCCCACCAGATGTTCACAACAGTGAACCACTGGTGGGGATCAAAATAACCACGCTTTCGAGGATGGTCCAGGGACCATCTCCGAAAGCATGGTCAAAGTTATTCCCGCCGGGGGTGAACACCCGGCGGGAATCACTTTGTGACCCCAACAGACGTGACGTTACCACGCTCAACCACGGCGGAATTCACTGTGGTTGAGCGGGGTAACGTCTTGTCTAGCCCCTGTGGCCACAGCCTGGAATCGGCAGCCATGCTCACCGCCGATTCTGGGCTGTGGACAATACCCTGGGGGCAGGCGAGCACTGCAGCCACATTGCCCGCTGCGCCTGCCCGTCTCCCGGAGGTCAGACAGCCTTGGAAGTGTGGGGGGACGGGGCTGTTTGGCCGCATTTTGTGCCGCGCAGCCCCGCCCCCTCCCCAATTCCCCGGCGGAATCTGCCAGCTCGTCTGTTGATGGGCCGGTCTGATTCCGCCAGGGAATCATTTGGGTGATTCCGTGACGGGGCCAATAGGGCCCGTATCACGTCTGAAATCACCCTTGGTCCTTGCCAGTCTTCAGGTTTTACCTACAGATGTTGTTAATGGCTTTGTTGTTAAACCATATTTTGTGCTACTTAAAAACAAAACAAACCCAAAACCTATGCTAGCTGTTGTAGAGATCTTTCTCACTTCGTGTGTGTTTCCTACTATGCCTGCCTGCCCTGTAAGTATAACACTTCTTCAAGTATAGCCTCCTGCAGGTGCAATGCTGACCCAGTTTTCATATCAGTCTATTCAAAGGCAAAAGAAAGTGACAATATTAGAGAGCCACAGTGATTAATTGTTCTGTGTTACCTGTCCCAGAACGCAGGATGAAATTGGGACACTTAGCCTCCCAAAGCTAAATTCACAGGAAGCATTAGGGCTTTCTTTAATAAGTAACAGTCATGCATGCCTGGAACTTAACATCTGAATGATTTAGCACTATTGGATTACATCAGTCAGATCAAAGCAATAATGGACTTGTGAAAAATAACTATTTCATCATATTCTTCTCCCCTTCTCAGTTCAGATTTTAGTTTGAAGCCACCAATGAGTAACTGGGTAAGAAGATCACTGATGTTTACTTTAACTACTCATCTGTCCTAGCAAGGATGACAAACATTATCTAGGTATTTATGTGAATCCCATCAGTTAGCAATTGACTATCTCACAAACATTTAAATAATTTATCCTCATAGTATTGCTAAGGAGCGGGGAAGTGCTGTTACTGCCTTCTATAGAAGCAGAGAGAAAGTAAATTACTTGACCGCGGTCATGAATGGCACCGTATCTAAAGGAGAGATTTATTTATTTATGTATTTATTTACCATTTTTCTACCCCACCCCCTCCTGCTCACAGAGCAGCTCGGGGCGGCTTACAAAATGCATAGATAAAAACATAATAAAAACACACACATAAAATATCATTAAACATTAAAATACTAAAAATAAACTAAAAGGGGATGGGGATTGAACCAAGTTTTTCAGAGTTCTAATCCACTACAAGAATATCTGCCTCTGAAAAAAATCAGGAAAGCACTCAAGTTTAAATATGTGTTTAGTACCATTGACTTAAGCTCTTCTCTTAAGTGAAATATATGCTTATTGCTGTCCTAAATTGGGGTACTAGAGGTGTTTGGTGGATCAGCTACAATTAAGGATTTGTCAGCCTTTCCCTTTGGAGGCCTTTATAAACCCCTGAAAATAACTTGTTAAAAATTCCCTTTGGGCTATTTGACTTAAAAGTTCTCATAATACAATTATTTATAGAACTTCAATATAATTGGTTTTTGTTCTGAGAGTTTGCAAGTTTATCACTGTTGTAGGGCACGGCTCCAACTGACACGGGATCAGGTCCTAAAATGATAACAGCATTTAAGGGACCATCCATCTTAATTTATTTAGAGTTAGTTGACTTTTATAAAATGCATATAGCGGCGTTGCCTAACAGTGTGAGAACTGAAAGTATCACAGGCTAATAGCACTGGACAAAGCCAGTATCTGACTAGGTAAGGTGCTGTAAGAAAGAAATGGATTTGGAGCTGTAACTACACAGGTATGAAAGCTCAATAGACTAGGGCTGCTTTGCTTAGCAGATAGAGACACAATATCCCAGGGGTGGAAATGAAGGTTGGACAAACTGAAATTGGATATAAGGCTCAATTTCTTCTTATCAGTGAGGGTAATTAACCATAGGAACAGTCTCTGAGGGATATGGTGAATTCTCCATCATTGGAAGACTTTTATATCAAGATTGCATGGCTTCCTAAATGACATGCTCTAGTTCAACCACAAGATGATTGAAATGATGTGTGAAATCTATAGCCTGTATGTTATGCAGGTCAGGTGCGATGATATTATAGGACTCTTCAGACTTTCAAACATATGGATTCAGAAATTGGTGCTCTCTCTTTGAACCAGTGCTTTACCCCTGTATTAGGGGGTTCATGAGCTGTTTGTAATGTCCTGAAATTTCATTTAGCTTCTGTATTCCTCTTCGTTTTTCTGCCCTAAGCTGCTGTGTTGAACTGCTGTGTGTTCCTAAATAGCTGCCACCTTCCAGCTGAAAAATGGCTCCATTTTCATATTGGATTAAGTGAACCATATAAATACATGAACCTCACAGGACAGAGAGAGTGTGTGTGGAGAAGAGGGTTGTGGATCTTAATTATTTAAACACACTAAAGGGCTATAGGATTGTAGAACAAAAGAGGGTAAAGAAGCACATTACTTTGGGCTCATTTGTACAACACCCTTGCTTCTTGCAAACGTGCCACCTGTTCTTTAATTTGTCTTTGCCTTACCCGGTAGCAATTCACACAACTGCTGATTCCCCTGCATTCCACAAGCCTTCCCCTCCCATCTTGCTTGTGGTATTTCCCACTGCTGAGGGCTGGGTACATACCCTTGTGATATCTTTGAATGCAATGTTCTGGAAGTAGCATGGAGTGGTCAGGAAATAATTTATGACACTCTGGCCAATGTCTTAGAGCCTATATATATTTAGAACCAGGGAGCAGTATTGCCATATTCTCTACTGCTTGAGTTTCCACCTTGAAGTGGTGATTTTGTTTAGGAGAAAAGTCAATAGGACTACTCATGTTTTAAAATAAGCCTGTGCTTAGGTGCTTTGCTGGGCCACTTGTCTTTGTCGACGCATCTGGAAAGAGACAAGGTTTCAATTGCTGGCATTTAACGACCACACTCTTTATTTCAAATCAGAATTAGGCTAGGTGGGGTAAATTGCCTCGCAATTTTGGGTCCAGTACCCTAACCAAACAACAGGTTAACTTATAACTGACAGGGCTTGGCCTTGATGTGCCCTCCAGTGCCAGCCCTCCTTTGTACATCCAACGTCCCTCCTTCGCTCTCCATCCGAAGGCTGTGCTGAAGGGGACAGTGTCCTTTCGAACTGGAGTAAGGATGTGATGCTGAAAGACTGGGGACTGTATCTGTCCCTGCCCTCCTTCTGAGACATCCTTCCCAGGGAGGCTACCCTGGCGCTTGCCGTGCCTTGCTTCTGCGCCAGGTGTTGCCTCCCCATCTCTTAAGGAGATGATTCTGTCTAACTACTTATTACTATTACAATATACCAGTACTGGACCCTTGCACTAACTTGGACGGGTCCGACCCCCACCATTGCCTAAATCACTCTCAAAACTTCCAGCAGCTTAGCCTTCAACATAGCCAAGTAACGTCCATTTCCTTCTGGAGACAAGTGCACCCCATCAGAGTGGTACAGCTCAACTCAGGAGACCTATAATTTATCCCATGGTGTTAGATCCATTGCTCCCCCCCATGCTAATCCATTTTCCTATTTCTCTATTGATGTTGCGACGGGTTTTATCAATTTTGCCCGGGCGTATCGTCTTGTTCCATTTTAACCAGGTCACCAGGTTGGTCCAAATAATTCTCGTGTAATTCTCCAGCGCATCTCTGCTCGGGCGGACAGACCCAGCTGGGCTCCGCAATGGGTTTGGCAGACTGCCTTCCCAGCCCAACACACTAGGCTGTGGCCGACAATCCAGATCAAACTCTTCCTGGGGGCAATCGTTGCACCTAGATGCACAGATAGGATGTATAAGATTAGTGGGCAGGGTCCCAGACATAGGTGCGGTATGCCCTGGAGCACAACTGTGCCACCGCCTGTATATCCTGTTCCAGAAGGCCAGCTGCTGTGGCAAAAGACGCCACACCAATTCAAAATTAATGGGAGCCAAAATCCGAAGGGGGGAGGCTGAGGTGGCCTAAAGCCATCCTCATTACTGCTGTGAATTGGTACCTGGTGAGGGGTGGGAACCTGCTGAAAAGGGGGCCTGGTGCTGGGGGGCGAGTTGTGAGGTACTCCACGATGGCCCGGACTGGGCACAGCTCTGCAGGGCCAGCTCTGTAAAGGGTAACCACCTGACCTATCCCTCTTTGGTTGGTCTTGGACCGCCATAGTCGCAGATGGAGCGCCTGCTGGTCAATTCTTACATTGGCAATGGCGAGGGCCTACCACAATCTGTCTTGCTCTGACTCTGCTACAATCTTGCTTACCCAGAATGCTCCAAAGAAGGCTACCTTAAATACTGCTGTAAAAAGCATCACTTCATAATGGTCAAAACAAACATACTGAAGTGCAACATATAATCTAACAAGAAGGTAAGGGGTGATGGGGGCCCTGGTGTCCCGCTCTGTGACCTGCCCACGTGACCAGCATTCCAGTCCCCCCCCCCAATCAGGTGGTGGTGGGGCACCTGCTAAGCTGCTCATAAACCCGAGGGCTGGTCCCTACAGCTGCACCCTGCTGCCTCAGGGCCATGGTGAATTGCAGCATCTGTGCTTCGGGGATGGGGAACCCCAGTCCCCATCCACGGTGGGCCCAAAAATCCTGAAATTCCCTGAAGTCCCTGTTGTATGCTGCTTGGGTTCGGGTTGCCAAGGATCCTTGTATGATTTTGTACAGGTCTAGGATCCAAGGCTCCACACTGCTGGAGGTATGGGTTCCGGGGAGAGCCTGGCTCCGGGTGTCAGGGAGCGGAAATGCTCCATCTGGAAGTAAGAGAGGGCATCAGCTATGATCATCAGATCTTTATGTAATATGTTTCTCCCTTAAAAATGCTACACGATAAGCAAACCAAGCTACTGCTTCCGTAATTGCAGCAACCTCATCTGCCAAACAGAAGCACACCAGCCCATTTGAGGACAGACCTATAGGAGGATTGCTCTTACACCATAGATCCCATCTAAGACAATGGGCAATACAACAAATAATGCACCAAATCTTCGATAACATTTCCCCCACAAGGGCATAACTTCTGGGCATCGGGTTGGCCTATATATCTCCCAACAGAAATGGCTGAAGTAAATGACTGAAATCGGAGAGCAGTAAAAGTTCTCCTCAAGCCCGGCTTAATCAGGGCCAACAAATAACCACTGCCATTCCAAGGAGGGAGAATTAAATGGTAGAAAAGGGAGACTCGCACTATACCAGCTTTAGACCTTAGAGTCTGCAAATCTATATTACCCAGTCTTTCTCTTATCATCTTTTTCCCGGTATTCAATGGAAATTGCATCAAAAAGGGGAGCAAAAGACCCAATTTTTTAAACTGAAGATCTACAGCCCTCATCCATTGATATCTTTCAGAAAGTCTTTCTATCTCAAAACACCTTTGGGGAGCGAATGTTTATTATTCAAAGCCAGTTTCAATGGGGAAAAAAAAGCACAGATTTTATTATAAGCACCTCAAGAGACATACACCCAGTTTCTAGTTTCACTAATGCTGAAGGGGTTCCTGGCGGGACACCCAATCATTTCTGTAAAAAATTTGTTCTGTATAGGTTCTAGAAGAGGTACCACTAATGGGGAATAACCCCATAATTGGGCACCATAGCACAATTTCATGAGTACCTTCTTCTCAAAAACTTTCAAAGCCGGAGTAACCAACTGACCACCCTTACCATAAAAATTTTTAACGAGAACTGCAGCACTTGCTGAAGTTTCCTGCTTAATGAAGTGAATGTGCAGCAACCACGAATTATTAAAGGAGAAGACTAGTCCAAGATACTTAAAGGTACGAACCTGATCTACCTTGTTTTGGCCTATATACCAAGGCCTATGTTTAAACTTCTTCGTAAACACAATAATTTTGGGGTTTTTTGTAATTTATTTTCAACATCTGTATATGGCATTTCCCCCCCAAATCAGTCAACAATCTTATCAGACCCAATCTGGCTGTAGAGAGTAAAACGGTGTTGTCCACATACATGAGGACCGACAACCGTTGATCCCCAATTTTGGGGGCCAAATAGTTGCCAATATCCTTGTGATCCAAAATCAATTGGTTCACATATAGATTGAAAAGTATTGGCGCTAATAGGCAACCTTGCCTTACCCCTCTGGATGTAGGGATCTCCTCGGATAACCATCCTCTCATGTTCAATCGAATCTGAAGCCTCGTAGATGAATAAAGAGATCTAATAAGAGTAAGCAACCTTGGGTCTATGCCTAGACACTCCAGTTTGGCCCACAAAATATCCCGATCTATCAGATCGAAAGCAGACCAAAAATCTATAAAGGCTGCATACAAATCTAACCCTTTTTCTTTGGATTGATTTGTAACATGATTAAGGGTAAAGCAATGATCGGTCGTGCTCTGACCAGACTGAAAACCGGTCTATTCCTCTTCTAACAGCCCCTCACTGAGAACCCATTGATTTAAGTTTTTCAATAACAGACGGGAGTATATTTTCAAAATAATGGGTAATAAGCCTATTGGCCTATAGTTACTAGGGATATTCCTATTGCCTTTTTTGAAAATTGGCACCACTGTACTTGCCCTCCAATAATCAGGAATCATTCCTGATTCATTTACCAAGGTGAATAAATTGGCAAGCACATTACACCACCAACCACAATTTTGTTTAAAAATCTCAGCAGGCAAAAAAATCTCCACCCCACCCTGGCCCCGGGGCTTTCCCATTTTTCAAAAGGAGAATAGCCTCTTCTACCTCAGCTGCTGTCACATCCTCCCACATAGGCATCAAAGGAGAGGCAACAACAGGCAATTCCTGTCTAATCTGATAACTTGCATTAAAGATTTTGGCAAAATGCTGAACCCAAGTCAACTGCTGTATTTGAGGCTCAGCTATCCTTATTCTGTTATGAAAAGAGCTATTGATTAATTTCCAGAATAAACCATTATCATTTCTCTCCAAGGCATCCAGCAATTTGTCCCGGTACCCATGCGCATAGTCTGTTCTTTTCTTAAGAATAAAAATCTTATAATCCACCCTCAGTTGTCTATAGGCTGCTATCCTTTCTTAAGAATTATTAAATTTCAACCTTCTGGCCGCCTTCCTAAGATCCTTCTTCCTCCTACTGTATTCTGAATCCCACCAGCCCAAATAGGGGGAATTCTCACTGGTTTGGTTAGATAGGGAAGTAAATTTTGAGATATAATATCCAAAAGTTTGAGAGCATGTAATATATTCCTTGTTGAACATAGAATCTTTGGCCATGAGGACTCTCAGAGATATGCTAAGTTGGATTTTAACAACTGATTAGTCTTTGGCTCCCACCTTAGCCTACACGGGCCACACTGAGCTAACTCCCCCTCCAAAATTGGAGCAGATACACTAGATCGTGACACCATAAGATACTCCATACAAAGGATCAGAGGAAAATGGTCACTCTCAATATTACATGCAATCTCAAAAGAGGTCACCTTATGCAACAAGGAAGGGGGAATTAACCCCTAATTACACTCGATACCTTGGCATTTAAAAAGGTGTAGGCCCCAAATGGATCTCCAGGGGCATTTCCATTTAAAATAATAATATACAATGAATGTTCCAACACAAATCTATATAATTGTTTCCCATTCTTATTTACTATTGCATCCTGTGAAACCCTAGCCCCATTCCAGTTCTGGAAATCGTCGCATATATTATGAAGTTTCAAGGCATTCAGGTTCTGTTCACTACTTTGCCCTACTCTCACATTAAAGTCACCAAAGATCATCAAATGATCCTCAGGGAACCTTTCAATATTCCGCGAGAAAAAATCCAAGAAGGACGGCCACATCAAGTTGCCTTTAGATCCAGGCGGAAAATAAACATTATAGATCTGAACCCAACAAGAATTTGCAAATTTGACCCTTAGAACCTGAATTGGAACCTCATCATCGTGAACTACCTGAGCTTCCAACCCTGGGTCTATTCTTTCAAATATAACCAATTCACCAGAAAGTCTTCCCTTCCTTCCATTTAAGGATCTAGCTGGTAGTACCCATTTTAAAAAACCCTCAAGTTCTATTCACTCAGGGTCATCAACCCAGGTCTCCTGCAGGCACACTAGATCAAAACTTCATAGGAAGCAGATAAAATCCTGATCTTTATCTTTCCCCTTCCACCACACAATATTCCATACCAGTACTCTGACTATCGGATTTATATCATCAGCTAATTCTGGAGACGCAGAAATAGAAGGTACCTGCAGAAATTGTCAGAACCCCTGAGAGGAACCCTCAACCTTAATTTCTTCCCAATGAAAGCCACAAGCACTCTCTGGAATTTGCTCAGAGGAGGGGGAAGTAATAACCTCACAAACAGTATCCGCAACTCTTACCAACGGAGCAACTTTATGCTTTGGGGTGCTGTTACTAAGAATGAAATTATCGCACCTTGATACCTGTGATCTCTCAAACGAGAAAGAAAAAGCAGTCTGCTCTACCATTGGCAAGGGGACCTCTGGAGGATATGTCCTCATTGATCTTACTTGTTGGCCAGACATAGCATGGCTAAAGGATAAATACGTTTTCTGCTGATCTTCCAGATTAGGCAGTGCCTAAAGCATCACCCATCTTCTCACCAATCCTAATTTCCCAAGATTTTTCCAAAGGGGAAGGACTAGCTTCACCACCTACAGGCCGTCCAGATCCAGAAGTAACAATCCCTTCTCCTTGGACTTTTCCCCTACCCTCAGTTTCAACAATTGCCATCGGTATTTCAGTCATTCCCTTTTGGGAATAATTGGCCCGTGCCCTAGAAGGAAAAATCCCCACTATCTCCCCCTTTGGGGACTCTGTCAAAACTTCCTCTAAGGTCGCAACATCCTTCCTCAATCTAATTTTACCCTTCAGATGGTCATATAAATAGGACATTCATTCCAATATTTGGACCTGTCCCTCAATAGGAAACTTTTGCCTCTCTGGTGTATTTGGTTCAATTCTTGATCATTGTATGTCCTGTACCTCCACTAGATTGGAGGAACTCAGCACCTGCACTACATTATTCACTGTTGGAGATAGAATAATTCTTGAGCAATGAGCCTCCTGACCCTCTGGTAAATCAGAGGGACCTGGCATCTGGGCTACTTTATTCACTGTAGAAGATGAAACAGACAGAACCTGTCTGCTAGAGGGAAGTAAACTCCTCTTTTCCGGAGCCTGCTGTCCGGGGTTTTGTCTCCCTATACCAGGCCTCCCCTCATAATCTATTAAATAAAATAAAAATAATAGACCCGAGATACAAAAAATTTACTTCTCCTGAGAAATGTGTTCTTATCCAAAATGGCCTTAACCCATGCCTCTGAATTAAAATGGATTAACACTGTACATCTACTCCTTCTAAGTACAACATGGGCTACCGACCGAATATCGTTCCGTGTTATGGGAATTTTTAACAAAAATGTAAAATGTTCAGCAACATCCAGGGGTGTATCCCATGCTGGAGGATAATTCCCTATTAGAGACAAGGCAGTTACCATGATTTTATCAGGGACCAATTGAAGTATTCCTTGACTTTTACCCCTTTCCGCCGATGTCTGTGACCCCGGCACACACAAACTTAATGGCCATTTCTGCAAATGATCCGAGGGTGCCCTCTGCACTTTGCTCCCCTTAAATAAGGATTTATGATGATTGTCAGATAACAGACCCTCATTGGCCATACCCATAAGACTTTCTATGTTCATTGTTAGTACGTTCAGTTATTGAAACATAGATCTTACAGTGTAAGCAATGTGTTGCACATGCTCTGCCAAGATAACATCCGAGGAAAAAACACTACCCTTTCAGCGCGCCCCCTCCAGAAGGGGAAGGGACCAGTTAGGATGGTCCGCCCTCGGAGGCTGATGGAACCCCAGCGGTTCCAGGAGGTCCTGAGGGAGCTTACCCTGGATGTGGACGGTCACTCTGTGGATGAGCTGGTCCGGCATTGGAACATCTTGCTGGAGGAGGCCATTGACAGGGTGGCTCCGAGGCGCCTTCTGCCTCGGTCTCGTCACCGCAGGACCCCTTGGTTTACTGAGGGGCTGCGGTGTATGAAGCGTGTGGGCAGGAGGCTAGAGCGACGCTGGCGTCGGACTCGGTCTGTCTCCGATCGTCTTCTCCATAGGGCCCATTTGCGGTCCTATGTGGAGGCTGTGAGGACGGCGAGGAAGGAATTCCTCGCCGTCCTCATAGCGTCTGCGAAGTCGCGTCCAGCGGAGCTGTTTCGGGTGGTGCGGGGGCTGGTTAGTCCGGCCTCCCTCCGCCTGGATGGGGACTTGTCCCGGGCCCGCTGTGAGGAGTTTGTCATCTACTTCGCAGACAAGATCGCTCGGATTCAGGCCGATTTCGACGCTGGGTTGATAGCAGTAGGGGAAGAGCGCGGGGGGGCGGAGGGTCCGTCTGGTCCATCTTTATGGGGTGAGTTTCAGGAAGTGACGCCAGCCGATGTGGTGGATGTCCTGGGGTCTGTGAGGGCCACGTGTTGTCAACTAGATCCATGCCCGTCCTGGTTAATAAAAGCTTCCGGGGAGACGTTGGGGACGGTGCTGGCGAGGGTGGTGAATGCGTCCCTTCGGCAGGGGAGGTTGTCGCCTTGCTTAAAAGAGGCTGTGGTGCGCCCCCTGCTGAAAAAACCATCGTTGGACGTAGACGCGCTCGCCAGCTACCGACCTGTCTCTAACCTTCCCTTTTTAGGGAAGGTTATTGAGCGGGCAGTGGCGCTCCAGCTCCAGGGTCATCTAGATAATATCGGGCTCCTTGACCCGTTTCAATCTGGGTTCCGCCCCGGCTATGGCACCGAGACGGCGTTGGTGGCCTTGGTGGACGACCTCCGCCGGGAGATGGATGCGGGATGTTCGACATTTCTCATCCTGCTCGATCTCTCGGCCGCTTTTGACACCGTGGACCATGGGCTGCTGTTGAGACGACTGCGTGACCGGGGGGGTCTGGACGGGACTGTTCTTGAATGGTTCCGTTCATTCCTCTCGGGGAGGAGCCAGCGGGTGGTGTTGGGGGAGGAAACATCGAGCCCCCGCGCCTTACCGTGTGGCGTTCCGCAGGGATCGATCTTGTCTCCATTATTATTTAACATCTATATGCAGCCCTTGGGGGAGGTCGTGAGAGGGTTCGGGGTGCGATGTCACCAGTATGCTGATGATACTCAGCTGTACCTCTCGTTTTCTACCGACCCAGACCCTGCTGTCTCGGTGCTATCCCAATGTTTGGAGGCCGTGGCGGATTGGATGCGGCGGAGCAGACTGAAGCTCAACCCAGATAAGACGGAGGTGATGGTGGTGGGGAGGGCGAAGGGGGTGGTGGCCCCCCTGATTGGGGGGGTTTGCCCCCCTGTAGCTCAGCAGGTCCGGAGTCTGGGGGTCATATTGGACGCAGACCTGCGGCTGGAGCGGCAGGTGGAGGCAGTCGCTAAGGCTGCCTTCCGCCAGCTTTATCTGGTACGTAGGCTGCGTCCGTATGTCTCTGGCCCGGACCTGGCCTCCCTCATCCATGCCTTCGTCACCTCGCGGCTCGACTACTGTAACGCGCTCTACGTGGGGCTTCCCTTGTTCTTGGCCCGGAGGCTGCAGCTGGTGCAGAATGCGGCGGCCCGTCTTCTTACGGGGACGGGTCGCCGGGAGCACATTACACCGGTGCTCCGAGCGCTGCACTGGCTGCCGATAGTGTGCCGGGCCAAGTTCAAGGTCCTAGTAATGATCTATAAAGCCCTATACGGCCTTGGCCCCTCTTACCTTAGGGACCGCCTCGCCCTTCGCGCCCCGGAACGGCTCCTGCGGTCTGCCGGGGGTGCCCTCCTGGAGGTCCCCCGTGTTAAGCGGGGGGCCACGATGGAGTGAGCATTCTCGGTGGTAGGGCCGCGGCTGTGGAACTCCCTTCCGGAGGAAGCTCGCCTGGCCCCAAGCCTTTTAACATTTCGGCGGAACTGTAAGACCTGGCTGTTTGCCCAGGCCTTTGGGAGGGAGGGTGGGGGGGGTGATTTTTAATCCCCCGCCCATTTATTTATTTATTACTGTCCTTTAGCCCTGTTTTATTGATGTATTTTATATTTATATTTTAATTGATTTTAATTGTTTTTATGAATGCTGTTAGCCGCCCCGAGCTGCGTTGCAGGAGGGGGCGGGATACAAATCTATAAAATAAATAAATAAATAAATAAATATCTTGGTTCCCAATCTTCCTCCTCTTTTCGCATCCCTTCATAGGAGGAATACCATGAGACAAAGGGAAGGTTTCTAGTCCTCTCTTTGTTTTTCCCTCAGAACCTACTTCAAATTGCCCCGATATTTTGGGAGCAATGTCTATCCTTTGTTTCTAAGGGGAGAAACTGATTAGAGGTTACCACCTCTAAAGAAGGAGCTTCCGGGCTGGAATGTCCAGCTGCAAAGAAGGCATCAACCCTCCTTTGTTTTTCGGGGTGGGTCCCAACCATGGTGGACCTCGCCCTTTTGGAGCGAGTACACCTCATTTCCATTTAAGGAAAACAAACAACTCTAACAATAACCCCACACCCACCTGACTCCCAGTCAGAATTATTGAGCAGCCAGAGCGGCCCAGCACCCGGCCAGTGCCCAAGGCTGCACGCACAAAGGCGCGCTCTTGTATGCGCAGCCCTTAGGCGCGCCACCCACAGCACACGCCCACCGCGCAGGCATGCACTGGCTCAATTAATATAGGGCTCCCCTCAGTATGCCATCACCTGGTCAATTACAGCCCGGGGCTCGGCTCCTGCCCGAGCGCCACCCAGCTGCTGCAAGAAAAATGTGCCGCCCTTACAAACACAGTCTCTCAGTCCTGGTTCCAAGCAGGGGGATTTGCATTCCACAGATTACCTGGCATCCCTGCTGCCCAGTCTCTGCTCTGTGGCACAGGCATGCACTGGCTCAATTAATATAGGACTCCCCTCAGTATGCCATCACCTGGTCAATTACAGCTTGGGGCTCGGCTCCTGCCCAAGTGCCACCCAGCTGCTGCAAGAAAAATGTGCTGCCCCTTACAAACACCAGTCCTCAGTCTCTCAGTCCCGGTTCCAAGCAGGGTGCCAATGAAGAGGAAATCATCCAAATATTTTATGATCACTCCAACCCCACCCCCTTCGTGTGCTGCCTGACTACCCATTTCACCATTGAACTGAATCAGTCGAAGGCAGAACAAGAAATAGAACAGCCCATAGGCATTCCTCAGTCATAATAGTACCTTCCCTGGAAGTGGAACCCCAGGAGATGGAAACTGTCAGGGTGGACAGGCAACAGTTGAAAGGCAGATTTGATGTCACACTTGGTGAGCAATGCACCCCAGCATGCAACTTTAACCAGCCGCACCACTGAGTTGAATGTGGCTTAGTGGACGGATGTGAGTTCCCTCAGGATAGCGTTATTCACCGAACCTCCCCTGGGGTGAGACAGGTGGTGGATTAGACGGTATTAGCCAGAAGCTTTCTTTGACACGACCCCCAAAGGGGAGACTACAAGGTTTGGGAAGGGGGGGCATAAATGGACCTGCGATTCTACCCTCATGGACCTCTTTATCCAGATTGGCCCGGACTACATGTTCCATCCCAGAGACAGATTTGAGATTGGGGGGGGGTGACTCTGGTTTGGTGTACACCCATTAAAGGGATCCTAAACTCCTTCCGGAAACTGGTCACTATGTAGGCCACCTCCTGTCTGTCAGGGTGCCCCTCCATTCTGACCGGGGTTGGTGCCCTTCCACAGGGTTCTCCCTTGTGAGCCCCCTTGGTTACCCTTACCTTGGGAGCCTGGGGGTTACCCTTCCCTTTTGCCTAAGTTTGGTGCCCTTTGTTACATACTGTCGTGGCATGGTACCCTCCTCAGATGGCACAGGCGTGATGGAATCTGCACCCACTATGCCCACACTTTCCCGAGTGGGCAAATTCCCATCACTGAGCCCCACCCCACCCCCCGAGTTTGGGCCTTGTGGCCCTCACTCCAAAAGAGGTCGTTAGCAGGGGCGACCCACTCACCCCTCTTTGTTAGCACATGGCCACTATCTGTTCTGGGGGCATTGGCTGCATCATTCATGAAGTCCAACCAGAGGTCGTGGGCGTGGACATCCCACCTCAAACTGGATGTGTAAGATGCCCTGTGCCGAAATACCTTGTTGTACCGGAGCCAGGCCCCCAGGGGTCCCGAATCATACTCACGATGGACTATATCCGTGTACTTCATCAGGGCATAGGCCCTGTCTGGGTAGACCTGGACCATGACCCCCTGAAAGATGGAGTAGGCCAAAGTCCAGTTGGCCCAGTTCCTATCTGCCTTGGGGCGATGAAACCGCTCCTTCTCTTTTTTATCGTCCCTGTCATTCGGGTCCGGTATTGGGCAAATATATACTCAATATATATCAATATACTCGCCCTTCCAAATCCGCTCCCTTGTAGGCTGGTGTAGATGGTCCCTATGGGGGCAGAGACCTGAGCATACCCACCCCTACTCAGAGGGGGGCAAGTCCAGCTCCCCATACCCCCTAACTGGGCTCAGGGCTAGGACCACACTTGGAGGGCATGAGCCCCAGTGGGGTCCGTCCCCACCACCATGGCCAAGGCAGTGGCCTTGTGGCCCTCCATTCCCTCCAGCAACCTCAGGGACAGGGGCGGGGAAAGTTTCAGCCGAGACCCAGGCCCCATTCCACCATAGGTGGGGAATATCTGTACCACCACATGGAGGGGGGCATGCTGTTTCCTTGGCCTGGGTTCCAGCTCACAGTGTACTATGCTGACCTGGGTGGCCCGCCAGGGGGCGAAGCCTGTGCCCATGGTGATCCCTGGGCCCAGGCAGGTGCCTGAGCCCATGCCGGCACCTGAGCCCAGGCCGGTGCCTGGGGCACAGCTGCAGCGGTCCCTGATCCCCATGCCTGTGCCTGGAGGGCCGTTTCAGACACCCTTGTAACCTCAGTTTCTGGCTGCCCCCAGAGGGGAGCCTGCGCCCACCTGACAGGTACCTATCCATCCCTGGGTCCCCCATACCTCTGTATGCCATGGTTGGATCCCCCAGGTTGCGTACAGCTGGCTAGGGCCAGTACTCCTGCACCATGGCCCGGAGCCCACTTTCCAGTGCCTCGAGTCTCCACAGCATGTCTGTGTCCTCCTGTTCAGGTATTTCGTGCTCATCATCTCTCGGTCTGTGTGCTGGAGGTGTCTCATTTCTGGGGGAGAGTGAGGAGCCCCCCTGCGCCCCACCCTTCTATGGGGGGGCACTGGTGAGGCTGCTGGGACCTGTGCAGCCCTTTCTGGGGGCATCAGCTCATCCTTCCTCTATCCCTTCTTGATTGGCCCGAGGGCCAGCAGTTGGGGGTCTGTCAGTGCTGGGTCCCTGTTGCCCCACTCTGCCCTGCCTGGCCTGGGGTCCTCGTCCCTGTACCTAACAGGGGAGATCACTGTCCTTTCCCCCCCCCCCCACCTACGGGGGGAGGTGCTGGATATGCCAGGAAACCGAGGGCTGAGACTGGGGGGCCAGGGGCCCAAGCTGACAGGCCCAGGACTAAAGGGGGGGGGCATAAGAACATAAGAAGTGCCATACTGGGTCAGGCAAATGATCCATCTAACCCAACATCCTGTCTCCGACAGTGGCCAATCATGGTGGCTTGGGAGAAGCATCCAAAAGGTCACAATGGGAGATCCATTCCCTGTTGTTTTCCCTGAGTTCCCGTCATGTTCCCTGATCCTGTCTGGCTAAGAGCTGCTAATGGACCTATCTTCCAGAAACTTGTCCAAACCTCTTTTAAACTCAGCTATAGTACTGGCCCTTACCACAGCCTCTGGCAGTAGATTCCACAACTCAATTATAAGCTGAATGAAAAAATATTTTCTTTTATTTGTTTTAAACTTGCCACCCATGAGTTTCATGGAGTGTCCCCTAGTTCTAGTACTAGCTGAGAGGGTAAATAACTGCTCCTTGTTTATTAGTTCCACACCACTCATGATTTTATAGACCTCTATCATATCTCCTCTCAGTCGTCTCTTCTCCAAACTGAAGAGCCCCAACCTACCAAGCCTCTCCTCATACGGGAGCCCTTCCATGCCCTTGATCATTTTTGTTGCCCTTCTCTGTACCTTTTCTAGTTCAGCTATGTCTTTTTTGAGATGGGGCGACCAGAACTGCACACAATATTCGAGGTGCGGTCGCACCATTGATTTGTATAGAGGCATTATGACATCCTCAGTTTTATTCTCTATCCCCTTCCGAATAATTCCTAACATTCTGTTTGCTTTTTTGACTGCTGCTGCGCACTGCGCTGTGGATTTCATTGTATTGTCCACAACCACCCCCAGATCCTTTTCCTGAGTGGTAACTCCTAGCTTAGTACCCAGCATTGTGTACGCATAGTTTGGATTATTTTTCCCTACGTGCATCACTTTGCACTTGTCCACATTAAATCTCATTTGCCATTTAGATGCCCAGGCACCCAGTGTCGTAAGATCCTGTTGCAGTTCCTCACAGTCTGCTCGTGTTTTAACTACCTTGAATAACTTGGTGTCGTCTGCAAATTTGATCACCTCACTCTTAACACCCTTTTCCAAATCATTAATGAATACATTAAACAGCACCGGTCCCAATACAGATCCCTGAGGCACACCACTTTTTACATCTCTCCATTGTGAAAACTGACCATTTAGTCCTACCCTTTGCTTTCTATCTTTTAACCAGTTTCTGATCCGTAGTAAGACACTACCTCCTATCCCATGACTTTTTAATTTTCTCAAGAGTCTCTCATGAGGGACCTTATCAAATGCTTTCTGGAAATCCAGTGTATAGTGTACCTGGAAATCCAGGTACACTATATCTACTTGGTCTCCCTTGTCCACATGCATATTTACACCCTCAAAGAATTCCAACAGGTTAGTGAGGCATGTCTTACCTTTACTAAAACCATGTTGACTCTTTCCCATTAAGCCATGTTTGTCAACATGCCCTGTAATTCTGTCCTTAATGATGGTTTCCACCATTTTGCCTGGCAGAGACGTCAAGCTTACTGGTCTGTAGTTTCCAGGATCACCTCTGGATCCCTTTTTAAATATCGGGGTTACATTTGCCACCCTCCAGTCCTCAGGTACAGTGACAGATTTTAATGATAGGTCACAAATTACTAACAGTAGGTTTGCAATTTCATATTTTAGTTCCTTCGGAACTCTGGGGTGAATGCCATCTGGCCCTGGTGACTTGTTAGTATTCAGTTTGTCAATTTGCCCTAAAACATTCTCCAACATCACATTGATTTGTAACAGCTCTTCCAGTTTCTTGCCCACAAAGCAAGGATTCGGCGTGGGTACCTTCTCCAAATCCTCCACAGTGAAGACCAACGCAAAGAACTCATTCAGCTTCTCTGCAATGTCCCAAGCGCCCTTTTACTCCCTTGTCATCTAATGGCCCAACTGACTTCCTAGCAGTCTTCTTGCTTCTGATGTATTTGAAAAAGTTTTTCTTGTTTGTTTTTGCCTCTTTAGCAAGCCTCCCTTCAAAATCTCTCTTGGCCTGCTTCATTAACATTTTACATTTACGTTGCCAGTGTTTATGCTCTTTCAGATTATTTTTATTGGGACTAGGCAGGGCACTGTGCTCTGCCGGTGGCATCCACACTGGGTCCGTGCTACCCAGAACCCCTGTCGTCGGCCCCTCAAGGGGGTCTAGGTGGTAGCCCCCCCCCCCGAGTGGCAACCAATTGTTGCATGAGGGCCTCACAAGTTCCCAGGCGGGCCTACATTGAGGGCAGTACCACTCTGCCTGTGGGTCCTCTGAGGGCTGCACTCATCCAGTGCTGGGGCCAGGCACCTCGCCCCCTTTGGAGAGGGCAGGCTGTGGCATCAGCTGTGCAGCAGGCCATGACCTGCATTTCTTACCCACCCTGGCCTTCACTTTCCCCATCCCCCCAGCGAGCCCTGAGGGTCAAGACAGGTTGAGCGGGGTGGGTGGGTGGCACAGGGGCCCTGCTGGGGACCCGGCCTTGGGAAAACCCATGCTGGGAGGGGGTCCTCACAGGACCGTGCCTGCTGCTTGGGACCCCCTGGGGGACTTACGTGTCCTTGGAGGCTCGGGGGGCACCCTGCCTGCCTCCAGGGATGCTCTGGCCTGGCTCTGAAGAAAGGAACCATGAGGGGGGGGGGGACTCCTCCGTGTCCACTGCAGGGTTCCAGGAGCACAGCAGGGGGGTAAGGGGACAGCCGCCTGTCTCCTCTGGTACTCTTGCCAGTTCCGAAAAAAGGCGGGGAGGGAGGAGAGGTGTATCCTCCATTCCTCGTGCCCCAAGGCTACTTGAACTGAGCAGCCGCCTGAGCCAACTCTGGCTGCGGCTTGCTGCTCCGGCTCCTTCCTCCGAATGAGAAGGGAGCCTCCTGGCGGATGGAGAAGCCTCTCTCCCCACTGGGGAGAACCCTCGCAGCCCACCTCCTGGTTGGCTGCTCACCCGTTGCCATGGGCGACCTGCGCCGGGCTTGACTCTCTTTTCCCGCCAGCTGGCCGCCCCACGCTTTTCTCCTGCTGCAGCAGCATTTGCTGCAGCAGGGATGCGGCTGCCTTTCCCTCCTTGATCTTCCGCAGGGAGTGTGACAAGTGGACTGCTGGCTGTCAGTTCAGGTGGGCCAGGGGCTATTATCAGTATACATGCATGGTAGCAAATTGGCACTACTTCAGTAAGGGTTCACAGAGCCATCCACAGTACTACTGATAATACATATATTTGAAGTATGAATTTCAAATACAATTTAAATTTGTATTTTGCATTTGAAATACTTTATTTTCTGCTGCACTTGGTATTTCTTGTACTGTATTTTGAGGGAAATTTTGGAAATACATTTTTGATAAAGAAAGAAAGTCCCTCTTCTTTCAAGGCAGCCTGCAAAGCGCATACTCCTCTGCCTCAGTGGGTGAAAACAAACATGCATGTAACTCTGCTTTAACATTTCTTATGCATGTTGCAGGTCTGTATTGGTGCCCTGTGCAGCCCTGCAACATGCATAAGAAATGTTAAAGCGGTGTTAAGGTGCATGTCTGTTTTCACCCAGTGCCTCTTCCAGGGCCAGCATTACCACAGGGTGATCTGGGGCAATTATCCAGACCCTGGTATTTTCTCTACTTCTGGGGCCCCCACAGTGGCCCCTGATTTTACCAAGGGTGTGGGGGCCCCTCCCTCCCAGCAGGGTCCCAAACATGACCACCTCTAGGACTCCATGGAAGGTGCCCCTGAAGGGGATGGGGTCATGGGGGAGGGACCCAATATATTATCTTTGTCCTGGACTCTGAAAATTCTAAGCATGGCCCTGTTGCCCATCCCACTAAAGGGTAACTTGGAGGTTGGAAGTGACACAAAGGAATTGATGAACAGGGGTTGATGCTTGCTTTCGGTTAATCAAATCATGTAACAGCAATGCCAGCAAACCATCTGCATCAGGTGGCTGAGAACACACTAGGATCATCAAGGAATACACAAAGTGGTAAAGATCTCACACAACACTCAGGATGTGGGTTTGTGCCACTACCCACTCTAAAAGAAAGTTGTGTGAATGAGCTCTTTGTTCTGAAAAAGAAAACATACAGGGAGTGAGGAGGTGAAATTCTTAATCAAGACACAGCTTGTGCATATAATAAATATAAGCAATATAATCTGCATCTTAATCCTGCACATGGTGTTCTTGCACAATAAAGATAATATTTTAATGATATGTACAATAATAGTCAAGAAGAAGACTTCTGTCTTCCAAGAGATCTTCCTGAGAGGCCAGCGCAGTCAGGCACATAGTTGCTTTTTAATTAGAGACAGTCAACTGTAGCCATGACAGCTGGTATCAACTGTCAGTTGTTTTGGTGAATGGAAGATTTCTTTGTTTTCTGAGCAGCAAGGGAGCTTTCTTCCTCACTAAACTGAACACGACATCTTGATGATTATGAATACAAAATCCAAGCTCCTTATATTTCATATTAATGTGCAACGGATTTTATTTAAAGAACTTACTGCACCTCTTTAGTCAAAATGTGACTAAAGAAGGGCTTGTTCAGGGAATCAAGGAGGATAAGGAGGGAGACCCACCCGAAGAAAGACTTTTAAGACATTTAAGTAATTAAATGCTATTAGAATCTGTGTGTTCCAGTATACAACAAATGTCCCTATCCTGTTTTAAGATTATAAGGCAACATAGGCAAGATGGCTAACTAAAGTGCATGCTGAACATTGAGAACAAATAATATATGATGGTCTTACTGTGCTATACAATGGGGTTTATCTCTTGTCAGAGCCTGAGGGAATTCAACATGTTACAACCATTCTGGAGGTTTCTATGCCAGTTTGCATAAATTCATTGTGGACTTATGCCTGACTTTTACTTTTTATCACACATGGAGTCATTGCTGATTTCAGATGTATAATTTATTATGTTACATTATTGTTATTATTTTATTATTTATCATTGATATAGCACTTCATATGTAGTGCTTTGCAATCGTCATTTAATTCACCCTTAAAACAATCCCAGGAAGGAGATCACTATTATTCCCACTTTACAGATGAGAAACTGAGGCTGAGAGATGACTTGCCTAACACTACCCAGAATGTTTGTAGCTAAACAGGATTTGAACCCTGCTTTTCTGTATCCAACACTCTATTCACTAGTCTACACTGGCTCTCTAGCTATTATTTGCTCTGAATAACACATGACATAAGCCAGATTCTAACCCTCTGTTACACTTTAATGGCCTGATTTTTAAAGGTCCTATGATTATCCACAGGTTATCATTCATGTCAATGGAAATATTTTTAATGGCCTTTTAAAAATTGAACTCATAAATCTCTTGGACCCAAAATGCCAATGTTCCTAATCTGGATACTTCCAATGGGAATATGGCTCCCTACATTTTATCCATTTCTAAAATGGGTACCATACATTCCTACTTTACAGTAGGTGGTTGGTTTAACTAGTCAACATAGTGGGTGCAGCCACACAATGCACTTACTATGCCTTGGGCAGCCTTATCTCTGTTACATCCATGACTCCCAACTAACCAGCAAGCTTACATGGCTATGGCTCAGGGCAGAAAATAGTCCTATGTTTCTAGGTTTCCTTAAAATGAGCTATTATGCCCCACTGTCTACTGACAATCTGGGACAAAAAGTCACATAGCAGCATCACTTAGATATTTTGAGAAATGGGGACACAAGAAATAGAGCATCGACAACCACTGCCTTTAAACTTTTATCATAGCAGCTTAGTTAAAAAATAATAATTTTTTTTAAAAAAAAAATCAGTGGCAAATGGGGAAACCATGCCAACTTTCAGTTGCAATGATTTTTTTTAAATGCAGTGGATGGAAGAACATAACCTTTACTAGCATGATGGAGAAAAACCCAGGATAAACTAAAGAAAGGTGTGATGTTTTGTGGCTGGAGCTTAATAGGATACTTTAGATGAGATGGACCCACCACGACCACAGTCTGATCTGGGCCTTGGTGGGACCTGTCACTCTGGGTTGAACCCAGCTGGGCCACCAAAGAAGCGTTACGGCAGCCTGGGCCGGGGAGTGGGCAGGTCTGGGCGACCCACGGGCATGTGTCTGCACATCCCTGCCTCTGCGCAGCATGCAGCACACTCCTCCCCCCACAGCTGAGTGTGGGCTGATGACGGCCACCATGGTGCCTGGCCCTTGCTGCCATTCTGGCCCAGGTTGAATGAAGCGGGCTGACAGATGTGATAACCTGCTTTACTCTGGGTCCTCTGCCTGGCTCCTGACCATGATGGAGCTTAGCCTGGCTGTCACTCGGGGATTTCTCCAAGTGACAGCCTGGGCTAAACACCACCACGGTCAGGAGCCAGACTGTGGAAAGACTAAAGCGGATCGATGCGTGCCAGCGCCTTATTTGAAAACACCCATAGTGCCTCTTGGTACCTCTTGCAGGTACCATCTGCACATCCATACAGCAAGGGTGTATAGAGAGGCATTCTTGGTGGCTGCCCCAGTATTGTGCAACTCCATTTCCCTGGAGGCTCATCAGAATCTGAGCGTGAGCGTTTTCCAGAGGCAATGCAAGATGGCCACGTGTTTGGCAAGTGCGTTTGGGGTAGGTGTTTGTAGGGGATTTTTAAAATGTTTTATGTACTTTTAATCTTATTTGTTTTTAATGCTTTAACTTGCTCTGAGCCTTAGAGGAAGGTTGGGATATAAATTTAAATAAATAGTGGCTACCCCTGTAATCAGTAGCATTTTTTTCTATCAGTATACACTTACTGCAGTGGGGTATAGTATATTTGTGGAATTGAAGCTTGTCTCGGTGATGGAAGCTGTATGCAGGACTTGACATCAATTAACGTTTTAGAATCCATTATGATGATGATGCAAACCCAAGCACTCGCTAGCATAATTGCAACATTTCATAAGTACAGATTTCATTCTTGTGGCTAACATTTAAAACAATCAAAAGTTAATTTACCCTAAATATATAACGACATGGGATGTTCCATGCGGCTATAAGTAATTGCAAATCAAGTTTTATATTTAGGAAAGTACAAGTAATACTATGTGGGAAATATCATAATCTTGCAGCTTTGGTCACTCTGATATTTATTGTATTAACAAAATCACTATACATTTTCAGTGATATTGTCCAAAGGTGTGTGCCGTATTAAATCAGATCTACTACACAAAAATGATGCCTTTGATCTAGTTAAAATAAAATACACATAAAAATGCTATCATCTGCTACTCCATGCTTCCTGGGCTGGTAAACATCCACTGCAACTTCTACTAGGAACTAATAGATCAACCCAGGATTTTGGATAACTCCCACAGATAAGAGAGAATTTCCTTTGCAAAAGCCAAGCTAGGTGATGATGGGGATCAACTGAAAAGGTCAGAAAGGTTTCTCTTTCTGAACTTCTTCAGTTCTCCTGTGACTCGGGGTTTATTCACACAAAATCTTTCCCTACTTGTTCCTTAATCCGTGTTTGCTTTGCCTAGTATGAATACATAAGCACAACTGGTGATTCCCCTATATTTTCCTTCCCCCTGCTTCTCTGTACTTCACTGTGGAAAGGGCATGGAGGAATGCTCTTATTATCTTCCTGCAGGTTGAGTTCTGGAAGGAGTCTCTGCTCCAGGACTCTCTGGCCACACCTCTATGGTCATTTTGAAGTAGAACGTGATAACCAGGAATTTCTCTCATTTAGGCAAATGGACTTGTGGTAGTTCTAAATCACTCCCCTTTACAGGAGTGGCTGATTTAATGTATGCAAAACTAAAGAATTTAGTTACCCCCTAGACAACCACAATCCTCCCCTGATCCTAGAAACTCCCTCACAGCATTTCTTCAGTCACAGGTGTAAGCTCTTCTTTTCTTTGCTTGTATAGAGAAGTTCACCTGCAGGCATTTTCTGGCACCAAGTATTACCCACACAGGAGTGGCACAAGGAATTTTGCTACCCTAGGCAAAAGAAATATTGCCACCGTGCCAGTGGAGATGCTTCCGCAAAGAGCACGCAACCTGCCACATGTTGGGCACCAAGGGGCTGTCTGCCCTGGCTCCCCCTGCCTCCCAGTCCATGACCCAGGGCACCCCCTTCAGCGTGCCTCTCTAGGTGGCTGCCTGGACTGCCTATATGGTAGGTCTGGACCTGATTATTCAAACCAGATCAAAACTAAATAGTCTGTGACTAATCTTACAAAATGAAATAATCAATTTGTTCTCGGGTCCTGGGCACCGTCCTCCTAATCTTGCTTTCTTCATCTTCTGGAGTGTTGGAGGATAAGCTCCTTTTTGTGGTTATTCTCTCCCTGTTGTCCTTATGCTTTATCCACCCAGGGATTCTGGGCTGGAAGGTGTTGACTTTCTCTTTACATCACCCTTCATTCCAGACAGGGCTCCCCAACTTGATTTGTGTCGAGAGCCGGAAAATTTGGTTTGGACCCAACCTTGGGCTGCATGTGGCCCCGCCTTAATTTGCATGATCCCACCCCCAGTTTGCATAGCTTGTGTGAAAGTTAAAAATGAATGTTAATTTGGTCCAATTTCAAACCTGCATACAAAGAAACAACAGATCAGATTACACTGGGAAGGGTCATCAGGGCTACTCCAAGACTGTACAAATAAATGATCAGTAATAATAAAATGCAATTCAATTTCTAATTAAGTTTATTTAACAAACAAGTCCTGTGCTCCAAAGAAGTTCCTCTGTGAGCCTGACTTAATTTAACTGTCCCAAGTCACATGGCAAAGGAAAGCTCACACACACACCTAGAAGACAGGGGGTAAACATGACAAATCAGTGCCCCAAGTCACGTAGCAAAGCAGAGCTGGCATCCCCTACCTCAACAAACCTAGAAGACAGGGTGAGCACACAGGAGCAAACCAGGATCACATAGCAGGGTGCACAGGCAGGGGCACGGGCAGACAGAAGCCAGTGCCCCAAGCCACATGTCAAAGCTAGCACTCCCCCGCCCCCAAAGGTGGCACACACATACACCCCAAAACATAAAGGACAGGATGTGCTGAGGTAAATCCACCAACCTCACCTCACCTCGCCCCCGCCGCCACTTAGCTAGGGCGAGACGAGCCCAGCAGCAGGAGGCGGCATGGCAGGCCACAGGAAAGGTCTGCAGACAGGGGGAGTTGGGCCGCAAGAAAGGTCCTTGTGGGCCGTACTTTGTGCAGCTCTGATTCCAGAGATCTAGGGTGAGTTGCTAGCAGACTGTGGCTAGTTTCCCTAGTGCCAGGTGTCTGATTGTGGAGTTCAACAATGTTCATATCTTCCCATTCAACAAAATGCAGGGCAACTCTCTAGTATGGATGAAGCCCAAGAATCAACACTTCTCCTATGTTCAAATAAAAGAAGGCCATGCACCTTATCCACTAGGCATTTCATGACAATGCATTGATCCCTCCCCCCGACACCCCCCCAAAGCAGTTGAATTGAATTACTAAGTGTTCTTAGCCAGGATTTTGTAGAAAGGTCTCATCTGAGACACTTTATTTTATCCTCCTTTAAATAAAGGGGCTAGAATAATAGCAACCAATTATTCTGTCACTTTAAAAGCTTCAGACACAGCACAGTCCCCATAAACGCTGTTGATTTATTATTTTGCTTTTCTATTTATAATACATTTTATTTTATTTTTATTTTTAAAATTTGATACCCTGCACCCATTCCGCCTCACACAAGTCAGGGCTGCTGTCATCTTTTGACAAAATAGGTTTTAAAGATGCTGCTGATATAATTTATAAGAGAGCGCAGATAGATTAGGGGGAAACATTTTTAAATGCTCAAATTAAATAGGCCAGAATGAGCCATGGAGTGTTCTGTACAGTAGCTGACTGCATTATCATATCCCGGCTGGACAAGCTGGAGCAGATAACAAAATGAATGTAGTTGGGAAAGATTTGATAATGGATCTATGTCCAATAAGCCATGTTACAGTGCATCTGGTATCTACTAATCTACTAGCAACTTTCAAATCCCTCCTGAAAACCCACCTCTTCTGTTAGACCTTCCCTAGCTTGTCATGAGTGATACTGCATCCTTTCCCCCTCACTCAGAACCTAATTCCCTGTAACTAAGTGAAGCACGTGAGCCTGCAACTTCTCAATCTCATGAGTGTACTCTTGTCTTTCCTGATGTTTACCTCTCCCTCGTATCCCCCTCCTTTGTCTCTCAGATTGTAAGCCCCTTAGGGTTAGGGAGCTGTCTCTGATTGTGGATTGTACAGTGCCAGGTACATTCGGAGGGGGGGAGACAGGAGGGAGCACTCTGGGACACATGCTCAGTCAGTAAGCACAAGGACTTTCTTTGTACACACTGCTGAGTTGCGCCATTTTAGAGAGAGATTGTGTCCTGGCTGTTTGTGTCTAGACTCAGTCTCTCTCTCTTGTGCTTGTGCTAGGGCTGTGCTGCTGAGACTTGGTTGCTTCCAGCTCAGGCTCCTGATTCCTCCTTGGTGGATGGTCCAGGTTCCTGCTGCCTTACGTGGTGGTGAGTAAATTGATTTGGGGGGGCGGGAAAGGGGGTTTCACTGGGAGACATGGGGGAGGG
>QEPC01002054.1:4972352-5000197 GCA_003113815.1 Sphenodon punctatus | reverse complement strand
CCGCGGCTGTGGAACTCCCTTCCGGAGGAAGCTCGCCTGGCCCCAAGCCTTTTAACATTTCGGCGGAACTGTAAGACCTGGCTGTTTGCCCAGGCCTTTGGGAGGGAGGGTGGGGAGGGAGGATTTTAGTCCCCCACCTATTTATTTATTTTACATGTCTAGCCCTGTTTTATATTTTATATTTAATAATTGATTGTTTTTAAAATGAATTTTAGTGTATTTGATTGTTTTTATTGTTGGAAGCCGCCCCAAGCTGCGTTGCAGGAGGGGCGGGGTACAAATCTGAAAAATAAATAAATAATAAATAATGCTGGTTTCCCCCCTCCTCCACCAGGCATGTGCAAAGGCCATGGCCATTTTCTGGGGCTCCACTGGCCATGGCTACTCTTGGTTAAAATTGGTCCTTTTGCTGTTTTACACATAAATTGTCTGCTTTCTGTTTTCTGGGTGGGGTACCTAGGGGCTTGGATGGAGGAAGAGTTTCTAATCCAACCTTTGCTGGAATGTTCCTTGCATTTTGAAATGGCCCTGTCCTTTGCAGTTTGGTGGGATGTTGTGAGTAGAGACAAAATGGCCTCTGCCTCTCTAGTAGAGAGGCCATTTTGTGAATTTGTGGGTGTACTGGTTATGACTACTCTTTTTAAAAATGGTCCCCCCTCTTCACTGTTTCACTGCTGCTGGAAAGTAGTTTTTTTTAAAGGCCTGTTTGCTTGGACAGGCATTTGGCTGTCAGAGATAGGGTGTAGCTACTAGGGATGCTGGTCTGGATGTGCCTGGTTTGGTGGCAATGCAGCCCTGAAACTGGCAAAAAAAATTTAAAAGGCCTGTTTGTTTGGACAGACGGTTGGCTGTCGGGGATAGGGTGTAGCTAATAGGGATGCACGTCTGGATGTGCCTAGTTTGGTAGCAATGCAGGCCTGAAACTGGCCAAATTTTTTTTAAAAGGCCTGTGTGCTTGTACATGCATTTGGCTGCCAGAGATAGGGTGTAGCTACTAGGGATGCTGGTCTCAATGGGCCTGGTTTGCTTGCAATACAGGCCTGTAACTTCTTTCCTTGTGAACAGAGGAGAAAGTAGATAGGAGCATGGCAGAAAAGAAGGCTGTAGACAACAAGGAGACCCCTTTCCCCTATCGAACCCATCTCTTCCCCTTCCTCTTCTCGTGCACCAAAACCAAACCCTTTCCCTCCTACTTCTCCTCCCTTTCATTCCTGTCCTGTCCTTCTCTTCCCTTTCATTCTCTTCTGATTCAGCTTGTCGCAGGACAGGTAGATAACTCAGTCCTCCCAGTTCTCCAAGCCAGATGGAAGGCTTGTCCCAAAGCCTACCCCTTCAGAAGACTACAGGTGGCCAAGGATGCCATGAAAATTGAGGATTTGAGGGTTCAGGATAAAGGTAGGCGATGGCAACGTGATCTATTTTTTTAACCTACTGTGGTTAATTTGGAACCGGTGGGAAAGAGAGAGTGGATGGGATCCCAGTAGGAGGGCTCTCCAGGGGCAGCTAGCCCCCAGGGTGTTTGGGGTGCTGACCCCCCAAGCACCGAGGGCTGCCATCACCACCGACCCGTTTGTTTAAAAAAACAAAAGCGCACCGCCACCGCTGCTTCTCACAGCACCGCAGCAGCCTCTGCCTTTGCTTCAGAGCGGAGGCTGCTGCGGCGCTGTCAGTTCACTTACTTGAAGGGTCAAAAAAGCTAAGCCCAACCACGTTTTCCAATGGAAAATGCGATTTGGGCAGTTGAGCGCTCAGCCCGGCTGAGCTCCTCCATCCACACAGCACGTATAAGATGTGCTGTGGAGGGAGGAGCTAGGGTCTTCCGTTGTGCTCATTGGGTGCAAGGAAAGCTCTCAGCAGGGCGCTTGTTGAAAGCGTCCTGGTGAGATGCCTTGGGCCGGGTGCCT
This sequence comes from Sphenodon punctatus, assembly GCA_003113815.1. Classification (NCBI taxonomy): domain Eukaryota; kingdom Metazoa; phylum Chordata; class Lepidosauria; order Sphenodontia; family Sphenodontidae; genus Sphenodon; species Sphenodon punctatus. Next base: position 4,998,293 of record QEPC01002054.1, on the reverse strand, counting down.
GAGGCAGGGAGCAGCGCGCATGTGCGCTTGTCCCTGCCTCATGCTGAAAGAAAGACAGGGCTGCCGGTGGCGCCCTGTCAACTGCCCACCATCAGGTCAGGCCAGGCCAACTGCTTCCTTGCCGCTCCCCCCCAATCTGCCGCTCAGAGCGGCGGGGGAGCGGCAAGGCAGGGAGTCAGGGAACGTTGTGTGTTTTTTAATTTTATTTTATTTTAAATTGTCCGTGAGTCCTGCCTCCGCGGAGGAGAGCAGGACACATGGGCAATTTAAAATTTAAAAAACCCTAAGTCACCCCTGCCTGCAGCGCAGCCCGGACGAAGACCGCTAGAGCCAGCACTGAGGTAAGAATCCTGTCCTCCTCCTCCCAGGCTGTTCCCCACCCCCCAGGCTGTTTCCCACCCCACACACCCCCACCCCTAGGCTGGCAATGCTTCACACAGCAGCGTTCCCAGCATTAACTAATGTAATGTCCATCCAATGTTAACCCTGGGAACTCCTTGCTGCTGGGTTAACCCTCGGAACTCCTTGCTGCTGGGTTATGCCATGCCACTGGCCTACCGTTGCCCTGACTCTGCCCACCGGCCAACCAGCAGCAAAGCCACCGGTGGCAGGTTCAACCTACCCACTGCCCCACCAGCCTCCAAACCCACCAGCTGCCCCTGTTAAAATACTAATAAGAATTAAGAACGAAGAAACAAGTTTGTAAAAGAAATTGGAATATCGACATAGAGAAACAGTGTTCCTTACTTTATTTCCCTCCTTGGTGGTTTGTGCTTTTTCCTAGAGTTGATGCAGTCAGGTCTATGCCTAAAAAGGATGGACTTTAAGAACATAAAGTACCATACTGGGTCAGACCAGTGGTCAATCCAGCGCAGCGTCCTGCCTCCAACAATGGCCACCTTTGCATGCTTCAGAGAAGTACACAAGAGGTCATAACCAGGGTCCCTAGTTTTCTCTTTGTGATGAAAAACTAGAGATTTTCTTTTTCCCAGAGAAAACCAGAGATTTTGCTTTTTTCCAGAGAATTTTGCAGAAAATGGCAAAAACATACAGGTTTGGGGGGAGGAAACAGTGAGCACGGGGCAGCAAGGATAAAATGTGTGCTGTGGAAGGGCAGGGGTTCTGCCTTTGGAGGGGTGCCACAGACCTCCTGTGGTTTGAAGGGGAACTATGAATTGGGGCTGTCAGGTCTTCTGGACCTTGGGAAGAGGAGACAGGAGGTGGGCCTAATTGGACCCATAACAGCTTCCCCAAGTGCCAGCCAAATGCAGATATGACTAAAACAGGATTTGAAGACTGGTCTCAGTCCAAACCATTATCCACTAGCCTACACTGGCTCTAGTTTACTCTTGAGGTTCTATATGGTCCGCCTTTCTGGTTGGCAGAGCGGTCTGGGACTAGGCTGGGAGGAGGAGGCAGCGAGTGCAGGGCAGTGGAAGGGAAGCAACCTAAAAGCATGTGCTGTGGGGGTGGGGAGAGGCTCTGCATTTGGAGGGGAGCCACGAACCTCGAATTTTGGGGGGAGGCTGTTGATGGGACAGTTAGCTGCAAAATTGAATAAAAATGAAAATATTACAATAAAATGTGGTGTTCTAACTCATACCTATATATATTGTGGTAAGGGAAAATCAACTAGAATTTACATTTAATCACAGAAAAACAGATTTTGTTTTTTTTATCAGAGAATTTTCAATTTTTTGTCATGGAAAACTAGGAACCTTGGTCATAACAGAGTGAGCAATTCCCTGCTATATTTACTCCCGTCTTCCAACCCAAGGTTACATCCCCTGACCAATTTCACTCATAGCCATTTATGGACCTGTCCTCTAAGAACTTATCTAACCACTTTTTAAAAGCCCAATATGCTCTCCATTATACCTACTGGCCACAACCAGCATCCTGGAGCCACAGCCAGCACCCTTTTAGAAAGCATTATATGATAAGGTCCCATAGATGCAGAAATTAAAAGACAAAGGAGTCCAAGATCACTGACAGTTTTTAAAAGGTAATATTGGAAGCACAAAAACAAGGTATCTAAATGCAAAGGGAGTTGTGTGACTGCACGAGGAGCTTTTCAGTGATCTGAAAATTAAAACATGCAGGTAGGAACCAAATCAGAAAAGCAAAGTCCCCAAATGATATACAATTACCAGGCAGCACTATCTAGACCAGATGGGATTTGTCCACAATCCTTCTGTGCCCTTATGTCAGGATGTGTCTTCCTAGACACTTTTCAGCCTGGGGGATGTACACACTCAGTTCCTTTAAACCACGTAGTCTTCCCATGTGGTCATGACAGTTTGGAAGATATACAGAAAGAGTGCTAGCCTTTATGGTGTTTATGCCTCCCAGTGGGTGATACCAAAAGTGGCAGCACCACCACAGCAATCCGGTCTGGATCGGGAAAGGAAGCTGTGGCAAACAGAGTCAGGATCAAGTTCAGCCATGGAACAAATGTTCACGCAGTCTGGCCGTGATCACTGCCGGGGAGGGCCGGGAGCTCTGGCCAGCTCTGCTCCCACACTGCGCCCCGCCTCCCACCATGACGGGCAGCCATGGTGCACCCGATCCAGGCCAGGCCCAATCGGGCAGATGGTAGCCTGGACTGTGACCCCAGAGGTCTCCAGGATCACAGCTCAGGCTCACCAATAACATGCCTGGGAGCAATCGTGGGCAACATCTGGTGGTGCAAAAACTAACATGATGGTGGCCTGCCAGTCACACCAGGCCTAAACGGGCCACTGTCATGTTTGTTAACACCCAGTTTCCACACCGTTGAATAAAGCTCATGCCCAGACTCTTGTCAGCATGGAGTGAAGAGATATAGGCCCTTTCCAAATGGGCCTGGGAGGAGCCACAGTGCGGGGGGGATGGGTGTGCCCCATGGCAGGTGTGCGGCGTGTGGGAAGCCTGTCACACAGACACACACCCATTTCCACTCATCTCCACACATGGAGGCATTCCCGTTTTGTTCAATGCATCTGTTTATGGGGGGGGGGGAGCATGGGAACGCACATACCCCCCGTCCCCACCCACACCGGCACTCACATGGATGCCCCCTCTCACCCACCCAGTCGCCCATATGGGTTTTTACCCCTGCTTCTTGCAGGGTCGCAACCATAAAATCACTAAAGGGAAGCCAGGAAGGCAGAAGATTTGTGCAGGGTTTCTACAGGAGTGGGGAGCTCTGTCAAGCTAGTTTGTATGTAACTGCCAGAGCTGCATTTCCCCGTTTCTGTACAGGGCTAATCTAGCCCTCTCCCCTAGAGGAGCCTTGCTAGGCTAGCTGTTTACACTCCACAGGGGAGGGGGAAGAGGAGGGCCCAGGAGGGGACATTTGCGCTCCAGGAACCACTTGATCCAGGAAAAGGTTTCACAAGCATTCCTAGAATTCCCTACTGCCATTGCTTCCACGTATGCACAAGCACTACACAAGGACAAGGGAGGTCCGGTACGGGAAGGGTTAACAGGGGCTGACAAGGACATGGGAAAACGGAGGACACAACAGGACAATACTATAGCTCTAAGATCAATTAAATCACACAAAGTCACACTTAGCTTTCCAGGTAGCCAGCTTCTTACGCTCTGATTACTGGCACCACCATCCAGGAAGTGCCGGCGTTTTATAGTCCAAGCCCCGCCTGCCTGCATGCCTGCAGGCATGCAGAGCAGCACTCTGGAGGGCGGGGCAGCCTCTCACATTGGGAGAGGGAGTGTTCTGTCGCTGGTGCCATGTTGTCCTGGCAACCAGCTGCGGTGTTGTGGAGGGTGTTGCCGGGGTCATGGCGGGGGGCAGGGAAACTCCATCCTGTGCCGGAGTAGTGGGGTCCAGTATGCTGGAATCCTGCCACAGGCGGCGGCAGCGGCTGACAATACACACACACCCCGAGGGCCCTGGCCAAAGCGTCCAATGGGGCCCGGTTTCTCTGGGTGCCGGAGATGAAAGAGGTGAATGAGACAGGGGGCTGAAACACAGGTTCCCAGGACCATTCATCTGGGCTAAACCCCAGCCAGTTGATGAGGTAATACAACCTCCCATGGTAAAGTTTCGCATCCAAAAGTCCAGTCTGAGGGATTTGGAGGGATGCGGGGGATCGCGGGAGAGAGAGAGGAGTCATTGCTTTCTTCAAGAGGGAGACATGGAAGGTTGGGTGAATATGACAACGCCTTGGTAGTTGAACCGTGTAGGTAACATCATTAACTTGCCTGTGGATTGGAAAGGGCCCAAAGTATCTATTGTCTAGTTTTGCGGAAGGGCAAGCTGATGCATAGTGTCTGCGATCTGTCCACACAAGATTGCCTGGCTGCAATGGTGGGCACTGGTGACAATGAGAATCAGCATTCGCTTTATAGTATTGTCGTGACTTTACCAAGGTTGCCTTTGCCAGGGCGTGTATTTGTAGAATTTCCTTTGCAAGTGCCCCGGCCACCAGGACTTGGAGTGGGTGTAGTTCATGGGAGCCCATTTGAGGGTGATAGTCATAAGTTACAAAAAACGGGGAATCTCCTATGGATGCGTTAGGTGCATTATTATATGCAAACTCCGCCATGGGCAACCAAGAGTACCAGTCATCCTGTAAATAGCTCGTATAGCAACGTAGGTACTGTTCAAGATTTTGGTTGACCTGCTCCACTTGTCCATTTGCCTGTGGGTGGTATGTGGTAGTTGGTCTCAGGTCCACTCGTAATGCCTTGAACAAGGCTGTCCAGAAGTGGGAGGGGAATTGCATTCCTCGATCACTGACAATTTCAGACAGACAGCTGTGTAACTTCACTACGTGCCAGAGAAAAAGTAGGGCTGTTCGCTGTGCTGAGGGAAGTCCCTTGCATGACACAAAATGTGCCAGTTTAGTAAAATGGTCCACTATAACAAAGACTGTGTCATATTTCCGGGAGGAGGGTAGCTCAATGATAAAATCAAGGCTTCATGTCGCCAGGGTCCCTGTGGAATAGGTCGTAGTAGTAAGAGGCCTATAGGTGCTCTTGGGGGCACTTTCATGCGAGCGCACGTGGAGCAATTGTTCATGTGCTGCTGGACATCGGGGTTGATGGTGGCCCACCAAAAGGTCCGTTGTATAAGTTTTGGGGTGCGATCTATACCGGGGTGACCTGCCAATGGGGCATCGTGATGGGCCCATAAAATATGGGGATGGCAGGATGGGGGTACCACGATTTGGTGATGCCTTTTGATTAGACCGTCCTCGACCATATAGGTAGGGTCTTCCATACTGGGAGGTTCTTGAGCGGTGGCTCGCTGAAGTTGGTCCAGGGAAAGGTAGGTGGCAGCAAACACCTTGTGGTCCAAGATAGGGCCCTGTAAGGGCTGGTCTATTTCCTGTCCTTTGTTATAATGAGAGAGTGTGTCTGCCAAGATGTTCTGTGTGCCGCGGCGGTACTGTATGCTAAAACTGAAGTGTGCAAAGAAGAGAGCCCATCGTGCATGTTGCATGTTCGTGATCTGGGCGGACTGCAGGAAGTAGAGTTGGGACCCCGGGGCAATTACCGGATACCGGATTTACCGGTTTCCGGTTTCCCAAAAAACGGATTCTCTGATTAAATCCGGTATACCGGTACCGGATTTATTCCATTGATTTCAATGGGGCACTGAAATCAATGGAATAAAAATTCCTACCCCCTACCCCTCCCAGGCTGTGCTGGTGGAAGGGGGGACACCCCCCCACCCACCCTGCCCCAGCCTGGATTTAAAAAAAAAAAATCCCATCCATTGCCGGGCAAGTTCAACCAGAGCCCCCCCCCAGCACCAGCGGCCGCGGCGTCCCAGCAGCAGCCGGTAAGTATAGACCTGATCCCTGGGGGGGGGTTAACACCCCCCCACCCCCCCAGGGATCACCCTACTACAAGTTCCCACTGGCTCCAGTACCTTCAGTTCAGCTCCAGGTGCGGCGGCGGCGGGCGGTTCGGTGGCCTCAGCGCCGGTTGTGGCTGCCGGCTTCAGAGACGCTGTAGGCTTTCCGGGGAACTTCCGGGTTTTTTTTTTAAATCCAGGCTGGGCAGGGTGGGTGGGGGGGTGTCCCCCCTTCCACCCACGCAGCCTGGACTCGGGGAGGTTTTTTTGGTGGGTTTTTAAAAACTTTTTACATTGCAGCCATTCATTTAAATGGCTGCAATGTAAAAAAAAAATCCGGTACCCGGAATCCGGGAACCGGACCAGATTTACCGGGTTGAATTCGATAATGCCGGTAAGCCCAGTACCGGCATTATCGGATACCGGAAATGCTGGTGATCCCGCCGCTAGCAGGAAGGTCAATTTTTGTGGTCGGTGGTGATGGTAACAGGATGTTTAGCCCCTTCCAAATAGTGCCGTCAAGTCTTAAATGCTGCCTTAATGGCTAGTAGCTCTCGGTTGAAGATGGCGTAGTTCCGTTCGGCCGGCATGAGTTGCCGGGAATAATATGCACAAGGCAGTGGCCGTTGTTCCCCCTCTGTTTGTTGTAGGAGGACTGCTCCAATGGCGGTGCTGGAGGCATCTGTTTCTACAAAAAAAGGGTTTCTGAAAGTTCGGGTGTTGTAGTAACGGGACCATCATGAAGACCTTCTTTAGGTAGGAGAAACTATATTGCTGGGCCTGCCCCCAGATGTATGGGAAATTCTTCTTGAGGAGTTGGGTTAATGGGGAAGTAATTTCAGCATAGTTGGGGACGTAATGTCTGTAGTAATTAATCGGGTGCAGGTGAATCCCCGGGGCACCCTTTCTGATTCAGTTCAGGTGGGTGTGGGAGTGAGACAGGGGTGTTTATTGACCCCTGCCCTTTTCAATCTATATCTGAATGACTCTGTTTGTTTCATGAAAGCAACTGATGCACATGCTCCAAGGATTGGTGATCGTCGAGTGCCGCTGTTATTATATGCGGACGATACGGTTTTGATCTCCCAGACCCCGGTTGGCCTGAGGCGAGCAATGGTAATCTTTGGAGATTATTGCCAGGCAGAGAGGTTGGCTATTAACTTTGCCAAGACTAAGGTGCTGATCATTGGGGCTAGAGGTGCACAGAAATTACACCACTGGGCAATCAGGGATAATTCCATCGAGCAGGTTTATACATTTATTTATCTGGGGGTGATTTTTCTGCTCGTTGTGGGTGGAAGGCCCATTTTAAGGCTGTTCAAGATCTTGTGGGTAGATCTACGGCAGCAATCATTAAGTTCTTTTTTGGACGGGGGGGAAAGTTGGTTCTACCAGCCCTACGTCTTTTTAGGGCAAGGGTGGTAGGCCAACTATTATATGTTTTTCCGGTGTGGGGATTGGCGTACCTCTCCAAATTGGAATGCCTCCAGAATAAGTTCTTACGGGCAATCCTGGGGGCCCCAACGGGGACACCCCAGGTGATTTTAAGAACAGAAGCCCTTTGCCTCCCCCTTAGAACTCATGTCCTACAGGCACTGCTTATCTATTGGGTTAGGGTGGTTCTTTTTCCTCCCTCCCCTAAAAGCACGTTATTGACTTTGGCTATTTCATCTGGCCTTGGGGATAACTGGAAGGATATGGTGAAGCAGGAAATCCTCAAGTTGGGACTCCCATCAGAGTATTTGGGGTATCTTGGGTTGGAGGCCACCAAGGATTTAATCAAAAGACGGCTGCGGGACCAGACCCTCCAAACACAGGACGCACTTATGGCCATGCAGAGGGTGGTGCCAGATTTTATACCATACAATTCACTTGTATCTGGCCCTTATTATCTTTTTGCATGGCAGGATGCCAACAAACGTGTAGCCTTCTTTAAAATGAGGGCGAACGTTTTCCCATTGGCGATCCTGGAGGGCTGTTGTGCAGGCACCCCATATAACCAGCGGTTGTGCCCCTTGTGCCATTTGCGGGAGGGGGACACGCCTGATCATATTATTTATTGTTGCCCCTTATTTGCTGGGCCTAGGCATAGGTACCTGGGGAGCCTCCTCCTGAGCGATGGGGCCCCGGGTTGTAGTTTGCGGAGATTTCTGAACCCTACTGATTCTGAAACAGCTAGGGCAGTGGCTAACAACTGTTGGGCGGTAATGCAGATTAGACAGCATGTGCTGCCCCCCCCCTTGCTTATTATGATGAGTGAAGGGCCCTAGGGGGCCTATGTTGGTTTTGATGTATGTTGATAGGAAGATTGTTATTTATTTAATTTGTTATTTAATCCGTTTATTTTAAGCTGTTTGACTTCCCTGGGACATTGTATATGTCTTTTGCCCGGGGGTGTCTGTTTTCTTGTATTTGTTATGGCTTTTAGCTAAACAATAAACTTATTGAGTGGTAGTAATTAATGCTTCCAAGAAAACTTTGGAGCGGCTTGACTGCCTTGGGTGGAGGTCACTGGTGAATGGCGTTGATCTTACGCTTGTCCATTTCAATGCCTGCAGGAGAAATGACAAATCCAAAGAATTCCACGGTATGGATATGGAAGGCACATTTTTCTCGTTTGCAGTAGAGTTTGTGTAGCCTTAATCGTTGGAGTACTTGATGAACATGTTGGATGTGCTGGTCCCGGGATGTAGAGTAAATCAGGATGTCGTCTAAGTATGCAGTGACGAAGGTGTCCAGAATATCACAAAATATATCATTGATAAAGTTCTGGAAGGTGGCCGGAGCATTGGCCAAGCTGAACGGCATTACTAGGTACTCAAAATGTCCGTACCAGGTGCGGAACACCGTCTTCCACTCATCGCCTTGTCGAACTCTCACTAGGTTGTAAGCCCCACGAAGGTCCAACTTAGTAAAGATGCGTGCTCCTTGAAGCCTGTTCAGGAGTTCCAGAATTAGTGGGAGTGGGTATCAGTTTTTTATGGTAACCTTGTTTAAGCCATGATAATCTATACAGGGCCTTGGGCCACCGTCTTTTGGAGGAACGAAGAAGATAGGGGCCCACGTGGGGGAATTAGAGTGATTAATTAAACCGTTGCGCAGACTTTCTTCAATGTAGGTGCAGAGTACCTCCAGCTCGGGTGCGGAGAGGGTGTAGATTAGTTCAAATGGAGGTTACTGGCTGGCTACAAGGTCAATGGGGCAGTCATAGGGCCAATGTGGGGGTAATTCGGCGTCTTGTTGTTTGCTAAAGACATCTGCATAGTCCTGATACTGGGAGGGCAGCTCCAGGGTTTCTGTTAGCTGGCTTCCGGCAAAGGTCAATGCTCGGCTGCGCAGGGGTGTGGGCATCAGACAGTGTTGCGAGCAATGAGGGGATCCAAACCTGATTTGCTGACGCCCCCAGGTTATCTGTGGTTTGTGTCGTACTAACCATGGCAGTCCTAACACCACAAGGAATAACGGTGTACAGACGACATCAAAGCTCAGTTGTTCCCGATGTGCTCCAACGGCACAGGGTAGGGGGAAGGTTTGTAAGGTAATGGGACCAGAGACTATAGGAGAGCCGTCTATGGTGTGCACTGGTTCTGGGTGCTCTTTCGTGCAAATTTGGATGGCCCGGGCCCTGATCAGGCTGGCGTCGATGAAGTTGCTAGAAGTGCCCAAATCAATCAGGGACCAGACGACAAATGATCTCCGGGGATCAATAGTAGGGGTACTCGTAAGTGGGGTTGTTTGACCCCGTGGGCAGAGGAGTTCTGGTTTATGATCGAGATGGCCCCTGTCCATCCCAACCCCGCACGTTTCCCGACTGCTGGCAGTTGGGGGGTAGAGCAGGGCAGTCCTGGATAAAATGGGCCAGGTCTCCACAGTAGAAACATGCTCTGGAGATGGTCTCTTTCATCTGGCGTAAGAGGCCCCTGAGCGGCACCCAGTTGCATAGTCTCGGGATCCGGGAGTTTTTGGGTTTCGCTAGTCGGGAGGCTGAGGGTGGCTACTTGGGGCGTGGGGAGTCTTGTTTCTTGCCATCGTTCCCGCCGCCGCTCTGCCAGGCAATCATCAATTTGAAGGGTCAGGGTTGCTAGTTCTGCCCAGGTCTCAGGGAAGGCGGTGTAGGCCAGCTGGTCTTTCAGTTCCTTGGCTATGCCTCGCTGAAACATCACCTGTAGGACATCCTCAGGCCATTGAAGTTCCAGGGCGAGCTGTTGGAACTGTGTGATGTACTCCAAGAGTGTTCCTCGCCCTTGTTTAAGGGAGAGGATTGAGGTCTGCGTGTCTCGTACTCAGTGGGGGTGGTCAAACAAGAAGGTAAACTCTCGGATGAAGTCCTTGTATTCCGTGAGTCATTGTTGCTACTTAGCAAGTTCGTGGCCCACTCTAGGGCTACTCCCCCTAGATTGCCTACTATGAAGGCTACCTTAAGCTCATTTGTAGCATAGGTGGTGGGTTGAACTTTAAACGTAAGCTTGCACAAGGTCAAAAATCCTCGAAAGGTCCTTCGATCTCCCAGAAATTTATCAATGCGAGGCCCCCAGGGTTCCCGGGCCGCCATTGCCTCAGCCACCCCGGGAGGCAGAGGGGATGCCTCGGGTACCACAGGAGCGGCTGCTATTACCGGTGCTGCAGCGGGGGCTGAATTGGCCTGTAGTTGGGTTACAGAGGCTGCTAGCCCGGTATGCTGGGTTTGGAGATCTTTTTATGTCCATTGCTAACGCCTGTACAGCTCGCACCAGGTTCCCTATTTCCTGGGCGATGTCCATAATGCAGAACCCTAAGTTTAATGAGTGAGGCCGGGGTTTGAGGCCAGTAATTCTGTCAGTGGGGTAGGGGAACTGGGAAGATAGGGGAGACCCCTTCTGCTCAGTCACGAGGAACAATCGCACACTCTGCAGCAGAGGTCCTGGGAGAGAATGCCCGTTAGGATAGAATGGTGGCCCTACACCCAGATAAGGGTAGCGGCCTCTATCATCATTGGGCGCAGAGTTATGAAAGGGTGGCATAACCCACTCACTCACCCACGCACCCAGGAGGGGGTTCAGGGAAGAAGGTGAGGTGGCGCAACAGGGGATGAGGGGACCAGGAGCTAGGAAAGAGATGCGGCAAAAGGAGCTTTCACACTCCACGGGGGAGGGGGAAGAGGAGGGCCCAGGAGGGGACACTTGTGCTCTGGGAAACACTTGATCCAGGAAAAGGGGGTTAGGTTTCCCAAGTGTTCCTAGAATTCCCTACTGCCAATCACTTCCACGTATGCACAAGCACTACACAAGAACAAGGAAGGTCTGGGACGGGAAGGGTTAACAGGGGCTGACAAGGACATGGGAATACGGAGGACACAACAGCTCTAAAATCAATGAAATCACACAAAGTCACACTTAGCTTTCCAGGCGGCCAGCTTCTCATGCTCTGATTACCGGCATCGCCATCCAGGAAGTGCCAGCATTTTATAGTCCAAGCCCTGTGTGCCTGCAGGCATGCAGAGCGGCGCTCTGGAGGGTGGGGTAGCATCTCACGCTGGGAGAGGGAGTGTTCTGCCGCTGGTGCCGTGTTGTCCTGAGTTGTCCTGGCAATTGGCGGCGGTGTTGTGGAGGGGGGCAGGGAAACCCTGTCCTGTGCCAGGGTAGTGGGGTCCAGTATGCTGGAATCCTGCCGCGGAGACCCCCTAAGGGGTCGGCGGCAGTGACTGACAGGAGACATTGATCAGGTTCCCACAAGCATCTGATGCAGGAGTGGGAGAAGAGTGGCGCCACTGAGATAATCCATCAGTTACATGCCCCCTGGATCCTTACATGACAGACACATTCATAACCTGCTCCATGTGGGGTTCCAATCAGGCCATGTAACGGGCTTTCTCTAACTGGATCTCTGTGTTTCTCCTAACCATTCTCCCTCTGCTCTGAGCTTCCTAAACTGAAAGGGATGGACTCTGAGCCTTAATATCAGATTGGCAATGTCCAATGGCAAAGAACAGGTCTCTTTTCCCGAGTTAACTCTAATCATGTGGATTTCCCCAGACAGGCTATTACCCTTTTGCATACCCAATGACAGACACACGAATTCCATCATATTTCATGTTAGGGGTGTGCACCAGAGACCCATGCTGTTTTTCATTTTCATTATTAAAAACTGTCATTTTTGTTATTGTTATTAACAAAATATCATTTTTCATTATCAGTGTCATTATTGGTACCAGTATTGATTTCTTGTGACAATGAAGATTTTATTTTTGGTTATCATTTCTGTTGTGAGCTGCCACCAGTGGTAGAAGTGCTAGCAGACAACTGCCCCAGACTTCTCAGAACTCCTTCCTCCCTTTCTCATTATAATGCAGTAGTAAGTGTACAATGACAATATGAAAAATTACTAATAGGTATGTCTAACCAACACCTAATACAATGTCTAACCAACACCTAATACAATATATTCCTATCTAAGTATCTTTATCAATAAACATCTATCTATCTATCTATCTATCTATCTACATACACACACACATACAGGGGGAGAAAGACAGGGAAGGTAAAAGGTAAAATAAAGGTTATAAGGAAAGGTAAGGTATAACACTGAGGGCTGGGGAAGATTTTAGTGCAAGTACCAGAGTTCTATAAATGCAACCTGACACAACAAGAGCTAACACAGAACAAGAGTCAAACAGCCTGGCCCTGCAATATAAAGGGTTGCAGGTCCCTCTCTAGAGGCCCCAGATTTCCCCTCTCGTCCTTCTTTCCAAAGGCAGTATAAGACCTGGCTGTCCCGCCCGGCTATCGACAGGGGAAATAGTCAAGAGAAGGGGGTTGGGAGGTGGGGAGGTTTTTTGCTCTGCTTGGGGTTATCTATTAATTTTTAATTGTTAAATTTTATAGTGTTTTATCATTATGAATTCATATTTTTATATTGTTTTAAGCATGTTGTGAGCCACCCTGAGCTGCTGCAGCAGAAGGGGGGTGGCCAAGAAATCTAAAGATAAAATAAATAAATAAATAAATAAATAAATAAATGATTGGTTCTGGGAGGCAGGAGGCATTGAGCAATCGCAGGATGCCATTCAACTGTCTTGGACCTGCTTGCACTGTTCATTGGCCAGCGATTACATCAATCAGGCCCTTCCCCTCCCATCACAAGCCCAGTTCAAGAGTTCAACACTTTTTCCCTCCCAAATGGCTCCGAGATGTCTGCTCCCTTCTCGCCTCTCCACATTTTCCCTCCAAAATAACTGCCAGGCAATAACAAAATGAATAATGAAAAACAAAAGTTGTTATTGATTTCGTTATTATATTTGTTACTTTTAGGGAACACAGGAGCTAAAGTATGGTATAATTCTATCTCTAGCACCAGAGTGTAAACAGATCAACTCCATGCATTAAGGAGAACACTTCCCTTCCATTGCACAGCCAGATGCATTATGGGTATTTTCATATTCTTCTGAGGCACTAAATAATATTAGCCTCAATTATAACCAAGATACCAGACTAGGTGCTCCATTGGCCTGATTTGTTATGGCAAATCCTAGGTTCGTATGTTAATTTTAGTAATGTTCTGAAGTTTATAAAATCTGCATGAGTTAACAAGTGCTTTATGCATGTTTTATAGAAGGAACCATTAAAGCAGAACTACATGGTTTTACTTTTACATATCCACCCAAAGCGCACAGTGCATCTGGGGTCAGGCTAGTGGGCTGTTAGCTTCAAGTGAAAAAAGAAAGAAAGAAATTAGCTCCAAGATTACAGATTAATGCAAATTATTAATCAAGCAGAGGAAGTCTGTGTGTTATTTTGGCACATTTCCCATTCTCTCTCCCAAATGAGCCAAAAGTGCCAGACTCTGCTCTGCTGAGTACCAACATGGAAATCAGTAGGTTTAATGGCTTTAAATCCACTGGGTTGGTTTCATCACAGCACTGTTCCAGTTTTCTACTGGGGCAATGAAGTTACACCAGTATAAAACTATAGTAGCGGCAATGAATCGCTTACTGTAAAGCATTGTGCCACATCCTCATCTGTATGAGTAAATTGGTGTCGCTTCTTCTCAGTAGCCACTAGCTTGCACTGCATTAAATATTCAGGTGAATAAATAGTTCCCTCTTGCTATGAGATTTTTACAATGTCACAATTTCCTCTAATGTTAATAAGACTTATTCATGTGCAGTAAGAGAAGCAACTCACGCACCAGAGCTATGCTAGTGAGCTTTCTTCATAAAGAAACTGCCTGTATCAGTGAGTTAATGGACCAAGTACAGTCCCAGCAAAACTCCATTGACTTCAGTGATGAATTTATCCCATTATGCCTAAGTGTTATTGACTGCACATGTACTTGCTTGACTATTATATGGCTCAAGTAGATTGGTGAGCACGATTATATAAAGTGCATGCACAGAAGACCATGACGGAGCCCAGAGTGTGGCTCATCATGACTGACTGAGGGTGAAAATGGAAAAAACGGAAAGTGCAACAATGAATTGGTCTAATCAAGATTTTCTTTCTTTCTTTCTTTTTTTCTTTCTTTCTTTCAAATAGCTAAATTCCTAAAACCAGGGTAAGGCTTTAAATTAATCCAAACAGAAAATGAAATACTTTCCCCCATAATCCTCAAGGTAAGGGTTAGAAAATGAGGGGGGGAAATATACTAAAAAGTGACATGCATTGTAAAGCACCTGCAGTTTATAATGTTACATCAACAATTTTCAGACAGAAACTGCTGAAAAGCATCCTCTGAAAAATAAGGCTGAACTCTGTGAAAAGCTCCAATTTTACTGGCTATTTCTGCTTCTCATCTCTTCTTCAAAACAACTGATTATTAAAAACCGCCACTACAAAGGATTGCCCATTTTCCACCATACAGATTCCAAGGAGTTCTGTGTCTCTCTTTAAATAAACACTGCTTAGCATTTTTTTTCTTTCTCTATCAAATCCTCCTCCTCATCCAGTTCTGAACTTATTTCATGCTGTCAGGGTTGATTGCCTCTTGATTAGGGAGTGTGTTGGAACTAAAACAAGCTAAACACAGCTGCTGCTTTGCAGAGCAGTTACAGTAAATCTTTGATCATGTCTATATGTGTCCATTTTTGTGCATGGTTGTTTTCCTCAGATTTCATTTACAGTGGATCATGAATAACCATATTTTCCAATATAATAGACTTCCTGATGTCAGATTACGGCTGAAATATACATCGTTTTTCACCTGTAGCTTTCATCCAAGAGTGTAACAAGGGTTTAAGGTAAGGGGGTGGCCTACTCACTGGATGGCCCATTCCTTAACTTCTGGCCAGGCTGTCCCTAAACCCTCACATTCTCTCTCTTTTGCCCCCACGTTCTGCCACAAATCCTTCTTTCCCTTTCCTCCTCCCCCCCCCCCCCCCCTGCATAGCACTTTGCATTTTCTCTTCACCCCTTTCCCAGTCCCCTGGGACATGAGGGCTTGTGTTTGTCATCTGGCTGATCTCTTTACCGTTAGTCAGCTTGATGTTAACTGGTGCCCTGGATGAGACTTCTCTTCCTCCATCCTAGGCTACTCTGTTGCTTCCTGTTGCCACTTCACTCCTCTGCTACAGCCACCTCATCTGCCTTGCAGTGTTGCTGCTCCTCTATGCTTTTGCCACCACCTCCTGAACTGCTGCTGCTTTGTTGCCACTTTCTTTCAGAACTGATGGACAGGATAGCAGAACTGGGGGAAAAAATGAGGAAATGGTACAATCTTTGAACTCTGATTAGCAGTGGCTGGTGGCTGCATCATGAGATAGTCACCACTTTCGAACCTCCTCCCCATGCCCCACTTATCTGGCCTGGGAATAAAGTCAGAAATTTCAGTAACAACAATAAACATTCAGCGAAGGATTTCACCTCCTGACAAAGTCTTCTCACTGGCTTTATGCTCATTCCTTCACACTATGGAGAAATCTTATCCTTCTCCCCATCACACTGTAATTAATTCAAATGAAGTCATTAGTAATTGCTCGATCGGTGGCGCTATTGGAGGGAAAGCCGTGGGTGCGGGCTGGTGCGCCATAAGCCGGCTGCCCTGAGTCAACTTTCCAGGCTGCCCTGAGTCAACTTTCCAGGGAGAGCAGTGTGAACATAGCCTAGACAGCTGGGACTGAGTGAGGAGGAGGCTGTCAGCTGTAGCGGGGGCGTGGCCGGAGGTACCTGATCCCCATAAGACTCTGCACTGATTGAGGCGTGCGCGCCTCGGGCGTGTGCGCCTAAGGGCTGCGCGCGCAAGGGTGTGCCCTTGTGCGCGTGGCCTTAGGCGCTGGCCGGGAGTGCTGGGGTATTTTGAAGGCCCGACGGCTCAAGACATTAAGAGAAGGGGAAATATGGATCGTAAGAGGCAGCGTCGGTCGGAATCCCCGCTGCCAGTAGGAACCCCGCAACTTAAATACCGGAAAGCATGTCATCAGTCCCCCCACAATCCCCCTGTGGAGCTGAGAAATCGATTCCAGGTTTTGGAGAACTTGGAGGATGGGGATCCTGCTCTCCCTCAGTCTTCTAGGGAGCTTGATAAGCAGGTCTGTTTGGATGTTTTGACCGAACTTAGGGAGGGTATATCCCATACATTACTTGAGCAATCGGATGGGGAGGCATTGAAATATCAGTGTCACCTGATTGCTAAAACGATAGCTTTATTATTTGACAATATTGCTGATATTGGAACTTCATTGGTGGGGGTGAAAGGTCAGTTGCACACTTTGCTGGGAAAGATTGATCAATTCACGTTAAAAAACTGTGTCTCCAATAATGTGCAAACTGTCGATCCGGGATCCCAGGAACAGTCTCTAAGAAAGGCGAGGTCTCAGGCCTTTTTTAGGCAAAATTCCACTTATAACTTAATCCCCCCTTGTGAGATATCCGGCAATAGGGATATAAATCATAAGGCCATTTGGCTGAAAATCAGACCAGTGGAATGGGGGTATACCCCAAAGTGGGATACTGCTGAGCAAATTGCTAAGAATATTGTTGCACTAACGACAATTAGGAAGGATAAGATAAAGATAATCAATTGGGAATATTTGAGCTCTGAGAGATACTATAAATGCTTAAGGGTTCAATTCTCCTCCTCTTGGGTGGTTGATAAATTATTTCTAGCCAGAAAAAATCTAAGGCGGTTTGGGGTCTCAATAGATCGAGTTTTCAGGGTGGTGGAGGATGATAAGAACAAGGAAGAGGGGGTAGAATTAGATAATCCGAATTATGTTCCTATAATGAATCCACGATTCCGTGCAAAACCTAGTGTGGAAGATTGTGCATTGCCGCTAGTTGCAAATGATAACCAAGAACGAGAAGATATGGAAACAGAGGGTATAGGGCATGCTCCTGATAATATAGTAGTGGATTTGTTATTAAACAATCGAGAGAGTCCATCAGCAGCTGGTGCTGTGGATAGAGCTAATCCCTGTGATCCCCTTGTGGCGGAAATTCAGGGCTATTTAGGGAATGAGAGTATTGGGGTATTGGCCCCGCTCTCATTGCAATCTTTTGAGAACTTGTCCATTATCCAGCAGGACATTCTTATACAGAAAATAGATCGTATTAGGAAAGAACTGCCAATATTAAGTTTAGATTTTCAGGGAAATCAACAGCAAGAAACAGAGTGTGTCCAAATCCCAAAGTCTCCTCCCGGGGCATGGACGGCTGCCCGTTATTTAGAACAGAATGAGTTGGGACAGCCATCTCCCTTAAGGGTAGGTGTGCCCCAAGGTAAGAAGATTAGAAACTTGGTGCAAACCACAATAGAAGTATATAGGAAGCAAGGGCCTAATATAAGGGAGGAGGTTGGTGTGGACCAAATTTATGGAGGGGTGAATAGGGTTGATAGGGAAAAGGACCTTAAAGAGATGGACCCCAATGAAAAGATAGATTTAGTAGAGATCCAGGGGAAGGAACCTAGCGATTGATATAGTGAGGCTCCCCAGGGAAATTTATTCCCTGGTGAGCCAGGGGAGTCAATCTATAGGGGGGAGTATCCCTCTAATGCGCTTGGTTTAGTGGTTAATGCGGAGGTAGATAGGGGAAAATCTTTTAAGACAAAGCATTTCCTTTATGGTACGGAGGATTCTACCCTGCAGGTAAAATTTATGTCATGGAATATTGCAGGGTTAAGGAATAAATTAGAAGACCCAGAATGGGTTACTTTCCTTAAAAGTTTTGATGTAATATTACTTCAGGAAACTTGGTGTTCAAAGGAAGATAAGATCGCAATACCAGACTATTATGTGCATTCAAAACCTGGGCGTAAAGATCAACATAGAGGTCGGGTTTCGGGGGGCCTTGCTATATTGCTCACTGATAAGTATGGGTGCTGTGGCAAGGCCGTGCACCTGGATAGATCAGAGGCCCAGGCTATGGCTTGGGAAGTGCAACCTGGCCTTGTTATTTTATTCCTTAATGTATATCTGCCTCCGCGCTCTTCAGTGTACCATGATACAACTATTTGGAGTGCTTTGGATCTGATATTGGAACAATTAACGTCCCAATTTCCCTCTGCATTCTTTTTGATGGCAGGGGATTGGAACGCGAGATTGGGTGTTGAGAAGGTGAACATGGAAATTTTGCCAAGTACAGAGAAGGGAATAAGTGGAAGGAAGTCGCGGGATAGTGTATGTAATGAGTCAGGGAAATGCATGATCAATTTTTTGAGTGAGAATGGCTTGCTGGTATTGAATGGGAATGGGTTAGGGGACCCGGAAGGGGATTTTACCTTCATTAATAAAAATGGTAGGAGCACTATAGATTATATAGTGGTCTACCTGGCACAGTTAGAATATTTTTCCTCCTTTAGATTAGTACCCAGACCTGAGTCAGACCATCAAGCCCTGGTAGTAAACATAAATTTAAGGGGGGCTTCTACTTCCCAAGCATGTATGCTAGATACAGGAAGAGTTAGAGTGAGGTGGTCCAACTTAGTGTTGGCCAAGCTGCTAGAAATACTTTGGAGCCCTCGGCTGGTGCAGATGAAGGAGGAAATGACCAATATAAGTAATCTGGACATGGAACAATTGCATCTGTGCTATGATAGGATTGTATTTGTCTTAGAAAGGGAAGTTCTGTCCAAGGAGTGGAGGGATAGGACACCGTGTCTAAATAACTGGTATGATGGAGAATGTAAAAAATTAAAACGTTCTCTCCTTAGTTCTAGAGCTCAGTGGGTTTGGTATAGCTCGGAGCAGGCAAAAAAGGTCTTTTTGGATACCAGAAGGAGTTATAAAGCCCTGATTAAAAGTAAAAAAACACTGGCTTCAAATTATATGTGGGCCAGGATAAGGGTAGCAGCAGACCAGAAGGACTTGCGGTGCTTCTGGGCCCTGATAAATCAGGGCCTAAGACCTAGGTCCCAAAGTAAGGGGTCCCAGATAAGTACGGTGTGCTGGGAGAATTTCTTTGGGGCCTTATATGCAGGTGCCCCAGAGACAGATTTTCTAGCCCCAGTGCAGCAACATAGATCAATGAAGAAGAGCTTTGACCCCCAAGTAAAAGAGGAGGACCTGTTGATGGTGATTGGGTCACTGAAACAAGCAAAGGCTCCTGGTCAGGACTTTTTGATTGCAGAGGTACTGCAGGCAGCCCCCTCTTGGTGGCTACCTGCATTGACAAAGTTTTTTACGCAGATTAATGTACAAAAAAGTCCTCCGCGATCATGGGGGCAGAGTATTATAGTCCCCATATTTAAAAAAGGTGATCCATTGGACCCAGGCTGTTACCGCCCAATTAGCTTACTACCAGTTATGGGCAAAGTTTTTGCTAAACTTCTATTAAGACAATTAGAGGAATGGGTAGAAAGAAATCACCTTATACCACGAGAGCAGTTTGGTTTCCAGAAACAGTGTTCTACGTTAGATAACTGTTTTGTCCTCTCCCATATTCTGGATAAATATGTTCGAATTAGAACAGGGAACTTCTTTCTGGCTTTCATAGACTTCCAGAAGGCCTTTGATTCAGTCCCTAGGCAGAAGCTGTGGTTGAAATTATTTCATCTTGGGATAGATAAGGACCTTCTGGATTTGATAATTGCTTTACATTCAGAGAACACTGCCAGGATTAGAGTGGGACAGAAGGGGGCTCTTTCTCAAGCAATTAGTGTGAATAAAGGGGTCCGTCAGGGGTGCGTGCTTGCCCCCATGTTGTTTAATCTGTATGTGAATGATTTACCTAGTGTGTTAAGTACTTCTAAATGCTGTCCCCCCAAAATTAAGAATGAGGCAATTGGTGCACTCATGTATGCGGATGACATTGTAATTCTGTCACAAACTAGAAGGGGACTGCTTTATCAACTTGAAAGGTTGATGTCTTATTGTAAAGACAAGGAGTTAATTGTAAATTCTGTAAAGTCCCAGATTATGATCTTTGGGGGGAAAAAACGGCTTTATAAATGGTATATAGATAAGGTGGAGCTCCACCAAACTGACTCATATGTTTATCTAGGTATGACGTTGTCCAATAGGGTTATTTGGGGTAAGCATAGACATCAATTAGCCCTTAAAGCATTAGCAATTGCAAAAGGCATTTTGAGGCTGGCAAGGAAAGCCAGGGGGGTTCCTTTTGTGGATATATTATATGTCTATAAAATGAAGATTCAGACGTTGTTGACCTATGGATCGGAAATAATATCGGATAATAAAGGACAGGTTCTGGAGGTTGTTCAAAATAAATTTCTAAGGAGCCTGTTGGGTTTGCCCCAAAGTGTACCGGCCCCTATCTTAAGAGCTGAGACAGGGCTTTTTTCAATCGCGACGCTGGGGAAAAAACAGAGGGTAAGGTACTGGATTAAATTATTGTCATTTGAGGAAAACTCACTTCCCTCCTTATGTTTACGGGAACAACTGGAATGTCAAAGTCCGAGGGGATATTTATGGATAAGGCAGGTCATGACCGATGTGCAATCTATGGGGTGGTCAATGGCCTCCCTTTGGGGGAAAAGTAGATATCAACAAAGCAGTATGATTAAGGATCGATTATATGATATAGCCATGCAAGAGGATATGGCTTCCTTGAAGGATTGGAAGGTGGCCCCTTATCTTTCAGGGATTAAATCATGTTTTGGAGTTGAGCCTTATCTAAAGAAGTTAGAAAATCCGACGCAACGTAGAGCTTTTTTGAGATTGCGTCTTCAGTTATTTATTTCAGCAGTGTGCCAGGGACGCTTTAACAATATTCCTTATGTATTTAGAGTGTGTCAATGTTCAGAGGGGGGAGTGGATGATTTAGCTCACTTTTTGTTACATTGCTCCTTTCATGAGAATTTGAGAGAAATCTGGCTTAAGCCACTGTGGGCCAGGAGTGAACCCCCCACGGATGAGGGGAAAATTATTAATATATTGATGACTAGTGATAGCCAGGAGTTAAAGATGGTCACTTCATATGTCATCTTAGCGGAGCAGTACCGCGAAAGATGTTGATATAGGATGGGCTTATGAATTATTTGAGGCTGTATAGCCGATTAGACTACTACTTTGGAGAGGGGCATCTGGAGAGCAAATCATCGATTCAGCTATGTATGTATGTGGACTATTCTCCCTTTGTATTGAATTGCAGACCTATGCTTTCGAGTAATGTGGCTCGCTGTGTCCTGTTTTATTTATTTTATACTCTTGTTATGTATTGTATTTTGTATTTTGTATTTATTTTGTGCTCTAGTTGCTTTGGCCATGGCGTTAAGCTAGTGCCGTAATAAAATGAATTGAATTGTTCGATCACATCTTCTGGAGCATACTTCTGGAAAGTGATTAGCTGAAAATCTTGGAGGGCGTTAATGGCTGAGGGTTGGCTGTTCATTGACTAAGACTGTATGGTTCTTTTCTTACCTTCCTCAGCTCTATTACTTTCAGCAAAACACTTTAATGGTCTGATTTATAAAGGTCCTGTGATTATTCACAGGTATCATTCATGTCAATGGAAATATTTTTAATGGCCTTTTAAAAATTAGACTCATAAATCTCTTGGAACCAAAATTCTGACGTTCCTAATCTGGACACTTCCAATGGGAATTTGGCTCCCCTACATTTTATCCATCTCTAAAATGGGTACCATGCATACCTACTTTACAGTGAGGTGGTTGGCTTAACTAGTCATCATAGTGGGTTCAGTCACACAAGGCGCTTACTACGCCTTGGGCAGCCTTACTCGACTCCAGGCAGTCTTACCATGCAATACAGTGCATCGTATGCCTGCCTGGCGGCCACCAGATGTTCCCCCTCCCACATGGTGGGGTGGGCAGATGGCTGCTACATGCTGTATTCTCAGAAAAAGGCAGAGGATGCAGTGCGTAGCAGCCTTACTCAAAATGGGGTACGGCTGCCCAAGATATGGCAGCTTGGGCACCCTGTCTCCGTCTGCTGCACTGCCTGGCGAGGTCCACTGTGGGGCTTTGATCAGTGGCCACTAGCTCCAGCCCCATGTGGCCACGTCATGGCTGGGGGTGGAATAGTTGTCAGGCCAGGGGAGGGAGGTGGGACAGGGCCGGGTGCCTGCTTGTGTGACTGGCATGTCAGTCCACCCAACACCATGATGGAAGGTCCAGCAGCAGTCTACCTGCCCGGCTTCCCTGTGTGTGTGGAGGGGAGGTGCACCATCTGCCCTGTGCTTGCCCCACAGTGTAGCGACTGCACTTGCCTGCCATGGGGCCGCACAGGGATCAGGCCCTCTGCAGCTCACGTGGCTGCACCCAGTGACTCAAACCTCTCAGCTGACTATACTGGAGAAAGCATTAATTCTTGCAAGTACTGTAGGAAATATTTTTCCATTTGTATGTTGCTGTTAATGATATTAGGAATACTCTTAACTAGAGTCTAAAACTACTGAAACAAACCCATTCCTCCTGTAAACCTTCTAAGGTTACACAAAGCAAGGATTTGCTAGTTTTGAGTAATATGGATCAATATAACACTGAATTGTCTTTATGTTTTTATATGTTGATTAAATCCTTCACTGTGTGTCTCTCTTAAATATTGAAACCACTCAGATAAAAAGATTGACACACTGGGCTACACAAGAAAAGTACATGTCTAAAAATACTTGATGTTCTGCCGTAAAAGGTTTAAGACAAGAAAGGTATCCCATTTTTTAATATATAAAAAGATTTAACTGCACTAGAAACTTGTTTTTATGGTAAATGAACAGAACCCAAGACCAACATGGTATACCCAAAAGTAGATAGTCGGCCACAACATATTCTCTTATGCAATAGTTTGGGAAATGGGTGCATGCACATAGGAGAATTTGAGTGCACGAGAATTAAATTTGTAATGTACGATAAAGTTGAAGTACTTGACAGATGTATTATTAAGGTGTGGGCAAAGGAGGTGGCTAAACTTTCAATTTCCTAATTTTTGTGGGTTTTAGTTTTTATTGGGAAAGTCACGTTGGCTGCTTCACAATTTTTTTATTTTTTTTTGTATCTTAACTTTTAGATATAAGTTTGAATTCAAACTTCAAATTCAGATTCTTTGAATTCAAAAGTCTGGATTCAAACTTCAAAGCTGTTTCTATAACTCCAAATCCCCATGAAGTCAAACTTAAAAAGTTTAAAGTTTAAATCTGAATTCAAAACATGTGCTTTGGATTAATTGCTAATAAAAATTGGAGAGTTTTTTCTACAAATAAAACTGATACCTTATATATGTGTGTATTGTGTGGGGAATTGTGATATTGGAGGGGTGGAATTTTGGGTGTTGGGGGATTGGGGTGTGGTGTGGGGGTTGTTGATCTCCCTCTGGGGGCAGGAGAGGGAGGTCAGGGGGTGGTGTCGAAGGAAACCCCTGATGTAAGGAGGGGTGACCCTCCAGGGGTGGGAGGGTTGCCCGTCGGTGGCAGAGGCAACTAGGGAGGGTTCGGGGGGGTGGGGTCCATCTCGCCAGCCTGTCGGGGCAGCCTATGGAGGGTGGGTGTCTAACAGGGTTCTCTGAGGAGGGGAGGGGTTCCGCAGCTATCGGGGTCGTTACGGGTCGGGAGAGATATGGTCCAATGTGGAGGTGTGTTCCATCAGTGAGGAGGGAGCGGTGCCTTGTGCCCATTCACCTCTCAACCCCCCACGTGAGTAGGTTGTGGGTCGAGGCCCTGGAGACCCCAGGCCTTGGTCTGGTGCTGCTGAATGTGAGGTCGGTTGTCAATAAGTCATCTACCATACGGGAGTCAATCCTGGAGTGGGACGCCGACCTCGTGTGTATTACAGAGACCTGGCTGGACAATGAATCTGGCCCTATTCTGGCTGATCTTGTTCCAGCTGGGTTCTCTGTGCAGCATCAGCCTTGGCTGGATGGACAGGGGAGCGGTGTAGCCATTGTTATCAAGGATGCATGGTCTTTTAGGAGATATCCGGCGCAGGCTCCACCAGGTGTTGAGTGCCTCCATCTTGTGTTGGATTTGGCCGGGGACAGATTAGAGGTACTGCTGGTGTACCATGCACCCAACTGCCCAATGGATTCTCTTGCTGATCTGGTGTCAGATGTGATCCTCCGAACCCCTAGATTAGTGGTCCTGGGGGACTTTAATATCCACACTGACACTGATCTTGGAGGAGCGAGGCATGAGTTCGTGGCCTCCATGACAACCATGGGCCTGTCCCAAATCATCTGTGGCCCCAGACATGAGGAGAGACATACACTGGATTTGGTTTTCTGCACCGGCCTTGAGGTAGGGGCTCAGTTAGTAGAAGTCAGGGGGGGGGTAGAACCTTTGTCATAGTCTGACCATTACCTCCTTAAGGTGTACATCCTGGCACATGTTAGCCCCCGACAGGGTGCAGGATCTATTAGATCGGTTCACCCCCGGAGACTTATGGAACCAGATCGGTTCCAGAATGCTCTGGCGGAGTTTCCCCTGGACCTTGACACCCACTCTGTCAATGATCTTGTAGCCTTCTGGAACACCTTGTTGGCTGAGACCATTGACAGAGTGGCTCCCAAGCGTCCGCTGCCCTCCCAAGTCTCCCGCAGGTCTCCTTGATTTACTGAGGGCCTGCGGGGTTTGAAGTGGGAGAGCAGGCGGTTGGAGCAACAGTGGTGCCGGACTCACGACCAGTATTATTGATCGCAGCATAAGAGCAGTTTAAAGACCTATGCTGTGGCAGTGCAGGCAGCAAAGAAGCAGTTCTTTACTGCCCTTATTGCATCTGCAAAGTCACATCGAGCGGAGCTTTTCCGGGTGGTGAAAGGCTTGGTCAGTCCTGCCTGCCTCCACTTGAACCTGGAGCAATCCGCTGTGACCAGTTTATCGAGTACTTTGTAGATAAGACTGCTCGCATCCGCCATGATTTCGGTACCACAGTTATTGCAGAGGATCATCTTGGGGATATGGATGCCCCGTCCCGTCCTGTTTTGTGGGATCAGTTTCAGATGGTGTCGCCTGCCGATGTGGAGTCCTTGTTGAGATCTGTTCGTGCCACTACTTGTGAGCAAGATCCATGCCCGTCCTGGCTGGTGAAAGCTAGCCATTGCTGGCTGGGGTGGTTAGTGCCTCCCTTCTGGAGGGCAAGGTGCCTGACTGCCTAAAGGGGGCTGTGGTTAGACCCCTGCTCAAGAAACCATCACTTGACGCTGATGCCCCTGCCAGTTATTGGCCAGTCTCTAACCTTCTCTTTTTAGGGAAGGTTATTGAATGGGCTGTGGCACGGCAGCTCCAGGAACATCAGGACTGCACCGGTTTCCTGGATCGCTCCCAGTCTGGGTTTCGGCCTGGGTATGGTACGGAGACGGCCTTGGTGGCCTTGGTTGACGATCTTCATTTGGTGTTGGACCAGGGTCATCAGACTTTACTGGTACTGCTAGACCTTTCGGCTGCATTCGACACAGTCGATCATGAGGTGTTGGTGACTCACCTGCAGGACCATGCCGGAATTGGCAGGACGGTCTTGGACTGGTTTCGTTTGTTCCTGGCCAGGAGAACTCACCGGGTGGTTTCGGGGGAGTGGATGTCTTACCCCCGGGACCCCACGTGTGGAGTCCCGCAGGGTGCCATTCTGTCCCCCCTCTTGTTTAACATCTATATGCAGCCATTAGGGGAGATCATGAGAGGGTTTCAGGGCATGCAGTGTCATCAGTATGCTGATGACACTCAGCTCTACCTCTCTTTTTCCATTGACCCAGGCCATGCAGTCTCTTTATTTTCCCAGTGCCTTTCAGCTGTGGGGGCTTGGATGAGGTTGAGCCATCTGCA
>QEPC01002054.1:4943904-4955783 GCA_003113815.1 Sphenodon punctatus | reverse complement strand
GTGGCCTGTGACAGCTGCATCACCTCCCTGCCCCCCCGGTGACGTGCCCCCGTGTGGGCTCCCACCCTGGTCCGGGGGGGGCCCTGGTCCCCGCTGCCTGCTCCCGCCCTGGTGTGTCCACCTTGGTGAGCTCCCTCCTGCTTCATGGGGTGCTGCAGCCCCTGCCCGTGGCCCCGGGCCCCCTCCGGCCCCCCCACCCTGGTTGCCCATCACGGTGGCTGTGTAGGGCACTCCGTGTGGCCTCCCGCCCCGCCCGTGTGCAGCTTGCGGTCCGCTCCCACCAGCCCTGGAACTGACTGCACACACCCCCTGGGTGCTTGCGTGCCCTGGGGGTAGGACCCCCCCCCGGACTGGACCATGTCCCTTCCCCGGGTGGGGGGGTGTCAGAGTGTCACTGGACCTGCAGAGGGGCTCCACCGGACCTGGCTGCCCTCCATCTGCCCCCCTGTGACTGTGGGGCCCCCTCCTCCTCCTCCTCCTGGACCCTCTCCGCTGGGCTCGCTGTGCATTGCGGGCCCCCATCATGCCTTGTTCCGGGGGTCCCGCCCCCCCCTCCGAGACTGCCTCTGTTGCTGTGGGGGCGCCTCTGTGGACTGGGGTGCTGTGGGGGTGGGGGTTGCTGCTGCCTGTGCCTTGCCCCTTTGCGGTGCCCCCCCTTGTCCCTCCCGTTGTTCCCCGTGCTGTGTTCCGGGCACCCCTGCCCCCCCTTCCTGCCCTTTCCCTTGTGTGTGTGTGCCCGGGCGTGGGGTCGTGCAGTGTGTCCCGCTGCGAGTCCGCTGTGTGTGTATGTGCGTGTGCTGTGTGTGTTGCCTGTCAGCCTGTTCTCCCTCTTCCCCCCTCCCTTCCCATTTCCCTTGTGTGCCTTTTGGCTTCGTTTGCCCTCAGGCGGCCATGTCTGTGTCCCGCCCCTGCCTGGTGCCTTCTGGGGGTTTTGCGCCCGATGGGGGTTTGGCTGCACGTCTGTTGTGCTGCCCCGGTCCGCGATGGTTCGGCCCGGTTCCCGGCCATGGTCCCAGTCCCGTCACGTCTGTTTGGGTCGTTTTTCCACCCCGGGGCACGGTTGTGCTGTTCACCCCCCCGGGGGTTCGCTGTGGTGAACCGCCCGCCCGTAACGTCTGAAATCACCCTTTATTGGGACAGGTTATTTGATCAGTGATCGAGTCCTTCATTGGTGAAGTGATATAACATAATCTGTGGGCTAGTAAATTCTAATGAATGGCAAAAACATGAAGTGGAATAGCACCACCTAATAATGGAATAGTCAAAAAGCTGCTGTCCACCATGAACCAATTTAGGAATTTGTGTGATACCTGTTGCTTTCACAGTTACCCAGAACTCTGCTATTAGCAACAAAAAAACAACAAAGCTAGGTTTGGGGATTTTTTGTCTTCAAGATATGAGCTGGGTAGTTTCATTTGGAATGAATTTGGCTCATAAAGATGTAACTACTTAATGGCAATAGCTAGCCCTAAACTACTTTTTTATTTGAAGGGCACCTTCAGCACTACTAAATGGTTAAAAGCATTATCCACAACCTTGAGCAAGCATCTTTCAGATGTAAAGCCACAACAGCAAAAACAGTCAGTAAGGCTCCCATTGGCATGAAAATGAGAACATTTGCTGAAATCACGAGTGGTTTGTTGCCTGAGCAGCTGATTAGCTGTGTCTGTATAAGAAAATATGGCTGTAGTAAATAATGTACTTTCAAGGCACTTACTAACTTTTTTAGGGAAGGTTTTTGAATGGGTGGTTGCCCTACAGCTCCAGGCTCATCTCAGTGCTGTCAGATTCTTGGACCCATTTCAGTTGGGCTTTCATCATGGGTATGGCACGGAGACTGCACATGCGGCCTTGGTTGATGACCTGTGCCTAGAGATTGACAAGGGAAATTCTATCTTTTTGATCTTGTTAGATCTTTTGGCAGCCTTTGATACTGTTGATCATGAGGTGTTGTTGACGTGACTGCAGGGCCTGACGGGTGTGCGGAACTGCTCTTGAGTAGTTCCACTCCTTCCTGTCAGGGAGGTCCCAGAGAGTGATGATGGGCGATTTCTCATTGTCCTCTTGGGACCTCCCCTGCAGGGTCCCACAGGGTTCTATTCTGTCTCCCCTCTTGTTCAACGTGTATATGAAGCCAATGGGCAAGGTCATTCAGAGGTTTGGGGTGAGGTGCCATCAGTATGCTGATGACAACCTGCTCTACTTCTCTTTTTCATCCGACCCAGGCCCTGCAGTCTCAGTGCTTACCTGATACCTGGCTGCTGTTGGGGACTGAATGAGGGTGAGCCAATTGAAACTGAATCGGGAAAAGACTGAAGTGATGATGGTTGACCCAGCCATGTGACCTGGAAGGAATTGGAACTCCTTTTATTGATGGAGTCTGGTCCCCTCTGGTCCACCAGGTTCGCAGCCTTGGAGTGTTCCTGGGTCCTTTGCTGTACCTGGATTGCCAAGTTGCGGTGGTGGCCAGGAGCATTTTTCACCAACTCCATCTGGTGAGGCGGCTGCAGCCTTTTCTTTCTGATTTGGAATTGGCCAATGTCATCCATGCTTTCATCTCCTTGAGGCTAGATTATTGTAATGCACTCTGTGTGGGGCTACCCTTGATGACTGTTCAGAAGCTACAGCTGGTGCAGAATGTGGTGACTTGCCTCCTTTCAGGGACGAGGAGCACATCACACCAGTGCTCCAAAGTCTGCACTGGCTCCCTATAATTTCCCAGGCACAATTCAAAGTGCTGGTTTTGACCTGTAAAGCACTAAACAATCTGGGCCCCACATATCCATGCCCTGCTGCAACCCCTGCGATCAGCCAAGAGCACCTCCCTGTGGGTACTGTTGGTTAGTCTTGTTCATACAGCAAGGGCTCACAGGGAAGCATTCTTGGTTGCTCACATGATGCTTTGGAATTCTCTCCCCCCAGAGGTTCATCTGAGCCTGGTCCTGAGCGTCTTCTGGAGATGGTTTAAGACTTTCTTTTTTTTAAAAGGCATATGGCGGGCAAGGATAAATTGGGGATTGCGATGGTTTTAGGATTCGGGAATGGGGTGGTGGGATTGGGGGGGTTGTGGTCGAGTTTTGGGGTTTAGAGCTTTTTGTATTTTAATGTTTTTATTAATTGTAAGCCATCCTGAGCCTCTGGGAATGGTGGCATAGAAATTTAAATAAATAAATAAATAAATACATTACAGTAGAACTGAAAGCATAAAACAGCATATTTTGGAGAAAATTCAGATCTCAGGTACCTTGTGAAACTACTAGACCAGGAAACATCCAGAGTATTAACATTTACATGTATGTAGTCTCATGACTGTGGCCCTGATTCAACAAATTGCATCATTATTTACTTATGTCATATTAAAAGCAAATGGGATTCAGCATATTCAAACTCTTCACTTACATTATGGATGGACTATTGAATCAGACCCTATATATTGGGTTATTTTAAACAGAAAAATGAAGCTACACGACCATATTATTTCTGACTTTCAAGTGTGAAGTGAAGTGTGAAGGCAAAATTCCATACCAAGATAGGCCAACGGTAACCCTAAAAATCCACTGGGATTGACAATAGAGCATACTGAATAGTGGAAGGAAATTTGGTATCCTATTCCCAGCCCTTTTAACAAACATCAGAATGATTTGAGTGAGGCCTTATTTAGGGGGAAGACTAAGAACATAAGAAGTGCCATATTAGGTCAGACCAATAGTCCATTGAGCCCAGAATCCTGTCTCTGACAGTGGCCATTCTTGATCGCTTCAGAGACACACACAACAGGTCATAATGGAGTGATCCATTCCTAATGCTATCTTCTGAATCGCTAACACCTCTTCTGTACTATTAACATTTTTCCTTTTTATTTCTATTTGAGTGAAAATCAAATCTGACCTGACACTTCTCATTTTAATTGGATATGGTATGGCTGTTGGCCATAAGTGGTCTTTGTTAGATAACCTGTTTTACTCCATTATATAGGGACAAATAAGTCTTGAGCTGTCTGTAGATACATACTCCTCAAACTGCTGATTTGAGGTTTCCTCACCAAGAAGTCAAAATAGACAATTATTATGACTACAATTTATTACCCTGCTAAACTGGCTTACACACTACTATAAAAGCACTACAGAAGCACAGGGGGGGAGGGAAAAGGTTATTGATTACAAAATATATATTCTTGGAGAATATATCTCACCACACAGATATCGCAGGTCCCAAAAAGTTGTCCAGGTCTCAGGAAGATAAGATGTTAACTTGCTGATATGCTGGAGACTTGATAAGAATTAAAGTAAAAATAGTAAAAATAAAAGATAAAAAAGATAAAGAAAAAAATAAAACAAAATTTGTCCAGAGGTTGAGGAATGGCCCCTCAACAAGCAAGGAGCATGGAAGCTCCAAAAAGGGAGGGAAAAGACAGAGAAGCACTTGGAGGACTTCTGGGTAATTTTAGACATGACGGGCCCAGAGGCCCACCATGTTCAATCACAGACCAGGATCCGTTTCAGATCCCGGTCAGGAATCAGTCTGGCCGTCCTTCAGATGTGCCGGCCTGATTCCTAGCGGGGATTGGGAAGGGGGCAGGGTTGTGTGGCGCAATGTGCGGCCGCACAGCCCCGTCCTCCCCCACCCACCCACCGGGAGACGGGCAGGCGCAGCGGCCAATCCGGCCTCTGCACCCAATCCCGTTTCATATTCGGGACCACGATCCGGGCCGGTTGAAGGTAACAGATGTTACTTTTAGCCGATCCCGGATCGTGGCCACTATGATCATGGTTGGGGCCCGATCCCACCACAATTCTGGACCTCCAGGCGGCCAGAGGTCCAGAATCGTGGTCAATTTGATTTACGCCAGTGGTTCACTGTGGTGAACATCTGACGGGGAGCAAATAGATGTTACGGTCACCAGAGGGGATTCACTGTGGGTGACCGTGATCTCGTAACATCTAAAATTACCCTCTGTCCACCCGACAGAGTTAAAAATGAAAAAGAAACAGGTTTATCTAAGACCAATACAGTGCTTCCCTAAAAGAAAAGTAAAATCTTCACCTGGGAACAAAACCTTAAAGAAAAATAAGAATTGCCCTTGAAAAATGGGGAAAGAAATGTTTAAAAATGGGGGAGGATGAAAATAAAAAGTCTTTAAAAGAGTGAAAATTGAGAAAAATAAAGCTAAAAATGGAAATAAAAATGGCTTGGAAAGAGTGAAAAATGAAAGAAATGAACTTAAAATGAAAATAAAATGGTTTTAAAAGAGTGAAAAATGAGACCAAAGTAAGTTAAAAAATGAAAATAAAATGGCTTAAAAAGTGAAAATTGAGAAAAATGGAGTTAAAAATGAAAATAAAAATGGAAAAGAGTGAAAAATGAGAGAAATTAAGTTAAAAATGAAAATAAAATTAAAAATCAAAATAAAATTAAAGATGAGAAAAGAGAGAAAAGTAGCCTTAAAAATAGCTTTAAAAATGAAAAGTGGCTTTAAAAATGAAAAGTAAAAGACATAGGAGAAAGTAGTAAAAGAAAAGATTGGAAAATAAAGGAAAAAGAGTTGGAACAGAAAAGAACTAAGTTCCACAGCTGACTTGGCCCAGCAGCATGCTGGTTAGCAAGCAAGCATCTTTCTTTCCTTCTTATGTTGACAATATTCTGCCAGTCTTATAGGATTTCTGAGAGTCTTTCAGTATGGCTGTCATGTGTTCCTCCAATTGTAGACAAACAGGTCAGGGGTCCACCAATTAGAATGAAATTTGCCTCTTGCCAAGTAATGACGATAAAGAAAGATGTTTTTGATTTCCATGTCTCCATAGCCGTATCTTCTTCATGGTTATTTTGACTTCACCCCTACTTACTTCTATGAACCAAGACCATGGTAACCTTTTACTGGTCCTGATCTTTGTTCCACTTCAATAGAGTCTATTATCTCACTAGAAGTCTATGAAGCCCAATGGAGTCTATTAGCTTTACTGAAGTTTTCTATTAATTCTACATAATTTCATATAGGGATTCTTTTCAGGAAGTTGTTGTAGAACAGAAGCTATATCTGCCTTGGTTCTACTCACTTTAGAAAGAAATTTCTAGAGCAACACTGATTTATAAGACAGTTTCTCATTAAGACACAATTCAAAGGAACAATTACTTATTCCTCTGAATGGTGTATTTAGGTATAATTTGAAGTCAGACTTTAATCCACTAATTAAATATGTTATCCTTAATTTCTTTAGTCTCTAATTTTTCTCCTAGATTTCCAGAACTGTTCCTAATTTATACAGAATTCTTCCATTAAAATACCTTAAATAATTTTGAGTTTACCTTATGAAATATGTTGATTAATACTACTCCACTTGACAGCCTTAAAAAGGAAACCTATTTCAGCATCTGAGATATGACTGAAACAATAAAACACCTTTTCTGTGGGGTGGTGGTGTTTCTCTATTGTCAATATCCCTATGTCCTAATCATTAGTTGAAAACATGTTTTTAAGTTCTTTAATGTTATAAGAAACTAATTTCTTCCAACCATGTTTACTGCATTCCAGTCTTAATGAAGTCAAAACAAAAATAGCTGGAGCAAGGACTTTCACTTAACTAAAACAAGATAATATTCAGTGCTAATTGTACAGTGTGCCATAGGTCGTAAGAAAGGAATAGAACAGAAAAAAAGATGGATTCCATGGCCTATTCTGAAACATGAACACTTTAAATCTATGAAGAATTTTATTAATAGTTAGGATGGAAAAGTAAATCTCAGACCTGAGTAGATCCTATAAGGAATCCCTCTCTCTCAGCTGGGCACTTCCTGGACACCCCAGTTAATCTGGGTTGCTTTCAGCAAACACAACAAACAGCATGGCTAAAAGATGTTACCTGTTTTAAAGGCTATGGCTTCTTTTGCCATAACATTACCCACTTAACAAAACACCCACTACTTGGGGTCAAAGAACCCACCTATATATGTTAAAAGTAAATAGTTTAAAAGCATTGACAGAATTTAACATAGGAACCAACAAGACATGGTTTTCTTTCAAAATGTCCAGGCGTACGGCCAACAAATAGATAAGAAAGAACATGTGTAATAAACATCTTTCAACACAGAAATAGTGGGGGGAGGAACTGTCAAGACTTCAACTGACCTGTCATTTTAGCAATTCAAGGACTGAAATGGGCCTACTTTATCCATTACTTTTCAGGCCTAATTTTTCTGGCTACAGGTTCTGGAGTCATTTTCAGATTGGACAAAATGTGTCATTGATGGGTGAAAGAAGACATGTCCCGTAACTCTGCTTTAACACCACTTTAACATTTTTTTATGCATGTTAAAGCGGAGTTAAGGGGCATGTCTACTTCACCTATTAACGACACAGGGCTGCATGGGACACCAATACAACACTGCAACATGCATAAGAAATGTTAAAGCATGTTAAAGTGGAGTTACTTGCATGTTGGTTTTCACCCAATGTTTCTTTTTTCCATACAAAGATCCTGAGAACTCAGATCCTAACTCCGCTCATATCTCCAATATATGATGAAACTGAACTTTCAATATGTCTCTGAGTCTGAAATATTCTGCAATTAGGTTTGGAATAGAGTTGGCATAATTCTCAATGCCACCCTAATTAGCCCTTGCCTACTCCATAGTTAAAAGTCTATTAAGAGCTGATTTAGGACTCAAGCATTAACTTATTTTTCTTTATATTTTAAAATATTGTTCCTGTTGATACAAGCAGAGTACAGTGGATGCAATACTCCTTCATTCAGGCATACAAGAGAGTTGTGTGACTGTGCTATACTATACTAGATGCCCAATTGTTATTTAGAGTGAAAAGCATTGTTGTGCAGTATAACTAAGGTCAGGGTCCCATGTTGACTGCATTTTCCCTTTGCTGTCAATGGAAGAAACGCAGTGAACATAAATCCCTGTGGACAGTGGACTTCTGCCCATAATGTGAGAGTATGGAATATGCCTGTGAGACACACAAATGGCCAGACCACAGTTAAGTGCTGACCATGCAGAAGGGTTGTATAGGGCTCTGGGCTGTGACATTGCTTGTGCAAGTGAGAATGGGTGATGTAACTGACACCTCTTACTGTGGGAATGAGAATTCAGCACCCACACAAGTCTATGAAGGTACTTTGGCATGTAACTTACATGTGTGCAACCTCCTTGCGCACCTGGATGATTGCGACTAATACAATCAAATTGAGCAATAATGGGTGAGGCCACATGAGACAGGGAGGGGAGGCTACCACTTCTTGGGTAGCCTTATCCCCTCATGTGGCTGTTGTCTGCAAGATGTTCTCTCCGCCCCAGGAGGAGCAAACAGCTGCCTGCTATGCAATGCATCCTTGGAAAAAAATGCGTCCTTGGAAAAAAACGCATCCTTGGAAAAATTCTGAGGACGCATCCTGGAGCAGCCTTATCCTACTTAGAGTAAGGCTGCCCAGGGTGGGGAAATCTATGTGGCTGGGCCTCTTCAGCCCCACCATGTGGTGAGCTCTGCGGTGGGGCTCTGAGTGGTGGGAGCTAATGCCCATTGTGCGCAGCCACGTCATGGCAAGGAGCAGGATTTGGGTCAGACCGGGAGGGAGGCAGGGCCAGGTGCCCACTTGTGTAGTCAGTGCTGCTGCTAGTCCTGGACATGGCAGTGGCTCTGAGAGGGGCCGATCTGCCTGGCTTCCCCGCAACAGTCTGCCTGGCTCCCTGCACTGGCCTGTAGTGTGATGATGGCAATTGCCCACCAAAATGCCATGCGGAGATCCAGCTGCTGCTGTTTGTGTAACCTCACTCATGGTGCAGCATGGAACGTGTCAGACTGGTGATTTAATTACCTAAGAACTGGCCTCAAAGCCACATTGGACAATCTTTATGGGAAAAAAGCAAACTTTTTTTTAAAAATGGTTATAGTTCATGCTTTTTTGGTCCCTTTTTTGATAAAAGGTTATTATTAATAATATAAGTAATATCAATTTAATTACTCTGATTAACAATCCTGCAGATAGCATTTTGCTGTTTTGTGTGGGAGCATTAGACCTTTATTGTTTGGAAACTGCTAACGAATAATTTTGCCTTTAAAAACATTCTTTTAAAAAATAAATAAATATGAAAGCAAAGTCTAGACAATTTGAGGTAACTTTTTAATTAGAAAAGATCTTTCAGAAATAATCTGCTTAATCAGAAATAATAGCTGTCTTGCCATACTGAATTTTTGAAAAAGGTAAGTCAGTCATCAAAGTATCTAAAGTGATTTCATTATTTTGTATACTAAAAAAAATCACAGACTGGATCCAGCTCCACCTTTGGTTGCAAAGTATTATTCTTACCCATCAATCCTTGGACATACATGTAGGAATGCTAAGTATGAGTTCTGAAGTCTGTGCTTGTCAGTGTTTTTCCAAATAGGAATGCACCTAAGCATTGCTTAAATGCTTTGTTGAACTGGGGTTACTCTGAATATCAGATTGAATGTACTCTGAATATCAGACTGAATACAGACTATGAATACTCTCTCAGATTGTAAGCCCTAGGGCAGGGACCGTGTCTTTTCCGTTACTTTGTAAAGCATCAGGTACATTGCTGGCACTATATAAATGCTTGCTAATAATAATAATAATTAATAAATAAATAACAAATATCACAGAGCTCTCTTTATATGGGGACACCACTACTTACGCAAACCCCAGTGTACAGGGGAGGTTGTGGGCAGGATGAGAGAATGAGCAAGTTCACAAAATAATTGGGGGCACTAAGATCTGAGTATTCTTCTTCATAGATGAGGAGTGGCTCTGCTGTTCTGGTCTTGGTGACGGGTCTCTCCTCACCTCAACCCAAGTAGTGATCCCCAGGATGCAGCTTGGCAGCTGATATGAAATGATTATATTATGCAGCGTGTGTTCTTCTAACAAGGTAATATTCCATCCCATTCTGTTTGCTGTCTTCCCAGATGGTGTGGGAATAAAATGAATGACACCACTGCGTTCCCATGACATTGACAAGATTAGCATTTTTCAGCTGTCATATTTTCAGACTAGTTGGGGGGGAAATGACATGCTGTTAACATGGGGTGATAAGACAAATTCCACATTATTCTTGTACTTCGGGCAACCCAGGTCACTACTGTCCTTTCCCTATTCATAGGGAATATTGTCATTTTTCATTCAAGGAATTTATAATTATTCTATTATAATTATTCAATAGCCATTCATGTAACAAATATGTTAGTTGTAATCCAGTTCTTAGCCCTCAGTTCAGTGAATGCATTTAGTGATCAAGCTTAACTTTAAGCATATAATGAAGTTAATGTGATTTAAGCAACTAAATTAAGCATATGTTTAAATTCTTTTCTGAATCAAAGCCCTAGTAAACAGTCTAAAAACTATTTCAGAAATACATTAATGCTGAGATTACATACATTCATGCCATATTATAGTTAATATAACCTGCTGTGTTTTCCAGGACAGTATGGCATGAGGTTGCTCTCTTGCAGCACTGGATCTGTCTGCATGAAGGGGGGGCTGATGGCCAGCACGCACAGCTCTTTGTGGCAGCAGTGGCTGTTGCTCAGTTTCCTTCTCGTCAAGCCTCTGGACACTGAGGTTAGAGTGGAGGTGATACTGCTGCATGCATTTTACCACCATGCCCCTGAACACTTCCTGTGCTGTTGAATGGGGTGCACCCCACACTTGAGAAACACTGGGCTCTTGTAATCTTTAGATGTATTAAAAGTAAAGTAGTTAGTAGGATCAGAGGAGTAATTTGATTTCTGTTGTATACAGCATTTATGAGATTGCTGCTTGAATGCTGGTTCCGCTTCTGGTGCCCTCAGTTTTAGAAGGATAACGAAAAACAGGAGATGGCAGATGGAAGGATGACAAGTATGATTCAAGAGTGAAACAACTTGCCTTACAGCAAGACTCTGACAGCTAGGGGGAAGGGCATTTGAAATGTGGGCAGTGTGGCAAAACGCTAATAGAGGGAGCTATACAGCTGAGCCACCCACCTCACTGGGTGATTTCAGACATTACGCAGTCCCGATTCACCACAGTGGATTCCCAGTGGTGGTGAGCCATCCAACCACCGCCGCCCCCCCGTGGTCCAGGAAGGCCCTGAACAGATGTGACGGGATTGGGACCCCGGCAGGGATTTGGACAGACAGACCACAACCCGGGGCAGTGCAACAGGCGGGACGCCGATTCCAGGCCGTGGTCAAAACACCCAGAAGACACTGGGGAGGGGCGGGAGGCAGACATGGCCGACCGAGGGCAAAGGAAGCCAAAAGGGCCAAAAGAACATGCCCACACAAGGGAAACAGGAAGGGAGGGGGAGGAGGGAGAAGAGCTGCCAAGGCAGCACTCACAGCAGGCACAGGGAAGACGAGGTCACAGTGGAACACACAGCACAAACACAGGGGAGCTGGAGCCGAAGTGCAGAGCAGCTGGTCCAAACCTCCCTCCCCCCCGGATGACGCCAGGAGGTGCAGTCTGGGGGCCCCATAACCCCATGGTCACAGAGTCACCCAAGGGGAGCGGGGGGGGCACGGGCACAGGGGGGATCGAGGCCGGACTATGAAGGACAGCAGCACCCAGGGCGCTGGGAGCCGGCTCGGAGATCCGGACACACCACAGAAGAAGTCAGTCACGGAGGGGAACACCAGGTGCAGAGGCGGACAGGGGGGGCCCCGGAGGGGGCCAAGAGGCACAGACAGGGGCAGCGGAACCCCAGGAAACAGCCAGCTCTGCAGTGAGCCAGGGACATCAGGGAGGGAGCGGGCACATGACCACTGGTACCCATGGGCCCCATGCACACAGTCAAAGAAGGACATGGTCAGGGCAGGCCCCCCTCCACCAGACAGGCCATGTAGGTGGACAGGCTGCACACAGAGAGGGTAGACA